>CM039680.1:73958549-74331049 GCA_022537955.1 Schmidtea mediterranea
ATATTAATAATTTTCTATTTTATCATGGACGAGCCAAGGCAAATAACTTAGTGTTGGGCAAAAACTAAAGTTTTAAGAATTTTGTTTATCTTAAACGACCTCCGATAAAATCTGGTAGCGGAAAATTCAAATGGACAAAAATTTACCAAATATAGTTCTTTTATCGTTAAACAAAACAAAAAATAATAAAAAAGTATAATAAGATACAAAAAAGATATAAAAATGATTAAAAACATTGTAAAAAGAATTGCAAAACAACAAAAACTAACAAGATCATCAAATTTCATCAAAGCAGCTTTAAATTCATGAAAAACGATTATATTTTGGAAAATAACTATTAAAATTAAGCTTAAAATGTAATTAGAAACTTTAATAAAAAAGAGCCATGAAAATCTCACAACTAGGGGAAAATGATAAAATATGGTAAAAACGTGTGTGTTTTTAGTTTTACCGCGTCAAAAAAATACGTATAAATCGATCATATATAAGTCGATGTCAAATCGACAAAATGCATACACACTTTTATTTAAAAATTTTCACAAGAAAACAAAAGGAAATCAGGAGTAAGGACGATTTTATTTATATGTCATTACTACTCTTCGGTAAATTTGTAATATTTAAACTAATGCTGAATGAGTTGTAACCTTTGTGGTTTTCATTAAATTTTATTATCCAATTCGATTTTTTTTATTTAATTCACAATGAAATTTACTTATTAAGAATTTATGATTATCGTTATTCTAATCAATTTTTTTTGTCAGTTGAATGTCATGGAAGTTTTCTTCCATGGTATCCATTAGGCGTGATCCAAGATAGCAGAATCCATATCGGAATCCATCAAACTTATTCAACTCAATTAATTTACTAATCATTCTTATGATATATATTTTTTTAATATTTTTATCAATTTGATAACCCCATGCACACAAGAAAGTAAATTAAAAATGTGACCCTCTAGTCTCGAGCTAGTACTTCGATGTGGAGGTACCCGTAGCGAATGGCAGTTCGCCGGGTCAATTCTCCTCTCCAAGAACCTCAACGCCAAACCCTCAATAGAGCGTGTCTGGTTACGAGGAAAGGAAGGAGTAAATCTTACCAAAAAAAAGAAGAATATATTACTAGTAAAGAGAAAAAGGAAAATAATATAACCAGAAAGAAGAAGTATTAAATCAAATATGTTAATGGAAAAAGATCATGATAATGCATTTTTGTCCAGAATAATTCATAATCTTATATTAATCCAATGAAAACAATGTCCATAAAGCAGAAAAAGATAAATCTCAGGTAGAAGTGTTGAAATTAAATTTAACTAACGAAACAAGCACAGTAAAATCAATAAAACACTAACATGATAAAAGTTCAACATTAATTAAAAAAATTTACAAAAATTCGAAAGTAGTATTGATCGGAGAAAATTGGTATGGTTGAACGCCAAATTGAGAGACGAGTCCAGAAATAATAATAAAAATTTAGTGAGGGGTCCCTAGAAAATAATATAAGACAAAAAAAGAAATTAATTTAAAAAATTAATTGCTAATGGGAAGCCCGAGTCAATGGGAAGTCCGAGGCAATGAGAAACCCGAGAGATGAGGAAAATCCGAGAGATGAGGAATGCCCGGCGTGTAGATGGAATAATATAAAAGGGTAAATTGGCCTAAACAATATTAAATGGGCGCATTGGCCGGCCCAGATCAGTGTCGTACAAACCTGACCACATTGTAATAATCATAAACTGTCTATTTAATTTAATTCTCCATTCAGAAAAATTAAGATTTCCTAACCTACCGAGTTGCGATGACAACTCTGATTGGGAGGTGAGTAATTAACACTTAATTGCATTATTTTTTTTTTTTTGAATAAAATAAAATAACGTTTCTTTTCTGGTTAGTATATTGTTGGGCCAGAACACAAACGGCCTTGAGAAATGTTTAAATGGATCGGTAACACACATGCAAACATAACAAGCAAATTTAAAAACAAACCTATTTAAACACCAATTAAACCCTACTAAATATGAGAAAAAAGAGAATTAAATATAAAATAAGAAACATAAAAATAAATTAAAATAATAACAAAACGCAACAAGATCCGCACGATACAAACACAAACATAACATGAAAACCTAGCAAATTCGACTGAAAATTAATAAATCGATAGAAGTTCATGAAAATGAAACTTAAATCAAAAAATTTGAATTAGAAATAATTCAATAAAAATTCTAAATAAAAAATTAGTTGAAAAATAATAAAATTAAAGATTAGAATACACTAGAAAATAACAAGGTCGAATTTTGTTTTACTACATCAAATTTAAAACGCGAGGTTAGGGACAGAAAATAGGTATAAATACCGATTCATTTTCACATAAAATTTAACCATTTTAACCAATTTTGGAAACGAAAATCTTAGTTATTTTAAAACTATTTTTGTTTGAAAATTTTCAATTTTCGGAAGACTATTTTTAGGTGAGAAATAGTATATTTTGGAGCTCTCTCTCCACGCTACCTCCTCGCAACCTCGATAGAGCTCTGCTTGGACGTCGGCGTGGGGGGAGAGGTATTTTTGTTTTTTGCTATGAAAATTTTATGTATTTATGGAATGGACTGTATGGTAATTTTTTGTTTTACTTGTTATATGCATTAATAAATATTTATAATATTCATAAATTGTTTTATATATTTAAATAAAATTATTTTGTCGAAATTTTTCCGGCCCACAGCCAAGACACATTACAAGTTAGTAAAATCAACATACAATTCAGATTCGTGTAAGTGCGTGGAATATCGCCAATGATCTGTGCCCGTGAAGACCCGGCGTGCGGAACGCAGGGTTGGAACGTCAATACTATTCCGTATAGAAGAAACGAGAAATAAGGAAGAGGTCTTTTGGCTGCTTCCTCGTTTCTCCTTTCTGTAAAATCGACCTAAATTCTTTCACACACGGCTCAAAATCATCACACCGAGTAGTCCAGTGGGCACTCAGTAAATATAATATGAACATAAAATGCGTTTAAGGCTTATTAAAGGGAAAGGTTACGGGGAATAAATCAATATGAAATCGCTGCTATAAAAATTAAATTACTAACGAGTTCACTTAACTTGGAATTTTTCCAATTTAAACCGATCAACCCAAAATCTCTAGTAGGATAACGAACTGAATCAGGCTATGAGTTGAAGCATGGACGCGTTCTTGTTGATTACCGTGTAATAAATGAAATCATTTAAAATAAATCCACTATAGTACGGTTTATAGAACCAATTCTAACTATTAAGCGATCATACCACCCGAATAATTGGTTTCTGAGGTAATCATCGTAAACTATTAATAATCAATAAAATCATTTACCATGATCGTCATAAACATTGCAAAGAGTTACTTTAATATTAAAAATCTTGAAAACAAAAATTAAAGCCATATAAACCTTATTTTATTAAAATGAAAACACCCACTTACTAAAATTAGGCATAAAATGACGATTAAAACTCCAGTTCAATCACCGAGATGAGAAAGATACAATCCAGATGGCAAGCAGAGTAGTTCGATATTATTAGGCTAGGGTCCCGTCAGAACCAGGACCAATCTTCATTATCATGATGGTGAACAATGATTGACAGAACCAAATCTGACTAAGTCGCGACACCAGAATTTAAAATAAATCCGACGAAATAATTTTTGCGAACACTACCAACGAGGAAAATCCCCTGAAATTCACACTGAAATAAATTAATTAAAAATATACTATAAGTTACCAAATGACCCGAGAAAGTTAATGATCCGACAAAACTTTCTAATAAATCGACTGGGCAATCGATAGCGGGAAGAAAAATCCAAAATATAGTTACACGAAAATACAGAGTGATCTGATTCCCTAAATTCACCCGCATAACACGCTAAATAAGAAATTTCATTATAGTAGTAGCTAACTCATAAAACTTACCCAATAATCCACAAACTAGCAATCCTAAAAGTCCACTCGCCTAAAATTAATTTCGTAAACTTATAAGCTACAAAGTAAACAATATTACCTCAACGAAAACTCGCCGACGTTTCCGGTGATGTAAACATCCACCTCGTCATAGTCGCGTTGCAATTGACATTCACATCCTGCCATTCTGATTCGATCATCCGGCACACCGTACCAATATAACCACCGACGATAGTAGAAAACCCATCATTTGTAACTAACGAAAATCATGTATTCACTAAATGGCTCAGGTGAAGATCCAAAAATCCATTCTCAGGATATCGCAGAAGCCCTTTTGACGAGTAAGTTTGATTATTTCTAATAACGAGATTGTAATTGTACTTGAGCCTTAGAAAACAATCCTGAATCAAAATCTTATCGTTTTCCCCGCCAAATGAAAACGCACGAGTCAGTAAGCAAACTCTTCGATTAAATGCGAACACCAAATAATTCCATACCTACTGGTACATTGTGATATTTCCGCACCATGCCGATTGCCAACACGACAAATCCCTGACATTCCACTGTTAAGTACAACAACCAATTCCTTTGTTATTAAATAAAATTATTCGCCATCATCGATCTCGTTGGTCTTCCGTATTATAAATATTCGAATTAACAATTTCTACGTGAAGATTCCGTTTCTAACCACCTAAGCCACCGCTCGACGATTATTTTTTTGTGGAAAACGAATTTCTTAGATATTTCATCTCAGTAATCCAGGTTAAAATTTTATCTTGTGAAATAGAATATTGACATTGCGATCCCTCCAAGTAAATCTTTTTTTATCTACTGCAGTCGAATCGATAGGTCGTTTTATAATTACCATCCCTACATCCGATTCAGGTATTTTGATTGTTCAATAAACCGAATGATGAACTTCTCTCGAATGGACCTTTACGGCATAAGAATGCGTAACCCCAGTAGTTTTGGAGTACCGACTTTTCCTTGTTCCCAAAGATAATGCCAGCCACATGACCCACTATTTTTCGCCGCGAACAAGGAGGAGAAGGCGACCGAGTCGAGAATACAATGCCAGCCCTGTTAGTAACGCACGTCCAACTTCGAGTTCCGTGAGGGTTAGCGCATTTAAAAAATTAGTTAATTCAATTTTCCTTGAACGACGAGGAAATCTATATAATTGAGAACCACAAGATAGCCAATCAAATCTAAAATGCTAAGAGAAGTACTGGGAATAACGCTAATCTCACCAATTTTTCTATTCAGGACAATCTGGAGCTATCGTTGAACTTCCTGCTCATATCGTGGAGCAATGGCGACAGGCATGGAATCGAGTGTATCGAGAGCGATGCCCTGACATGCCAGAAGACGACCGGCAGGAAGATATCTCACCGGAAGACTTTATGCGACAGTTCAGAAAACTGTCTAGTGAACCAAATCCATCCCAAGACATACTAGCTCAGGCTCAAAAACTCCTGGAAGGTCTCCTGCACCACCAGCGCCACGTCGAGGTTGCGGTAGAGCGGGCCACGAAATACTTGGCCAACGTCCAAGACGACCTGGCGGCGGGGCGTCTAGCGGGCAACTATCCACTTTCCCCGAGACCGACCCGAAATAGCAAGAGGCCAGTGTTTGTGATCCCTGGTTACTCCCCAGAAGAAGGGATCAAGCGATTCCTCACAGACGAATAATCATCTAAAACAGTGACCACTAATGATTGAAACGTTCTGTTATTTAGTAAACTATTAGACATCTAGTTTTAAAAATTCTCCTTTTGTTTATTTTAAATTCGTTTCATAACTATGTTTACGATTAATCACACTATTACTATAGGAATCATCACAGAAATTCACCCCTCATTATTCTAGACATGGACCCCGTGAAATTACTACAAACCGAATTAACTCATGCGAGACAAGCCAATAAGAAACTCCATGACCAACTCGTCCAAATAGTCCGGGAAACTCAACAGATTAAGGCGACGTGGATAGAGCCAAAGAGAGTCAAACCGCTATACCAAAAACTGGCCGCGGCGCAAAAGGGATGGGCGGAAGAAAAGCAATTGGTCCAAGGACTGAAGACAAATCCGGGGGCTAGAGGTAGCGTTGTCCGCCTGCCAAGAAGGGGCGGCGGTGACCTACCCCCTAGTTTTCGCCCCTGCTCAATTGACCTATCGCGAAGCGAGTGTTGCTCCATCTATAACCCTAACGTCAACTACTACCACGACCACTACTCCAATCCCAACAGTAACAACCAGTCGTCGACCCGGACGTAAGGAGCGGGCTAAGCGCCGAGCCGCTCGATCTTCAGATAAGTCTGGATTCTTATAGTCCATGTATTTAATAGAAAAATAAAGCGTGATAGAGATCGTTGTTGTCTATATTGTAGTTCCTGTATACATCTTGTTATATTTATATCATCTTAGTGGTTTGAAACAACATTGTAGAAGGGTTTAAATAGGAAGTACCACCCATTTTGTTTCCAAACTAAGGTCGTCAAAACAGTTAGGTAAACGATAGAAATTTAGACGCAAGGGGATCAAATAATTTAAAAGCGAGTGTTGGGCTTAGAGCCAAAATTAAAACAAAAATTACAAAACCAATTTAAACAAAAAGGTGAAAATTGTATAAGTTAGAACAAAATGATTAATGTAGTTTTGAAATTGTCAATATGGCTGCCATAACATAAGCACGCACCGCACGAAGAAACCAAAAATTTAATGAAAAACATATTAATTAAAACAAATTAAAAATATAACAAAAATTAAATAAAACAAATAATTAATTAAAATTCGGAAAAATGCCTGCAGATGCAAAAAGAAACATATGAAAAATAAAATAAACTGCCAAAACCTTGCAAAATAAGGTTTAGAAAAAACTCAGGCAGAAGAGGCGACCAGAAAACAAAATATTGGGGTTTAAAAATAATATATTAAGAAAACAATAATAAAAATAAAATCCAACAATAAAATATTAATATATCAAAAAATAAAGAAAAATATATAAAAAATTACAAAAATATTTTGAAATTAATAAAATAATTAAAAAACCCTAAAAATGGCGAAAAATCGCCCATTGGTCGCACACAGGCACAAAAATACTATATATACGGCAGTCATTTTCACAATTTTTAGACTGTCTTAGACATTTTTTCAGTCAGGTGACTAATAGAAAAATTTTTAGACTTTCTTAGACGAACCGTGAGTCATTTTTAGACAAAGTGTTTATGCCAATTTATGCCAATTTTTCAAATCTGGTTGCATGATTGTGGATTGTAAGTACTGTTATTTTTTGTATAAATATATATTTCGAAGTCTTATTGCTTTGATTTTGTTCTGGATGGTCGTGGAATCTTTTGGTGCCACTGACAAATCCCCCTAAAATCTTATTTATAATAAGTATTTCAATAGATGGTCCATGGGACGGATCTTGGGCCGGCTAGTGGGTGAAAACCCTTAGTTGAGCTCGTGGGTCATGCCTCGTGGACCCCTCGGCAGTCCGCAGTCGGGTCTGGCGATAATGCACAGGACCGCTACGCAGGGCGCCGTTGTATACTCGGGGCGGCTACTGAAAAGTGGCCGGAACGAGTCGGAATAAAATTCGGGAAGTGCGACTTTAGTTAAGCGGGAATAAAGTTTTGTAGGGGAAATTTAAAACTTTGTCAGAAAATAAATCAGAAAATCAAATAGGAAAGGATAGGATAGGCTAGGAATGTAAATTTGAAAGTATTTTTCCAAAAGTTGAATGATCTATTCTGACAGAAGAGGGAAATGTTTTCTGAAAGTGACCGCAGAGGGTTGTAACTACTTAAAATCATGGGAAATGTACCGGGAGTTAAAGAATTATTAATCAAATTTTAATGTAGAGAAAGATAAAGGTAAATTAGGAAAAATGTAGTCGATTCCGTGATTGAATAAATGAAATAGGAAATTTGCCGAAAAATAAGGGAGGAACGCTGCCCAAATTTTTGGAGGATACATTTATAAATAACGCGTAAAGATGATAAATAAGCATGGAAATTGTGGGAATAGACGAGTAAGGACCAGGATATAGAAAGAGAAAGACGTAAGACCTTCCATCGGCAGTCCAGAACCCGAAAGTGAAAATACCGTGAGGAGTAGTTCTAGAAATGGAGCTCACCTACTCATGAATTTTCAACCTCTATGTACAGTACCAACATGGCAATCACCATGGGTACATAGATGGGGCAGAATAATAATCTTGCTGGCGTTTAGGGGTTAGATGCACAAAAAACCCTAGAAAAAATAAATAAGAAACCAACCCCATTCGCCAACACGAGCATAGGTCTTCTATCGACAGCTCGTTGGACCCAGAGATCGTTCGGTCAATTATAGTGTTAGCAATAACGCTCACTTTTTGCGGACGATCTACCCACTCGAACACAGTTCCAACGTTGCTTAGCAACGGGTGCCGAGTGGTAAGTGAAAGGATATTTGTATGGGGTTGTCTGGGTAACAACCATATAGTTTCAAAATATCAAAACCCAGAAACCCACCAATATTGAGACTTGTGGCGCATCTAATGCCTTATTCCAAGACAACACTGCCATTTTAACAAAACACCCATTGAAGTCGATATTGGTCCCTATGAAGAACCTTGTTTTAGTCTAAAACTTTTAGATAATCAAAATTCATCTTTCAGAAAATCTAGCTAAATTTGTATTTTATTAAAAAAAAGAAAAAATCTATAATTTAACTGAAATATGTTGCTTATTTAGAAAACAATTTAAATATTTGTACTAATTTAAAATTTAATAATTTTGGTTATGAAATTTTTTTTCTGGTAAATTTAAATTTAAATAAATTTTTATAAATAGTGTTAAATTAATATTATTAAATAAATTACGTTTATGTAAAACTAATTGTTTAATCTCACTAAATAATTAATATATAATTCTGTTGTTACTTTTTCATTGGTTGACGTACTGTATATTTGGTAAACCAATAAGAATTTACCATCTATATTAGATTTTACCAGAAAAAATGAAAATTTTTATAATGAGTATCTTAGTATCTCTTGCTCTTGCAGAGCCAACAATTTACTTAAATGAAGAATTTCTCACTGGTAATTTTTATTTATTGATTACTAATTAATAATTGACTTAGAATCATACAAAACTCAATGGGTTGAATCGACGTTTAAAGGAGCTGACCAAGGCAAATTTACATGGACAGCTGGAAAATTCTATAATGACGCAGAGAAAGATAAAGGTATTCAAACCAGCCAAGATGCTAAGTTTTATGGCATATCAAAAAAGTTTGACAAAGCTTTCAGCAATGAAGGAAAGAAATTAGTAATTCAATTCCAAGTGAAACATGAACAAACAATTGATTGCGGCGGAGGATATGTAAAATTAGTTGGCTCAAATTTTGAACAAGATAAATTTCACGGTGAAACTCCATATCATATAATGTTTGGTAAGATTGTAATTTTGATTATTATAAATTATGTATATTTAATAATCAATAAATATTATTATCTCATTCGAAAACCTATTAATATAATTTATCGAATAAATACGGTCGATAAAAAATGTGAAAGTAAAACAATAGATAAAATTTTAGAATTTAGTTTAAGGTTGAATTATGTAAAATTTTATGACTGATAAGTGTATTATCTAATTATTACATAATCTGTAAATAATGCCGACTGCTTGTTTTTTATATAATCAAATTTCATTGTTATCTTTTATTGCTAATAACTTTAAAATTTATTAAATTAGGTCCTGATATTTGCGGATTGTCCACAAAAAAAGTTCACGTAATTTTCAATTACAAAGGCCAGAATTTATTAATCAAAAAAGATATCAAATGCAAAGACGATGAATTCACCCATGTTTATACTCTAATTGTCAATCCAGATAATACATATGAAGTTTTGATTGACAATGAAAAGGTTGAAAGTGGAAGTTTGGAAGATGATTGGGATTTCTTGGCGCCAAAGAAAATCAAGGTTATAATTATTATAAATCAATGATTGATATTTAAATATTTAGGATCCTAATGCCAAAAAACCGGAGGATTGGGAAGACAATGAAAAAATTGATGACATAACGGATAAAAAACCCGAAGAATGGGACAAACCTAAAACCATTCCAGATCCAAAAGCCAAGAAGCCCGAGGATTGGGATGATGAAATGGATGGAGAATGGGAAGCTCCTCAAATTGATAATCCTGAATACAAAGGCGAATGGAAACCAAAACAAATCGATAACCCTAAATACAAAGGACCATGGGTTCATCCTGAAATTCCTAATCCAGATTACAAACCAGATACCAATCTCTATGTTTATAAAGATATCGGAGCTATTGGTTTTGATTTGTGGCAAGTGAAATCCGGTACCATTTTCGACAACATTTTGCTAACAGACGATCCAGCTTATGCTAAGAAATATGCCGAACAAACCTGGAAAGTTACCGCAGATGGCGAAAAGAAAATGAAAGATAAACAAGATGAAATAGAAAGAAAACGAGCTGAAGAGGAAGAAGCCAAAAAGAAGGAAGAAGAAAAGAAAAAAGAGGAGGAAAAGAAGACACAAGAAGCTACAAAAACAGATGAAAAGAAAGATGAAGTATGATAAATTTCAATCATATTTTAAATTAATTAATTCTAATATTTCAGGAAGATTTAACAAAAACTGAATTGTGATTAAATATTTTCCATCAATTGACTCGTACCGATCTATTTGTAGCTTATTTTTAAAATTTGTTGTGGGCTCTTGAATCGCATTTTGTATCGCCTGTTTTGGTAATAAATAAAATAATTCTAATTATCGACTTTTTCTGAATATTTCATCAATAATTATAGTTATCAATTATTTTTTATCATGAAACGTCGTGGCTTGAGCGACCTGACTAATTACTGTAAGAATTATCAGATTAACAATTCACACTTGAAACAGGATTTTTCGATTGTTACTGCGCGAAAGAATGAAAAATTGCAAATCAAAAAATTTCAACGGAAAGATTTTATTTTAAATGAATTTTCACAAAAAATATTTATATATTTATTAAGTCGAGAAATAAAATTATTTAAATGTAGATTTTCGATTCTGCTAACTGATTCTCATGGTAGGACAGATGTTGTTATGTGGTTCATTACAATTGCTAACAAAACTGAAATCTCTAATGACAGCATTCATCTAGCGATCGCGTTGTTTGATTATTATTATCAAATTGTTAAAAAAGATTATAATCTCTATATTGGAATCATAATGCTTTGGATTGCATCCAAAATTGAAGATTCTTTTCCGATTTCACTGAAAAATATTATCAATCATACTCATCTTAATTATGACGAAATACATGGACAATGCAAAACTATGGAACTCGATATCTTGAATGAATTGGATTTTGATGTAAACCTTCCAACTCCCATTCAGTTTCTCCGTCATTTTACAAAAATAGTTCATACAACAGAGACCTGTCATCAAACCGCCAAATTTATCATTGACTTAACTTTAACTGATAACAAATTCATCGGTTTAAACTACAGTTTGATGGCAGCCTCTAGTTTTTGTATTGCTTTGGATCTAATCAAGAAAGTGCCAGAAATGGGTGACAGTTGGAATACATTATTAAAACGCTATTCATCATTTGATAAATCCAATATTTTACCAGTCATGAAAGAAATGGTTGCTATGTTAATCAATCTTAACAGATTATCTAAACAGTTATTACCATTGTATAAACGTTACTCAAAAACCATCGAGTCTGTTCATTTATCAAAAGAAAACATAAGAAACTATCAATATAAAATACCGATAATAATTAGTTGAATAAGTAAGAATTTATCAGTGTCACATTGATGATTTTAATTCGTAAGCAAGTTTTCCCATTTATAAAAAATTATTTTATACAAATCTGTACGTAATATTATTATTAATTCAATTACACATGATTTAATAATAACTGATTTTCGATTACTTTAAAATGATTTCAAAATAAATTTTAGCATGATCAAAGTTTTATTTTTTTGATATTTAATAAATAAACGATATCAAATTATTATTTTAATTATGCGAATAAGTCCAAATAACTAATAAATCAGTGTAACAAAAATTATGAAAATAAAATACAATTTAACTAAATACACAAACATTTTAAATGCATCAATATTCAAAATCTAACTACATTGCAAGGTAAAAATCCATCCGAAAGGCCTTCAGCCAGCAAAGCTTTATGGACTACCTAAAGTATATATCGAGGATATTTCCCTGAGGCCTGTTTTGCCGATGCTAAAAACTGCTCAATACAAAATCTCCAAATTTTTGAATGCGCTATTAAAACCTTTAATTATTGCTGATTTTGAATGTAAGGATAATTTTGAATTTTCTACGTTTTTTGAACAGTTGTATTGGGCTAGCACTAAATTTTGTTTAAATGAGTTGGAAACAGCACGCAAACTCAACATGCAGATTTAAAATCCGACCCATAAAACATCAAATAAACACCTTAAAATTCGAGAAAGACATAATTAAAAAATATAAATTGAAAAAACATAAAAGTAAATTAAAATAATAACAAACTGCATCAAGATCCGCACGAAACGACATAAAAATAACAAAAAATAAAAAAATTTGAATTAAAATTAAATAATTCTAGTTGGAAATAATTTAAATAAAAATCTAATGAATAAATTGTCAAGTTAAATCCAGAAAATAATAAAAATTAAAATTAGATTAGACAAATAATATCAAGGTCAAATTTTGTTTTATCGAATCAAATTTAACACGCAAGGTTAGTATCACAGAATAGGTATAAATACCAACTCATTTTCACATAAATTTAATCACTTGTGAGGGATCACTTTTTCTCTTAAAAAGCTCTTACGTTTCTTAACAGAAAAAACAGCATTGTATCACAAGTTTCTGGAAACAGGACATCGAGGACTAATCTATTGGTGAAACTACTTGAACTAATTGAAGTGAGCATGAACGACGATTTTGAATACATGAATGATGCAACTACGATTATGCCATGTAAATGATGAGAAAAATATTATGAACAATTATATGATATGAAAAGATGAGATTAGTTTTTTAATGTTGAAATTTTTCCGGCCCACAGCCACACACCAGCAAGTAATTAAAATCATACATCCCTATCGAGCGGTGTAAGTGCGATTCATCCGCCAATAGCTCGTGCCCGTGAGTAGCGTCGGGCTCAAACGTCAAATCATTTGCGCTTATAGGGGCAATGGAAAGATCGGGAATCAGTCTTTTGGCTGACTCTCTTTCCACCCACTCCCGAAAAATCGACCTAAACTTCTTATACTTATCGGCTAAAATTATCACACCGAGTAATCCAGTGGACACTCTTCAAATCTAATGTAAACACACGAATATCTTAGGATCAACTTGAGGTTAAAGGGAAAGGGGCTTGCGGAAATCGATGTAACGATCATGTTAAAATTAATTACTAACTAATCTGTCGATTCCGTTAAGAGTCAAATGATAAGTTAGTAAGTGATAAAAAGATTGAAATAAAATCACTAAATACGCCTAAGGTAATAATCTGTCGATATAGATAAGGGCCAAAGGATAATTAAGTTGAAGTAAAAGTTTATTTATTCCACTTAAGATAACATTTTACCGATTTAGACAGAAATTAGTTGTTACTTTCGTAAATAATAAAAAGGTTAACTGTTATATAACGTTAATAATGTCTCAAAACTTTAAAACACTGTGCTAGTATCGACTCTTGTAACAACGAATTCGAAATAGCTTCCTAAAGACGACCCCTACAGTGTGTTGGTAACAGTACAATCAAGTATGAGATTTCCCTAACAGTGAATATATCCATTAAGGCACCAAATTGAAATAAATATTAAGATTCACAAACGATCATGTATTTTCACTCAGTTGACCAAAAAACACACTCACCCGATCAGAATAAGCATATACCGCCAACATACCGCAGACATACAAAAAAAGAAGAAAAATCAAAAGACAAATCCAAGGAATAATTTTACTAATACAAACTCACATCCTAATTTCTTGCACGATTATTAGAAATCTGTTTCACAGAAACGGAGGGACAAAAACAGATCGAATAGGTCATAAGAATCCATTCTGTGTAGCATTGACCCAATACATAGTTCAGAGAGAAAGCTCCGTTGGAAAAACATGATAAAAATAGTGAACGAGTATGTATCGAAAACTAAATAAGAAAAGTAATTGACACTATCATATAGATTATTTATTCTTATCGAAACCAGTTCCATTACACAAAGATAGGTCTTACCATTGCGTATCCATAAGGAACAATCAGTAATTCCACCTCGTGTTTTGAGATCGCAGCGCATACCTACCTAGACCCCACCGAGTAACTAAAGAGTCAATAATTACCTAAAATTTCGGAAATTAAAACATTATCCTAGCAGATGATAAACTAACTAATAGACAACAAAAATCGACTGAATTCCCTGAAAAAATATCAAATGTGAAAATTACATAATATTGAAATAATTAACCAAGCGATTTGAACAGTCGCACACACCACTAGTCCTCGCACATCCAATATGTACCTCTAG
The DNA here is from genome assembly GCA_022537955.1 of Schmidtea mediterranea. Lineage (NCBI taxonomy): Eukaryota > Metazoa > Platyhelminthes > Tricladida > Dugesiidae > Schmidtea > Schmidtea mediterranea. The sequence continues at coordinate 73,973,027 of CM039680.1, forward strand.
AAAGAAGTGAAAGGAAACTCCGCTGCCAAAACCCCACGGCATATTACTTAGAATTACAGAAAATTTGACGATTCTACACCTAACATACCAGAAAATGTCTAGAAGGAATAAATGAGAAGAAATAAAAACACAACAACCAATCAGAAGCGGCCACCAATATCAAATAATCCCATGGGCCATGAATCATACCTCCGTATAAAAGCAGTGTCAGGAAAAATCGCTATCATTTTACCATGAATATATCTTTGAAAAACTATGCCAAAAGTCAGGACATCAAGGAACAGGAGATGGATAAGAAGGAAAAATTAGGAGAGTTCGCTGTGGAAGATGGTGCCAAATAGAGTCGTAAAATAACGAGAATCAACGAGGGAAACTTTCAGCGGTCACGTATCAACATGCACGAAGAAATGAATTTAGGAGACCATGCATCCGGTAAGGCAGCTTATTTGATAAATATGATCTAGTAGAAGTAATGATTAATACATTTTTTTTGGAATTTTATATTGTCTCGTATTATCTTATTTTTATATTATGATGTAATCTAAGTTAAATCTATCATGTTAATCCGTTGTAGAAGTAATGATTAATATATTTGCTTTTGGAATTTTGTCTTGTATTATCTTAATCTTATATTATGATGTAATCTAAGTTTAAAATATTGTGTTAATCCGTTAGTATGAATGACTGATATTTGATTTAAAAGGTTTAGGTATGATTTACAGAAACACGAATAGAAATTAGGCGTCGTGGCAAATAGAAGGTAGAGCGTTCGTATTAATAGCACGTATATTAAATCAGCAATTTTACCCGGCTAATTACCGAACGACGTTTTGGGCTAGTATTATATTGGTAACATATAATTTGTTTTTAGGCAGAATGCACCATGTATAAGTACCATAAAATAATGGCGTTGCCTTTTTATCCTGATAACAGGGTTAATATGTAAAGTAATACGGGATCCCCAGCTATGCTATCGTAAATAGAGTAACGCAAATAATGAATACTAAGTTTTAGTGTCTTAAAGCTTTTTTTTCCGCGAAAATATAATGAGTGACAAGATTTCATCGTATAGATCTCATCGACGTAGGAAACAGTAAATTATCCGTTGTTGTCTGACTACCCCGAGGAAAGCGTTTAGTACCCTTAAATGATCAACTGTTAATTGATTTGTTCTTGGCGATGATATGAGCGATTTGACAATTAATGATATCAGAATGTTCGGATGTCCAGTTGAGAGATGTCGAGCGGACAACCTTGACGGTACCCAGTAAATTCGCAGGGCGTAATCGCCAGGCCCTGTGGGATCCGAGGTACTCTATATCCACATATGGCATCCCTGAATGGCCGAATCGTACCCAAAGAAAACAGGACGGAGATGTAGAACTGCCCAGTCTGGTGATCAAGCGAAAGCCAGAGTGGAACCCAGCTCGGGAAATTCGTCACGAAGCTGAGGGGGCACTCCACAAACTCGATCAATTGGAGCGAAGGTACCGATGCCTTGCCAACCAACAGCGCAGACGATTGGCAAGGATTAATGAGGACATAGCCAGTGAACGCATACTGAGCTCGGACTGCTATCTACCGGATTATTGTATAGCCTACGACCTAAAAGATCTGGCCCTTCTAGAGCTCAATGCGCCAGTGCATCTGGTGGTTCTGAAACACCTGTTGCAACTAGATATTCGGAATGCCCTGAATGATAGAGGAAAGGAGGAGCACGCATACTCTCGACGGCACCTAGCTCGAAGATTTCCGCGGGAAAGTTAAGCTTGTTTTTGAAATCAAATAAATGTTTTTCATACTTGTTGTTTTAGATTAGTGGCAAGGTAGTTCAGTTTAAATAGAAAGTATTCTGGTGTTTGTAAAGAGTAATGACACAACAGTTTAAAATATTTAGTTAACGTTATTGCTAATAGTTAGATATGCCCAATAGAAATTATGCCCAACATCTCTATTATTTTTAATTTTTTGTGTGATATCTTAATCGATTCTAGTTGTAAATGTTGCTGAAAATTTCAGCTATCGAGTATAATATTTTGGTGTGATTAGGTAAGGTTATAACGTATAATTTTTCTACCTAGGGACAAATTGAATATTTCAAATATGGTAATTAAAATTATGAACTAATGTCACCGATAAAATTTAGCCATGGACGCCATCAAAGAAATTGGATTAGAGCTGAAGAAGCTTCGTCGGGAGAACGGCAGTTTACATCAACATTGTATCCAACTCAGCCGCGAGCTCCAGCGGGTAAAAGCTACTTGGATCGAGCCGACCCGAGTAAAACGGCTGTACCAAAAGATAAATGCCGTTCAGAAGGGCTGGCAAGATGAGAAGGCCTTGAATCAGGTCCAAAAAATGCAGATACGAGGACTTGAGGTTGCTGTAGCGGCAAGCCAAGAGGGAAGTGCAGTCACTTACCCTCTGGTATTCGCCCCAGCACAAGTCGCCTACCAAAACCAGGCAGGTCCAGAGAATACGCCAGGCCAACCAAAATTACGTACAAGGCCAGGAAAAGCCGAGCGGGAACGCAGGAAGCGACAGAAGCAGAGCAATAAATAATTTTCATGATGTGTGAATAATGTTTGTGCCGTGACGGAAAGTGTATTGTGTTGGAAATAAAAGTTTCCTATTTTAATTTGGTTTTTTTATAAGTCAAACGCTATATTAACGAAAGGAGTCTAGATGAAACGTGAACTACAAATTGCGTAAGTAAAACATGAAAAAAGTAAGGGACCGAAATAAGCAAGACGAGCACATACCTTCTATCAGTAGCTCGCTGAACCAGCTGCAGACCGGGTCTTAGCAGTTTTGGAAACAAAGCTCACCTTTGACGGTCTCAGAACCATTGGTTACAGTACCAACGTTGCTTAGCGACGGGTAACCAGTGGCAGACACGTATTATTGTATGAAAGGGGTCAAGGTCATAAACACCACTAACCCCACAGTTGAATAAAAATAATACATATGAATTTATTGTCTCATTTGACATTTATAGTGTTTATACGAACATTCCATTAGTGGAAAATATTGAGTTATGTTGTAAAATGTGGGAAGAAAAAGTGAGTGAACATTAGAGAGTTGATGAAATTTCATTTTATAAATTACTCGAATTTGCAACGTCGAAAGTGAATTTTTATTTATAACCGGTGTTATAAACAGGTGGATGGGGTTGCTATGGGTTCTCCATTGGCTCCCACAATGAGATCTATTTCTATTTCTAGTTTGGATAAGAAAATTCTATCTTATAATTTTACTAAACCAACTGTGTACAAAAGTAGATTTTTAGTGTTTGAAAATCGTGAGCATTTCTTGGATTTTTTGAATAGCCTACATTTGAATATTAGATATACACGTGAAGAGGAAAAAATGGATTTGCTTATTCAACGGAAGGAAAAATTTTATCAAGCGGAAATATATAGAAAAGTGACTGACACTGGTCTTATACTACGCCCGAGAGGTTTTGTGAATTTAAATATAAGAGAAATATGGTAAGAAGATTAGTATTTCATACATGGTCACTATCTTCCACGTTTGCTGATTCAGCAAAAAGTGTGAACTCTTTGGTTGCATTGCTACTTAAAAATGGATATTCTAAATCTTTTCTTGAGCGTATTACAAAAGAGACTGTGGATAAGTACCTTTTATTTAGTGTCAACATTTTTCAGCCACACAGCCGAATTATACCGCAAGGAAGTAAAATATTACACAAACTAACGGGGATGTATAAACGCAGTTCAACTGCAACGGTTCCGTGACTGTGAAGGCTTGATCGAGAGTAACGAAGAGCCCAAACGGAAACATTACTATTATATAGGGGTAGAAGGAAGATCAAATACGGGCCTTATGGCTAGTTATTCTTTTACTTTGTACCCGAAAAATCGAGTTAAAATTTAATTACATAAAGGCTCAAAATCATGAACACAGAGTAGTCCAGTGAGCACTATTTTATTATAATATAAACCCATAAAATTTCCTAAGACCAAAATGAAGGGGAACGGGGAAAGAAGTTAAATCACTGCAACGACAATAAATTCTTAAAAGATAAGCCGTCGAAGAAATTTCCGAACTATAAAACAATATCAAAAATCAACTAACTTTATAAATTTATGGTTAACGAGCAAGATTCATAGATTGGAGAAAGCCTTTCACTATAAAATAAGGGCCTAACGCTGCGAAAACTTAGTTATTCAAATTGAAATTTGGGACTGATAAGGATTCACTAAACCAGATAACATTAAAGATATTATTGCTACTTGATACAAATTCCCAGCCGTAGTATGACAAATTAAGAATCAGTTAAATAAAAAGTTTGTAAATTAACGTGGCAAATTAACAAAACAACAAGTAGAAAAAATAAATTAACAATCATTATAAAATCAAAGATAGTAATCACTAACTCCATCGTGACTTTTTTGTTGTATTTGTTAGTTATCGACTTGTACATCTCAAGGTGATGTCGAACCAATAATTCAGAGAACCCTTTTACCTTTGGTCTAGAATCATCAAACCAGTTATATACCGAAGCCGAATCTATCTTGAATAAAACGGCTTGCAAATTCCAACTGATAGCTATTTCTATTTCTATTTCCTTTAATGCGGGCTCCAATTCGGCAAGATTTACATCGGCTGCATCGTCTGACTTGCCCAATCATGTAGCATCCTCCAAACGCACTGTTCCGATTTCCACAACTACTCCAATTGCAAGACTGCTTGCATCGCACCAAAAAATTCCTGAATCAGTATTTTTCACGTTCCCATTCTCCTCCCACTGGATCTTGTTTCTGTACTTTAACTGCAATCTCTCTCATTATCGCTACTCTCATTGCATCCAATTCTTGATCCCATCTTCTAGTACCAGAGAGTCGTTTTACAAACGAGTAAACCGGTCTTAACCAAAGTGCAACCGAAAAATGTCCAATAATTTGCCCAGCCCATGAAAACAGTTGTCACTTGGTGACTCTCCTGCAATTTATGAACTTGATTATTCCGATTCCAAATCAATTTTCCATATTTTCTGACGCATTTTAATTCAAGAACTGAAAGACTAAGATTTATGGAATTATTGTATAAGTATTGAGAAGTATTTGCAAAACACGAATACGATTTGAGTTTAACGCAAACCATTGAGCATGAAATTTCTTTAATGGATGAAACACCAATAAAATTTGGACCATAAGGAATACTGTATGTACATCAAGAGGAGAGTAACATGCAAATTAAGGCAATGAAATATTTCGGATTGATACGAGACAGTTCATCACCATTTTCATCGTCGATTGTGGTGGTTAAAAAGAGAGATGGCGAATTGAGATTTTGTGTGGATTATAGAAAGCTAAATCAGAGTACAAGAAAAGATACATACCCCAAATCAGTCCCGCAGGAAATGTTCGATCAAATGGGAGAGGCAAATTTGTTTACAGTTATTGATTTAAATAAAGCGTACAATCAATTTAAAGTGAAAAAGGAAGACAAACGAAAAACTGCTTTTTCAGATGGCAAAGGACTCTATGAATTTAACGCATTACCTTTTGGGTTGACGGGAGCCCTAGCTACATTTCAGCGAGGTATAAATTTCATTCTACGAGACTTGCCACACGCACTGGTATATATTGACGATATTATCGTATTTTCAACGTGTTTCGACGAACATTTAATAGACATCGAAGTAGTATTTAAAAGACTGCAAAAGGCCAATCTAAAAATAAAACCCTAAAAATGTGAGTGGGGAAAATCGGAATTCGTTTATGTGGGACATATTATTTCTCGTAAAAGATTGCAGCCAAATCCAAATAATGTAATACAAATCAGAGATTATCCAGTCCCAAAGAATATAGATTAAATCAGAAAATTTCTGTGACTGGCAAGTTATTTCCGAAAATTTATTAAACATTTTTCTCATATTGCACAACCTCTTAACGTACTACTAAAGAAACAAAGTAAATTTGTATGGAAAAGTCCCAACAAGAAGCATTTGATGTATTGAAAGAGAATCTGACATTGCAACCAATTTTGAGATGCCCAGATTTTAGAAAGCCTTTTATCATCATGACCCATGCCAGTAATTTTGCATTGGGTGTAGTTTTAGGGCAACAAGTTGAAGGCAAAAAAGATCACGTGATTGCTTATGCGAGTAGAACATTGAAACCTCATGAAAAGAATTACTATACAATAGAAAAAGAAACTTTAGCATTAGTATATGGCATAACTACATTTCGACAATATTTAGTTGGCAGAAAGGTTTTAGTATTGACAGATCACAATCCATTGCAGTGGCTCATGACGCATAGAGATTCGGCGAGCAAATCAATAAGATGACCTATAGCCTTACAGAATATGATTTTGAAATTATATACCGGATAGGAAAAGCTGATATAACAATATGAACCTCGAAAGGATTCTGTAAGAAAACTGCATAGTTTAGATAGATTGAACGTGTGGACACAAAAATTAATAAGCCATGTCAAAGTGGAACCCGTTATAAATGGAATTAACATATATTTGCAACCAGATGAAACCCAACAAGTGAAAGTGATTTTTCAAAGCTATTCAGTCAATTTGAGAAAACATTTGTAAAGTAATTTAATTTAAAATTAAATAAAACTTATAATATTGTGATTCATTATTATGAAAAATTACTTCAGGCAAATGGCACTTTTAGTGATAATAAATGGGTCTAAGTATATGTCGATCAACAGTCAATTCATTTAATAAACGAAACCAATAGAGTTGTATTCCATTACCTCAATCAAACAATTATGGGTGTCTCCAATCTAGACATTAGCAAATAATGATATACTATTATGGTAAAATTCAGGCTCTACCGAATGACAAACAAAACTGGCAAACTCTTAATTTCTTTCAGCCAAGATCAGCATCCAAAATGAAAATGGTGCACATGAAAATTAAATACTATCGACGTACAAATCAGACTAGCAGTTGGCAAAAAACAAGGCTGTTCGAGTTTTAGTAAATCAAACAAACAAAAGATCCAATCTACCAATGCAAATCAACCAAGCATATCCTTCAACCAAAGCATAGAGAAGCCAAACAGACGATAATAAATCCTATTCAATTGTGTATAATAAAACTATATTTCGAGCTAATGATTCCGAAACAGTATTCAACCAAACCACATTACAAATCGGTAATGCTGGAACATTCTTCATAATTGTGATCATGACAATAACTATTCTCATTCTTGTCATATACATGATATCATTTTCAAAACTTATTTGAACAAATAAACATCGCTATCGTATCGACCGACCAAGACCTTTGTGGGTCGTGTTCGATAAAACATTCGTCTAGTGAGATACAATTGATTATTGGATACCTATTTTATATTGACAATATATCTTTCAAATATGAATTCTGATTGATGTGAATCTTTTAGTATAAGGTATCCTTTGTATGTAAAAAGTCAAGTGCAATCTGATTGGATAACGGGGTTAAGGGGATAGAAAATAAAATTTATTTGAATAAGAGTAAGGGGTATAAATTTAAAAGTGAAATAAAAATAAATTAGTGTAATTAAAATAATTTAAAACGGTAAAAATTTATTATTAAATATTATTATTTATATTGGGATCGAAGGTGGTACCCTTCGGGGGCTTACCGACGGTCTCCGATCACAAAATCTAAAATTCAACAATTAATTTATAATGTCTTTAGAAAAAATGGAGAGATGGGAAAACAGCACAAGGATGACGTACGACAATTTTCATCGATTAAAGAAAAATTATGGAGAGCCAAAAAGATTTTCGATCGAAAACTACTTAATGATCCCAAACTGGTTCTGCACGGATGACAGAAAAATGAAGATATTCCTATTTATTTTTCAGAGGAATTCCGGATTAAAATTAACTGAAGAGATTGAAACAAAAGCTGAATACGAATACCGAATGCACATAATTGAAGGGAAAATCGAGATCTTAGATGAAAGATGGAAAATATGGAATGAAGCGCAAAGATTTACATCGTGGACAGTTTCAGAGAAACTGTGGCAGAAGAGAATTAGAGCAGCATACCACAAAGCCACAATAGCAGTAGAAGTGAGGATTCCGAACGCAATAAACGAGGTTCCATAAAATGAACCCATAATCGATGAACCAGGATTTTTATCAATCAACGATGAAATGCTGCCACAGAAACACTCATTTCTGAGAATGGACATGACTCTCAACAAAATACGTCAAAGAATTCTATTCATCGATGCTGAATATGGCACTTCAGAAACACGCAAGATGATTCCACTATCGATCGCCATTATAGATTACGATGGAAAGGTATTGAAGGATGTCTATATCACACCAAGGATGAGGATCCAGCACTATGTATCATTTTGCCATGGCATTAATGAAGCAGCATCCAGAAATCAACTGGATCATTATACGGAAATGCGGGAGATCCCGAAACTAACAGTTGGAAGATATTAGTAAAGCATGACCTACATGCTGAATTATAATATTTAAAAATTTAGGTAGGGAAATTATATGGCATTAGGGATCTCGCTGCAGCACTAATTTTCGAAAAAATGGGAATATCAAAAAAAGAACAATGGTTTAAACTCCAAACGTTAACGGAAGAAATATGTGGAGAAAAAACTCAAACAGGATTCCACTCAGCAAAGGAAGATGCAAAGAGTATTCGACGGATATGTAAAAAAATTGAAAACCAATGGAAGGATCATGTAAAATCGCCACAAAAGGTAATTTCCAAAAAATATTCATTGGCTGAATATGAATCAAGAGGTCAAGAGACTACTAGTTAAATAGAATGCGAAGAAGATAGAGCAATGCAAATGGAGGTGACAGTGCAATATCAGATGGCGACACAATCTTCAATGGGTATGACGGAAGATATTTTAGTGTTTTTTCTGTCAATGGTGGAACAGAGAGCAGAAACGAAAATAGAACTAGTGCCGTTCAATAAACGTAAACCGATACTTTAAAGGAAATCTCCAGTGAAACAGCCAACAACCAGTACCGACATTCCTACCTTAATCGGACAAGTGTGGAACAGACACATAGGAAATAAAACTTAATCGAAATATTAATTGAAAAATATATATTTGTATTTATTTATAAATAAAAAATTAAAGTCTTTGATTGTCTTTGCCAGACCGAAAATGCCACGGAAGTACCCCAAAAATTAATAAGCTAAATATTTTTTTAACACCAAAACCCCAATTTCATTAAATCTCGAAATAATGCAACACCTTTATAAATTAATTAAATGTAAAAGACACAAATAAAAAAAATGACATTATCAAAAATATATATATTCGAAATGAAAAGTTATAATAAATTATTATGCGTAGTACTAGTATAGTTATCACTATTATAATCAAGTCAATTAAAACTCACCGAATTAGGGCATAAAGGAAAAATAAATAAACCTGAAACACATAAAATAAGAATAAAATAATGTGAATCAATATAATGGAACCTTTATTTTATAAATTAAAGAAAGCAGCAAAAATGAATATTCATCACTATTATTGTTATAATTATTGCATTAATGCATAATGTGCGAGTAGCACAATGAGGTACAACCAACCTCTGCAAACCGGATTAATTAAATAAATGAATGACAATAAAGATAGGTTATTCCAAATATTATAACTAAAAGTATTACTATACTATATGTATTCAAAAAAAATATTGTTACTATAATCATAATTGGTATTATTATTATTATCATGGTTATTATCATCGTTATTATTATTATTATTATTATTATTATTATTATTATTATTATTATTATTATTATTATTATTATTATTATTATTATTATTATTATTATTATTATATGAGCTAAAATACACAAACGTTTTCGACAGATCCTGTCATCATATTTTGTCAGTAATTCAATGCTAACAATACCAGTTAGAATTTTTCGGAGAGACAAATGACAGCCTGACATATTGTAAAGTACTTGCAGGGTGTTGTTTTCGTTCATCTTAATTTTGTTATTGTTATTATTATTATTATAGTTATTATTATTATTATTATTATTATTATTATTATTATTATTATTATTATTATTATTATTATTATTATTATTATTATTATTATTATTATTATTATTATTATTATTATTATTATTGTCAAGCATAAAATATGAAATGGAATTCGAGGTCGAATTCTAATTAAAGGGGGAGTTATAATAAAAGGGGTTATAATAAAACACGAATAAAAATAATAAAATTTTAAAATTATCAAAATCAATTAAAATTAATTAAAATTTTGATAAAAAGTAAAAGTCAATATTTTTAGGGGGGGAGTGGTAACCGATGGCAAATTTGATTGTGAAGACGAATAAAATACTATTAGATTTTGATACGGTATATTGAAGGGTCCGGAGCCCATAATTCAAATTAATTAATTAATTTAATTACTTACCGACGAACCCATTAATCAAGGGCCGCCGTTCTGAACGTCAACTTAATGGGTTTCCCAGCATTAGTGAAATGGGTAATAAATTGTCCGAACTGGAAAAATTGTTTCCCTAGCAGTAATCTAAATTAATTGTAACCCAAAAATTATAAAAGGAACTGACAACAAAATAAGTTGCCAATTGGTCGAAGAGAAAAATCTAACGAGTTGAAGAAATGAGTGAAAACAGATAAAAAAGTTAATCAGATTGCAGTGACTTATTTCGTTACATTTTTAGGGTGTGTACGAGAAGGAAACAATTGTATATCGTGGTGAATATTTGTGAATAAAGATTTCATTGTTAGGATTTTGTCTTATTGATTATTAAATATAAGGAGTTGGATCGAGAAACCTATTCATCGACGAATATTTAATATCCCAACAACTGGTATAATATATATTTGAACCTTGTCAAATATTAATAGAGAAATACAGTACATATATGCGCGATAACCGATCAGGCAGTTGCGCGATAACTCATTGTATTTTTAAACTGAAAATCTTTAAATTGGGGGTGGGACGGGGGATACACCTGCGCGATAACATTAACTGGCCCATAGGGCTCACATCTACCTGCTCACATTTATGGCATTTTAGTTGTGGGCATTGAAACCTCACATGGCCATCTTTGCCACACTCGTAACATTTGATCCTAGAAGTGGCACAAGCATGATTAGTGAATTCCAATCCACAAGACGTTGATAGTGACTTTGTTCTTTCTACCAATTGTGCTAAAATGATATAAAGAGCATCAGGGCTGGCACTTACATGGTCTGCTAAGTCCTGTGGTAGACTATTTACAAAAAATAGTCTTAGTAAGCCACCTGGCTCTTTTCCAGCGAATTCCATCATTGTTTTGAGATTTCCAAAGTGCACGTCCAGATTAATGTTAGATTTCCACTGCATTTTCTTCAATTCGGCTACTGCCATCCAAGGCGTTTTATCAAATGTTTTTCCCAATGTTAAAAGCACGTTTTCTAATAAACTGTCACAACATATCTTGTGTTAATAGTTTCTTTAAACTTATTGACGAATACTCTATCAATAAATCTCAAAGGGTAAATTGCATTACTAAATTAATGGAGACCATCAATGATGAAAAATTATTTGATAACACACACGGAGTAAAGTCAAAACAAACTGTCAACAGAATACTAGGTAGTCATATTGAAAATATTAAACTACCATTTGAGGAAATTGTAAACAACTTCAGTCATCCCAATGTAATATTTAAAAACCGCTTGTAATTTCAGTAAGATTTCTAATAGTGAACTTGAATTAAATACAATATTACCAATGGAAATTCTGCCTATTCTTCAAAAACCTGATTAGATAAACCAGGATTAGATAATGTATGTTATAAAGATCTTCTGCTTCTAGATCCTGAGTGTAAGATTCTGGCTTTACATGATTATATATTCAATTCCAACAAGTTGGAAATCATTCAAAACCATATTGATCCCTAAACCAGATAAAAATGGCCAATATCACAAAATTTCAACCTGGCGACCAATTGCTCTGTTGTCAGTGATTTACAAAGTAATTGCTTCTATTCTTGCAAGTTAACTTAGTTTCTGGATTAGAGAAAATAATCTATTACATATTGGACAAAAAGGAGGTTCAGAATACGAAGATTGTGTTGAACATAATTCTATTCTTTCTGCGATTCTTGAGCACTCGAAATACACTAAAAATTCACAGTTAACTATTGCCTGGCTTGATATCAAAGACGCTTTTGGTAGTGTTCCACATGATTATATATGGACACTTTTGAGATACATAAACGTCGGAGAGAAATTTGTAAACATACTGAAACTGCACTAAACTGACACGAGCTCTTTTTATTGTTGTAATAAACTTCAGACACCAGACATTAAAATAAAAAGGGGTGTGAAGCAAGGTTGTTTTATATCAATGATCCTCTTTGCTGTAGCGATTAATCCGGTACCTGGGGAAATAAACATGGCAAAAATTACTCGGTTTATGATAGATGTAATTGCTCTAAGCGCGAATAATCCAAATGACCTACAAAAATTAATTGATGTTGCTGTAAATGCTGTTAATGAAACAGGATTTGAGTATCGCCCTGATAAGTGTACATTCAATACCGTCCGTGAGATTCTTGTCAACAACGAACTCATTAAAAGAATTGCATCAAGTGAATTTTATCAATACCTTGGAGTGCCATTAGGAGATGGCCCTTATGAAATTATATCGAAAGTCATTGAAGATACTAAGAAAATTGCAAACTCTGATCTTTTTGGTTTCCAAAAACTGAAAGTCTACAAGGTTTTCCTACATTCTCGCCTAATCTTTTCATTTCGAACTAGAGAAATCAAAATAAGTTCACTTTCTGATCCTCAGAAAAATTTGAAGATAAATGTCAATAATACCAGTCTATTGAGGAGTCAATTAAGAAAGATTTTGAACTTGCCAAAATATTCTGAGATTAGTTACTGAAAATGGCGGCGCTGGGTGTACAGATCTTCTTGATGAATATCCTGAACAAACGATTGTCTATTTCTTTCGTTTATTTACATCACCTTGTAAACTCAAAAAAGATAAATAATTTCTCATTTTTATCAGTATCCAGTCCTCGTATTGGAATTAGAAACCCAACTCTCGCTCAAGGATTTGTTTGGGTAAATAGAATGAAGGGAAACAAAAATTATGGAGTTTGTAAAACACATTTTCAAAGATTGCGTACTTCAATCCCTTATTTAATAGAGTACATAATGTTAAGATCTTGTTTGAAACTTTCAAAGGAAATCCATCTATCCGTCTAACGACTTTTTTAACCGGAACACGAATATTATTACCAAAATCACGAAATTCTTTGTAAATGATTCTTTACTCAGCTCTACAAGATTCGTATCTTGAAAGATGGGAAATGAGCAAAAACAGCAATCTGCTTGTATCTGCGATTAAACTCTGTTCATTAATCAACAAACTCGTTTTCCGAAGTGACTTTAACTGATTCGCGCTCGCACTAATACACTCTCGACGTTTGCGAAACCATATAGAAACGGTGAGGATTGCTTTTGTCGAAGATGTAAATCTAATGATATCGCACATGTTCTTCAAACATGTAATATAAATCAATCACTAAGAATGAACCGACATGATTCTTGCTTAGAGAAAGACAAAAATGAGCTCATAAATCCTGAACTTCTAGTTGTCGTCAATCATAAGTGTTCACTCATAAGTGCCAACCTCAAATGAACGTGTTAATCTTATCATTACCAATACTGAGTTGACATGAAATGTCCAATAGACTCAGTATCTAATTTTGAATTAGTTGATAAATTAAACTTGAAGAAATATGAGGAGCTTCGATCTGAAATACAATCTTTGGATTTCTTGGATAAATTGAGACAAAGACATCTGATCTTCTAATTAAAATGGGAGTACCTCAAAATCGAATTAACAATCGGATGAAAGAATGTGCAATAAGTAACATTGCACCTTCTGACAAAATGGTATTTTCATTCTAATGGTTCCCTTCCAAAATTTGTTTAATTAACTTGTAAATAAAGTAAAATCAAAAGTTCTATTAGAGGTTTTAATTTAAATATTATATACTTTAATATAATTCATATGATAAATTATATAATCAAATAGTATAAACTTTATATTATTATATGTAAATAAACACTTTTATTTATAAAATAAAAAGAAAAATTTGATAAATTGGGTTATGAAAACATTCTACGATAGTGTCGTTTAAATCTCTAGCGAAATTTTCTCACTACGTAAGAGTCGCAAAGCTGGATGAAGAAATCCGAAGATAGCATCAGTAATTCCAGCAAATAAAGCCAACATGAAAATGAAGCTTATGGACTTTCCAAGATTAAAAGATTATCTGCGACATGTACATTAAATAGTGTGATCAAACTTGTTATATTTAATAATTGTTTAAATAATAATAATAATGATGATAATAATAATAATAATAATAATAATAATAATAATAATAATAATAATAATAATAATAATAATAATAATAATAATAATAATAATAATAATAATAATAATAATAATAATAATAATAATAATAATAATAATAATAATAATAATAATAATAATAATAATAATAATAATAATAATAATAATAATAAGGATTAGTTTTGTGTATTACCTGTGATTTCTTTATAAGTGACATAGTACTTTTTACAAAATTTAACTATGAATCAGATTTATTTAAGGTATTCACGAATTTTCGGCACAGCCTTTTTCAAATGATTTCGATCATTACTTATTTACTTAAACAAATAGGAGAAAATTTTATATATGTTGTATTTTATATTGATTATATTGGTTAAATTTAATTTTAATTAACTTAAATTATCCCCCAAAAAAATAAATTTTCAAATTACATTAGTTGAATATTGATAGTTAGTTTGTGTTTTTTGATAAAAAAATTTCCGTGGCTTGTCTTTGTAATGTGTTTTTGAACGCGTCTTGTAGTATTTGACATTTTGTTTCGTGTATTACTGGCGCTGAATTGTGTACTTTTTCCCAGTGTTCGTGATAATTACTGGCTTTGCTTTTAATATGTTCATTGAGTCGCGATCAGAATGTTCTATGTGTTTCTCCTATGTACATTGCGTCGACTTTCTTGCAAGTGATTTGGTATATTATGTTTTTAGAAAAGCAAAAACAGTTGGCAGGAAAACGGCAAAGACAATCTTGATGATAGAGGTCTGATGTTTGGGCTTTTTTGAGATTTTCGAAGTTGTGATTTCAAAGGTGCTTCAGTGGTGAAGGTTGGACGAATATGTACAGGTAAATCTGTGTTGTGAATGAAGGATCTGATTGCATTACATGTCTTATTGTTCAAGAAAGAGAAGCGTAGGTATATTATTAGTTTGTCATGTTTTTTTGTGTGTTGTGACTTTTTTATTTTTTTTTGAGCAGTATTCATTTAAAAATAATTTCTCTATGAATTTTTTTGGATATCCATTTTACATAAAACATTTTTTGAAACCCTCGAGAATTCGAGAATTTCGAATTCATATTATTATTATAATAATAATGTGAAATAATAATAATAATAATAATAATAATAATAATAATAATAAATAATAATAATAATAATAATAATAATAATAATAATAATAATAATAATAATAATAATAAAAAGGATATTAAGCTAGTGCAAAAATAACAAAGATAGAAGCGATATATGTATGATTAAATGACTAATGAAATAATTTAAAATGTGATTTGGAAAATTTTTGAAAATCCTGTTAAAAAATGCCTAGAAAAACAACATAAACATATTTCAGGGCTTTTTCTAAAACTGAATTTCTAAAGCTTTGAGAATAATAGCTTCAAAATAAAATATTTGTGAAAAAATGGTACTATGTCGAAAAACAGATGAGGCTCTTTGCTCTCACCATTCTGTTGAAACTTGTTTTTTGTAAACAGTTTATAATATTTATTATATAGTGTATAACAAATATTACAAATATAGGTGATGATAAATATTTCAGGGAACACTGTAAATTCAAATTCAAATTCAACTTCAAATTTTATTTTTGTTTTTTAAATGATTACATTTGAATTTGGCGGAGTTAATAAATAAATAATTAGCCATAATTTTATCTATAAACAAACAAAAGAATAAAAAAGATAAAGTACATTTTAGGCTGTCAATGTAACAATATTGGTCCTCTGAACTTAAACAAGTGGTATATCTATGAGTCCGATAAGGTCCATAGCATTTGTTATAGCATGATCCTTCAGAATCAGAACTGTTGCAACGACAATCAGTCAAGCATTTTTTCTTGCAGTCAGGTTCAATACACATATTTTTTGCATGAAAGCAAAACTTTTGGCATTTCCAATCACTTCTTTAACAAGCTTTATCGCATTTCCCATATATATTGTGGCATTCCTCTATGCAATATAATATATTTTTAAGAGGATTACACGGACAATCAACATCACACGCACTTTTGCAGTTTTCTGCGTAATTTTCTTTTCCATAGCAGCCCAAAAAGAGGCACAGGAAAACGACCTGAAAATCAAATTTTAACAATTAAAAATAAATAAATAAATGTTAAACAGAACTCACTATCAACATTTTTGACTAAAATATTATATTAAATGAGTTTTATATGTGGAAAAATTCGAGAAAATAATGAAAAATCTTTTGATCCTATTTTAGATTTTCACTTTGCTTTCTCTTGCTCCCGAAATGAAACAAATATCATAGAATATTTGAATAAACTGCCACAACATATGCTTTATGAATTCTTAATTTTGGTTTAAATGAATGGAAATGTTTTAATAAAAAACATTTTCCAGAACAATAAAAAGGTTTTAATAATCAAATGAAATGTTTATTAAAATACTTAATTTTCATTGTAATCTGTAGGCTTGATCAATTTAATAAATTGATGATAAGGATGACTCATTTAAATAACTCATGAGCATCATAAAGAATAAAAAATTAAAAAATAAATAACAAAAATAATAACGAAACTAAAAACTTGTTGGCGAATGGGGTTGGTTTTTTATTTATTTTTTCTAGGGTTTTTGTGTATCTACCCCTTAAACGCCAGCAAGATTATTATTCTATACCTCCTATGTACCCATGGTGATTTCCATGTTGGTACTGTACATAGAGGTTGAAAATTCATGAGCAGGTGAGATCCATTTCTAGAACTACTCCTCATGATATTTTCACTTTCGGGTTCTGGACAGCCCATGGAAGGTCTTACGTCTTTCTCTTTCTATATCCTGGTCCTTACGCGTCTATTCCTACAATTTCCATACTTATTTATCATATTTACCCATTATTTATAAAGGTATCCTTCAAAGATTTGGGCAGCGTTCCTCCCTTATTTTTTGGTAAATTTCCTGTTTCATTTGTTTAATCCCGGTATCGACTACATTTTTCCTAATTTACTTTTATCTTTCCTTATTTTAAAATTTGATCAGCAATTCCTTAATTCCCGGTACGTTTCCCATGATTTTAAGTAATTACAACCCTCTGCGATCACTTCAATAAACGCTACTCTCTTCTGTCAGATTATGTCATTCAAACCTTTGGAAAACTGCTTTCAAATTTACATTCCTGTACTAACCTATCCTTTCCTACTCGATTTTTAATTAATTTTCCGTAATTATTTTAAATTTTCCCTACAAAACCTTATTCCCACTTAACTATAGTCGCACTTCCCGAATTTTATTTTCTACTCGCTCCGGCCACTTTTCAGCAGTCGCTTCGAGTTATACAATGGCGCCCTGCGTAGCGGTCCTGTGCGTATTGCCAGACCCGACTGCGGACTGCCGAGGCGTCCACGAGGCATGACTCGCGAGCTCAACTAGGGGACTTAACCCACAAGCCGGCACGAGATCCGTCCCATGAACTTCTATTGAAATACTTATTATAAATAAGATTTTAGGGGGACTTGTCAGTGGCACCAAAAGGTTCCACGACCATCCAGAATAAAATCAAAACTTTAACTCCGACATATATATTTACACAAAAAATAACAGTACTTACAATCCACAGTCATGCAACCAGATTTGAAAAATTGGCATAAATTGGCATAAATTGGCATAAATTGGCATATAAATTTTGACTACAAGTGATTTACTGTTTGTCTAAAAATGTCTAAAAATTTTTCTAGTAGTCACCTGACTGAAAAAATGTCTGAAAATTATGAAAATGACTGCCGTATATATAGTATTTTTGTGCCTGTGTGCGACCAATGGGCGATTTTTCGCCATTTTTAGGGCTTTTTAATTATTTTATTTATTTCGAAATATTTTTGTAATTTTTTATATATTTTTCTTTATTTTTTTGATATATTAATATTTTATTGTTGGATTTTATTTTTATTATTATTTTCTTAAAATTTTATTTTTAAACACCAATATTTTGTTTTCTGGTCGCCTCTTCTGCCTGTGTTTTTTCTAAACCTTATTTTGCAAGGTTTTGGCAGTTTATTTTATTTTTCGTATGTTTCTTTTTGCATCTGTAGGCATTTTTCCGAATTTTAATTAATTATTTGTTTTATTTAATTTTGTTATATTTTTATTTTGTTTTAATTAATATGTTTTATTTTATTTTTGATATCTTCTTGCGGTGCGTGCTTATGTTACAGTAGCCATATTGACAATTTCCAAACGACATTAATTGTTTTGTTTTAACTTATACAATTTTCACCTTTTTGTTTAAATTGGTTTTGTAATTTTGTTTTAATTTTGGCTCTGAGCCCAACAAACTTAAAGAATTAGAGAAAATACAAATTGAATTCAAACTTAAAAGTGTAAAAGTATAGACAAACAATACAAGAATTAAACATCACATTACTTTTGAGACTAATAAAAATAAAAATTCGAAATTCGATAAGTAACATCAAACTAGCCAAATTTTGTAAAAACATAAAGCGTTTTGTTTTAATACATAAAAAGGTATACCTCGAAAACAACTGTATATAAGTAGATACCGAATCGACAAAAGTTTGTCTATTTTTGCACTAACTATATCTTAGTGAACTTCATAATTAAATCTTAAAGTTTGTTATCCATAAATTTTTTTTATTATTCTGAATAATAAATTTTTTTTATCATTCTGAATAATTTAGTTAGCAGAAATTATATATACCTATTTTAAACTAATTTCTTCGATATAGATTTAGGTATTTTAGATATTTTTTCAAGAAACGGCAGGATGATGATTATTTTTGTTTTACTTAGGCTAGTGATGTTATTTGAACTCTTATATGATTGACATGGGTGTCAGTTTTGTTTTGATTAAAAAGTTTTATAATAATTGTAAAAATATTTAAATCGTAATAAACTCAGATTCATACAAATAATAAAATTAATCTTCATCCTTTTAAAAACCTTGAACCATTCCATGTTTCAAATAATTTCAGTTACGTTTATATCTCTTAGTTTTATAAATTTTTTCATCGATTGGTTCTAAAATTTCATACGGTCTTTGATAACGTTCATACATTTTTTTAATATTTTCTTGATTTACTAATGCATGTTCTCCAATTTTTAAATTTCTAGAAGTTATTGGTATTTTATTAACTCCATTATATTTTTTATTTATAATTTCTTTTTTTTCTATATTGATACTTTCGGAATCAAGATTTTTTGTTTCAATCTTTTCTCTGCATATCGTCCGACCAAATACTATTTCTGTAGTTGAAAATCTCGTTGTCTGTTGTATTGTTGCATTTAACATGAATTCAATGTCTGGTAATATATATGATAAATCTTTATATAGTTTTCCTTTCAATGTAGTGGCTATTGCATCTCTTATGGTTTTAAATTGTCTCTCTGCAAACCTATTTTGATTATATTCTTTTAATATGATGTGAGTTCAATAATTCTAACAGTAAGTGAAATTCAAATGTTTTACCTTAATCTGAGTGAACTGTTTCAATAACTCAAAGTTTCGATAACAATTTTCTCTTAAAACTTAAGCAGTAGTCTTTTTCATCGGTGCTTTGTCTTATAAGCATTTATTTGGTCTGTTCTGTAGATGTCTTCCATTTTCGGCATTCTACACAGCTTTCCATACTATTCTTAATCTCTTTTTCATTAATAATTTAACTATACTTTTTCTTTGTATATACATGTATTTTTCTATTGCCTGCGTGACACAAATCTATTGACATCATTGATAAACAATTTTTACTTTTCGCTCTTCTTTTTCTTCATTTTCTCTAGACTTGTCAATTCCTAACATCTTCATTTTATTCTTTTCTGATTTTACATCTTCGTGAATCATCTGACACTGATTACATGTGGTACAATTACTCCCTGAAAAAGCATCCACATTTGCATGTAACTCCCATTTTTGGTATTCCAGCTTTATATGCAATTCACCTAAATAATTTATCCATGTCTAGAATTGGCCAGTAATTGGTATCTTTGTCTTAATAATAAATGTTATAAATTTATAATCAGTTCTTAACGTGAATCTTTTTTATATAAATAGTTCTAAAAGTACTAAGAGAAGTTAGAAATTGCAAGAAATTTTTTTCTGGTAATGCAATATCCAATTTCATGTTTGTTTATGGCCTTTGATCCATATGAAATAACTTGTTCCTGTTCTTTATCATTTATCTGCATCAGTGCTCATCCAATCATGTCGAAACTAGCATCAGTGTCTAAAACAAAGTTCTTTCGTAAATCCGGAAATCACAGTATCAGAGTTTATATAAACATATTTTTTAAGGCTTTGAAACTTGCTTCACATCTTTCTGTGCAGATCAGTTTATCTTTATTTGATCCACATAGATTTTGTAGTAGTCTTGCATATTTCGCATAATCTTTGACAAACTTTCTATAATAATTTGTCAATCCTAAAAACTTCTCAATTGTTTGATACATTTCGGTTTTTCGTATTCCTGTATTACCTTAATTTTTTTATCGTCTGTCTTTATACAATTTTCATTTAAAATTTGTTTTAAAAATTACATCACCAATTTATTAAAATGACATTTTTCTAATCCTATTTTTAATCCTGCTTCTTTAACTTTTTTAAAACTCTTTTCAATTGCATTTTGTGTTCATTTTAATGATTTATTCATTTTAGTTATATGAGAATATCATCAAAAGAACCCACTGCTTCTTTCCAGAGAAAATCACCCAAAACTTCAAAAGGCACACGATTGAAACAATGTTATCCATCCTCTGTAGAAAAAGTTGTCTTTTCTTCCACAAGTTTCAATCAGTAACATGCATTACCAAAGTCAATAGTGCTAAAGACATGAGTGTCACTATGTATATACATCATTTCTTTAACATTTAGAATAGAAAAACAAGGTATTTCCTTTAAAGTATTTAATGCCCGAAAATCTAGACGTATTATTATATCTGACTTGTTTTTCTTCAAAATACACACTAATGAACTACTCAATACTGAATCCACTAGGTTGACGCCTTGAGTTAATTGTGGTGGGTTACTGCAAGCCCTGTCATACAAGGTTGTCTACTTGTCCCATTTGATACCCGTTGCTAAGCAAAGGTAAGCTTCGTTGCTAAGATTACTAAGAACCAAACGTACCTTGGGTTCAGCGAGCTGCCAATAAAAGGCTTGTGCTTGTCTTTCAACGATGTTGGTGTTTTTTTCTGTTAATTTGGTAATTCACTCGCACCCCGTTTAGCTCTCGGTTAATATCGACAAACAAATTATACGACAAGTACTAAATCAAATAAATTTATTTGAATTTAATGTCTCACAATTAATCAGTGATCATTTTATCATTGGGCTGCTAAACTCACATCATATTAAAATAAGATAATCAAAATGGGTTTTTAGAAAGACAATTTAAAACCATAAGCGATGCAAAAGCCATAACATTGAAAGGAAAACGATATAAAGATTGTTTAGAAATATTACCAGATGTTGAGTTCATGTTAAATGCAACAATATAGCAGTCAATGAGATTTCCACCGGTAGAAACAGTATTTACATAAATGATATGCCGATGTGGACAATCTGGAAAACAGAAAAAGATAATACTTCTCGAAAATGGAAGCTAGCGAGACAATCATGCTTAACGACATAACGTATCGGCGAAAATACTTGTAGATAATACAAAAGTCGATTTGAAAAAAAATGAATTAAACATTGACTAATTTATATATCATTAAAGACATCGATGTTTTTTGATTTTCACAAATTTTCGGCACAGCCTTTATTAATATTGTACATAAATAATAATAAATGTATATATATATATAATTATGAAAATTAATAAATTAAAAATGTGTTTGAATATTGAGTCCTTGCGGCAAAATTTATATTATCAGTCATGGCTCCCTTTTTACTGAAGACAACCCATTACAGCAATATTAAAACCTCAATTATGATGAATACGTAATGGTTAACTTTTTTCTGATTAACGTATATGACAGGAAATCCTTGAGGTGTGGGCAACTGAAATCTACTTCCCAATCAGACACTCTGCGCGACAACTAGTGGCATAGGACCATCGACTCATGTGACAGGGAATTTATACTTGTATTTGGCTATTTATTTCTATGGTTGGTCACGCAGAATTTAGATGAATTACACACTGCGTTTTCGAGGATATTATGGAAACCAAATCATATTTTAAATTATGATTTAATCAAACCAAAAAATTTGTCTAACATAAAGTCACTGATTTAAAATGTTTCAATATTGCTTACATCATAATTTTTTATCAGAGAACATCGAATCCATTAGCATATATTTTTTATTATTAACTAAAATTTTTAATCTGTTAATTTAATTATTATACATTTTTTTAAAATCACGTCGAAAAATAAATTGAATTTTATAATTAATTATTTAATAATAATCTATTTTTAAAACCTTTAGATAAGTTAATTATTTTGTTGATTTTATATTTTTCATTTTTAATATTTGATTGTTTTAATATATTCTAATTAATAAAAATTGATTCAAGATAAATTGAAATATGATTTTATATTTATATTTGTTTCAATAATAATAAAAATTATGAATTCTAAAGAAAGCAATTCACTCAAATTTCAAAATCCTGGACGTTTAATGTTTGATGCTGCAACCGAAGATCGACCTAGAAAAAGGAAATGCAAACAAATGTATTAGTTTTTAAATTCTTTACTACTTCAATTGCTGATTCAGTAATCAATATAATAACAAACGATTACACGATGCAAAAGGAAGATTGATTTCTACAGGATCTGATTTATGTGACTGTATCAACGAAGCTTGTCCTGGATGTTTCAATCCATGCAATAAATGTGGATCCGTAAAATGCGGAGAATATTGTCGAGTGAATCGAATTTTCACATTCACACAAGTTTTCAGCTAGTCTTTATTTTAATATTAATATTTAATTTCTAGATGATTGTCAATTATTAACAGCAATATTTAATTAAATACAATTAATTTATGTCTTTTATTTGATTTCTTGTAGTTAATGCATTAAATATTGTTTTTAATATTTTAGAATTTGTAAAGAATTAAATTCTGTTTATATATAGTTTATGTTCTGCACTTTTGTGGGGTTCTAATGTGATATAAATTTCTCGTAAAAGATTTTGTATGTTGTATGATAGCACGGTTTCTAAAAAATAATTGAAACCCAGTTTTGAATAAATGGAAATAATAGATTTGTTTCACAAACATCAAACTATATTTATTTCTTAAGTTTGTAACTAAAATTCATGCAATGATTAGTATTTTCCATTGAAAATTATACAATACTCAGTCAGTTACTTTAGCGTTTTTCCGCATTAGGAATGATTTTACAGAAACGTCATTTAAGCTGGATTTTATTTGGGTTACGAAATCACTTTTTGACAATAATTATCATTCCGATCCTATGAACAAGTAACTGTGCTTTTGTTAACCCCCTTCTAATTCTGTGACACATTTTTCTATACAATCCCCAGTTTGATATCCATTATATAAAAATTCAGAAACTACTAATAGGTTAGCGCTTCAGTTTTGAATTCATAATTCAAAGGCGTTTTGATTTTTTTTGAATTTTTGAATTTTCATCAATTTATTTAACAATATTAATGAAAAACAAAATAGAATGATTTTTCCAAGTAACGACCAAGGCCCAAGGAAGCTTCGCTTCCATGGTACTTGACCTATATGAGATGCCTCATGATTAAATTTTCACACGATTCATAATGACCGATAAAATCTTATAAAAATCCAAATTTGATTATTATTTGTATTATAGATATTATTATTATTAACTATTGTCCATGATTTTTAACCATATGATATCGAGAGAAACCCATGCATGCAAGCTAGAAAAATGATAATTTACCAAACTGGCTATGAAACCAGTACTTAGGTGTGGAGGTACCCGTAGTAAATGGCAGTTTGCCAGGCCAGTTCTCTACTCCAAGAATCTCAACGCCAGACCCTCGGTAGAGAGCGACTGGTCACGAGAAAGGCCTAAATAATACTCAAAACTAAAGGAAAAATATACGACTCAGAAAAGAAAGAAGAGTAATGAACATTAATGAAAATATATAATAATAAACCGAGAAAGAAAAATTATTGCTGCAAGAGTACGTCAGGGAAAAAAGAATTCAGCATCAATTCAACGTATTACCAACTACCATCATTGAAATAGTAACCGATTTTGTTACCAGGTATTAATTATCAATTCTGAAAATACTTGAATGTAAAAAATTTTTTATGAAAAAGAATTTCATTATTATTTCTAAAAGAATGCGAATTTTTTTAAAAAAAATTTTATCATTAATTTTAAAAGATTCGTTGGAAGCTGGGTCAGGTTCACGATGACCAAGATTAGCTAGTTCGAACACTGGGAGAAACAATCGCACTGAACTATTTTAGAGTGCGAATATAAATCGTAGAAATTTACCACCAATGGAAAATATTGGAAATATCGATTTGACAAATTATTTAAATTGTTACTCTTAATTTTTAAATATCCATTAGATTTTATAATTACTTTTGTTTTTATTAAATTCCGGTTATCGAGGAAAACCAGCCACTCGGAAACCCATTGAGAAAACAAGACGAAGTTCAAAAAAATCCATGTTTTATTATTCAATCTAATAGCATAATTGTGTTTACCACTATTGATTTTGACTATTTTATTTTTTAATAAATACTAATTTAATGAATATTTTATTATTATATAACCCCATCACTTAAGGAGATTCCGGTCAAAGGAGAAATGGCTACATAGGTCTTCAATAAACCGATTCCGGTTGTCCAAGAAGGGGAGAAATAAAAATTAACTTATTCCTGAAGAAAATCATTTTACTTTAATTATATTATTCTTAGTTTATATTTAATGAGTCTTCTATTATCTTATAAATAATATTTCATTATATTTTTCCTAGTTGTTAAAAATTTGTGTAAAAGTGTTTTCTTTTAATAAGTATGAAAAGTTGACTTAACCTAAAGAATTTTACAAAAATTAAAAAGAGATAAATAATATAACAAAATATTTATTCATAAAAAATAAAAAAAACATTTCAATTTCTCCGAACTTACCAGCGTCAAATGATGTTAAATTCTATAAATCCGATAAATGCAAAAAAGTTCCATTTGTGAAAAATTCTGAAAAATTTCCTACAAGAAAAACAAAAAGCGATTAAAATATATACACCAAGCCACTTTGAGACAAATCACCTATCATATAAAACAAAAATCAATAAATTTATACCATATAAACACACCAACTCACATTGAGGTTGCTTGTAAAATAGTCACTGAGACAAACCCTACACTATAGAAACACAAAAAGTGATAGAAAAATAAAATAATGCACATTAACACAACTCATAATAAAACATGCATGTAAACTTTTAACATGTAGCCATCCGAAGTTGAAAAAACCCTATAATAAATTAATTTATAGACATTTTTGAGATATTTTTAGAAAGAAAAATGGCGGAAAAAATTTTTAATTTAAATTTTGAGGTTTTTGCTAGGAAATTTCGAGTAAATGAAGATGTATTTTCATAAGATTTACACTTAAAACTAAAATTAATTTAATATTTCTGTCGAAAAAAAAACCTGAAATCCGAAAAAAAGCATAAATTGTAAATTATATTAGTAAGTTTTAAAAAATAATCATAAACCCAATTATTATTTTGTGTACATATTCGAAGATTTTTTACAAAATATGTATAAAAAATATAATTATTTAATGCAATTAATAATTTTTATAACTTCAAAAATAATTTAACTCACTTTTTTGAATAATATCCGAAAAATAAGTTATAAAATAAATCATTTCCTGAATATTCATAATCATTATTAATAATAATATGCATGAGCTTGTAAATCAAAAGTTATAATTATAAGTTTGAATAATGATTTAATTTCCATATAAAATCATAATTCAACTCTTAAAAATTTATAACTTTAAACTTATAACTTTAAAAAATAACTTACTTTGCAGCATTTTCAGAAAAGGCTGAAATCCATTAAATTTTCTCAAAAAATAAATTCCAATAAGTTGATTTATGTTTTAACTTGCATTATAGCGGAATTTATCTCAACTTCGCTTGGTGTAGGAAATAGGAAAAATAAATTAGCTCACTCTGAGTAGTGGTGTAGAAGTAGGAAATTTCGTTTCTATTTTTAAAAAGGAATTTCTTACTTAAATCAATAACATTCAAAACCTTGAATTGGAAATCTTAAAGGGAGAGGGTCGCTAATTTAATTTTTTTGACAACATTTTTGATGGGAACAACATGATTAGGACCGCTTACATACGTGATTTGACCACAAAATTTGGAAAACCCAAAAAATAAGTAAAATTGCATAAAAAAAATAAATGAAATTATCACTATTCCACGAATATATTTTTATAACGGTATCATAAATCTTAATAATCAATGTTCCAAATCGATTCTCAATTTAATTTAAATACATATAAAATTTCAGTGGACAAAAATCAAGCTAAGATGCTGGACATTGAGAAATTCCGACGAGACGTGGCTTATTATCACGATAAGGCTCTGGAACAAAGTCAACGAACCAAGGCAATGATCCGTCTATGCCACAAGATGAAAGAAACTTGGATGCGGCCGGAATAAACGAAGAAATTAACCCAACATAATGACCTGCTGAAATTGCAATATTCCGAAATGGCCATGGAATTAGAAAAAACAAAGGAGAACCAACAACTAAAATTGAAAGAGACCATTCGAAACGAGATTGGCCACCACCCGTTCACCGCTACTACCACTTGCATCGATCGAACATTTATTTTCTAGGGTATTAGCAGTCATGCTAGTATGGCTCACTTTTTACTAGAAACTGCACATTGGAATACGGTTCCAACATCATTGTTTGACGAATATCAAATGGTTATATTTCTTGTGCGCATCTGTTGGGAATCCTTTGGAAGTGGCGGCTAAAATCATATATCTTTTACCCATCAGGTGCCCAGCATTATCTTGAATATTAAATTCATTTCAGTTAAGTTTTGGGAAATTAAATTATCATAAGCATCTCTTTTTTCTTTTAGCATACCCATGAGCATAAGTAGTCAACCCAACAAAAATCAAAAACATATCATTTCAATGAAGAATGGGAACTCAATTTCTATTTTATGATAGTAAACGATAAATTTTGTTACTTAACATGCTTTACTTCGATAACCATTGCTAAAAAGGCATAATCTGTGGAGACATTTTTAAGCTTTACATAACAAGTATCAAACAGATTACCTAGAAAATATCAAATTGAAAAAATGTAAAGTTAATTATCTTAAATTTAAATTAACAAATAAAAAAATATTTTCCAAAAGTCAATATTGAAGTCTCGAACAGCAACTACTGCATCGTTGAAAGAAAGTTATCTCAAAGCAAAAAAATAAACAATATTTTCCCAGAGTGAATTTGTGGAAGAAAACCTTTTGGAAATGTCAGATTCACTTGTTAACAATTTTCACAACAATAGTGAAATTATTGCTGCAATCCAAGATCTACAACTTCTTAGAAAAACTGTGATGCAAAAAATTGAGAAGATGAAAGAAAATGTAAAAGAGCAGTTTATATAGATATTAATATATGTTCCTGCTTATCCTTTAATGTAATTAATCGACAGATATAAGTAATACTCTGCAATTACTTATTTTATTCGAATGGCTTATTTTATCCACTGCAATGATAGGTTGAATGGATGAATTCCAATATATTTCTGAGCTACCACTGCATAATTCAATAGCAATTTTAGTCAGCAGGAGACTAAACATTAAGAAAGTAATGGGAAAAGAGTTTAAAATTGTTGATTCAATTCTGCGATATCTCCTCAAACAGCGTTTCTTCAAACAAGAATTATTGCTACATGCTAATATAAAACGGATAAGCTTCTACAAATGGAAAACTTCTACAACGATTTCAAGACTTATGGCATGAAAAAAAAGATTTTCTCTACAAGATTGAAAATGTGAAAATTAAATTGATGTAGCATGGCTTAGTGACTTAGCTTTTCTTACTGATTTTACTTCAATTTTAGGTCAGTTAAATTTAGAATAAAAGTAATTGTTATAATCAGTTGCATAAATACATATAAAACAAAATTTATTTTGCTAATCGAAGATGTACAACAAAATAATCTGAATAATTTTTCAAATATAGTGGATCAGCTATAGAAACATAAAAATATTAAATATAACATTGACAAATACGTCGTGGAAATCCAAAAAGTTATTGAAGATTTTAAGCTTCTAAAATTTTGAAAAATTTTAAAAATTCTTGAAATGTATACTTTTTCTTTTATAAAAGATTTAAGTGTTGAACGAATTATCCAAAAAATGTCAGACAAATATCATGAATTATAGAATCTTAATTTTCAAATTTAATTTTGTGTAAATTTCTTGCTGTATATGAAACGTTTTCATTATTTTAATAAATTTTTAAAATTCTCTCGTTATCTTCGTAAAGTTTTATCTTGCATTGAATTATTTGGTAATAGTGAAGTAATTTTAATTTAAACTTGATGCCTGTACATGTGTATGTGATGTTATCTTAAAAACATATCATTAAAGTCCTCTGTTATGACACCTTAAAAAATTTATAATATATCAAAATTTTTATAAACAATAAAAAATTAAAAATATTACAAAAAATGAAGTTTTAATGAAAAATTAAATTTTAATGACAATGTAAATTTAAACTTACCATTTGCCAAAAATATTTTTCATTTCGATGGATAATTTAAAGAAGCCGATGTATCCTATTTTGATATTTAGCTTTCGTGCGATTGCGAAACAAAGTTGTTGAAGTGCATTTACTAGTTAATTCTAAATAAGTGTATTTATTGAAAACTGTATTTTCAACACCATTCTTTTTCGGAGGAATGAAACTGAAAATAAATCAAAATGATCCAATTATCTGTCTTTAAGAATCGTCGGCACTTTATTTCAACAATGAAAACAGGAAATAATGTTATTTTATCGAATGTTGTCATGATGAAGGACACTAACCTGAAAATTTGCTAAAAAGGACAGTTTTTATTTATTTTTAGCATTTAAATGCAACTTTTTTAATTTGCATTATCTGTAATATTTACACTGGAAATCAAGAACTGAAATACAGTTTAAATCTCGATAATAATTATCTTGACGAATTTCGATAATTAAATATTTTGAAAAATATTCAAAATTTCATGTATATTTGTTTGAATTTATCTTTTCTTTAATAACCATTAAACTTTGTTTTTAAATTGTAGTTGTCTATATAAAATATTTGATTATTATTAGATTTTAAAAGAAATTTTAATGAGTATTAGAAGTAACATTGAAGGATATGAGGAAATATTTTACTTAATAAAAAAGTGGTTTGATAAATCATTAAATGTTTCTATTAAAGTACCCGATGATTTAGCGGATGGTTCTCTTTATCTTGAACTCCTTAAAAAATGGTTTGTTAAGTTTATTGCAGTTTTTGTTTAATTCTAGTTTACAGTGTTGATGTTGATATTCCAAATAAAATTAACTTAAAATATGAAAAAATTGAATGTATTCTTAATGGTAATTTAATTATTAAAATTTCATTTAAATTTATTCATGACCATAGAATTTTATGGTTGTTCAACAAACTCAGCAGTTGATTATTATGAATTTTTGTATGGGGCAGGATGTGAAAGTGTTATCACCGTTAGTTAATTTAAGTTATTAATGTTCGGTATTAGTTTCGTAATTTCAGTTATGCATTTTATGTTTTGTCATGTATCGAAATTATAATGAAATCCCGAAATTAATCGATGAAGATTACAAACGTTTAGCCTATTTAACTATACCAATTAATGAATATTTGAAAAATAAAATAAAATTTACTACCGATAGTTTTCATAAAGCTATTGAAAATGCAAAAGAACGAGATTTGACAGAGCCTTCACATTCATCGTTTTCCAAAATTGAAAGTTTAAAAACAGACAATCGTCAAAATGGATCGGTGAGGAATTATTTAAACTTTATTTTCGTTAAAATGAAATTTTATTATCAATTATTTTTCTTTAATTATAATGAAATTCTAATACTTATCAATGAATATCATAAATAACGGCACATATACCGTAAATTCCCCAGCTGCCGGGGGAGCTGTAAGCTTATTACTGAATATTAATTGAATTACCCAAATATGTATTTATAATTATCTACTGACTATTATAAGTACTATAAGTTCATAAATATTTAATTAGAATAATAATGCTTTATATATATTTAACTTACCTGTTAGGTAGTTAAGCCAATAGAATTTTTAGAAAGTTTCAGGTAGAAGCAAACTTACCGATAAAGATTACAACACTAAAATAAAATAGTTCATTGTCTGAA
This sequence comes from Schmidtea mediterranea, assembly GCA_022537955.1. Taxonomy (NCBI): domain Eukaryota; kingdom Metazoa; phylum Platyhelminthes; order Tricladida; family Dugesiidae; genus Schmidtea; species Schmidtea mediterranea. Next base: position 74,003,769 of record CM039680.1, read on the forward strand.
ATTGTCAATTGAAACCAATCGGAAATATACAAGTACGCAATACGGTTCCTAATCATAACTGAGGAAATGTTAATAATATCCTCGGCAATATCACCATTCAATTTCAACATTCCACAAACATCTAAATATTTCTTCTTCCTATATCATTTTGCTTATGATTCAATTTCTGTGGAGCCTTTTGTCACATTGAATCATCATATCCTAACATTAAATCTAATATTCATGGTTTTATATGCACTTCTTCGGTTCTTCTTCTGTATCCTCTGGCATTCTACGTAAGTATCGTATTCATGATAAAATTATCGACTTTCTGGTACATTAATTTCATATAAAAGCTAATAAATCCAATTTTGAAATGGACTTTTTGATTTTAAGACTAAAAATGATCAGCTTATAATCAATTTGCCCTCCATATTATCAGTTATTTTCTAGTAAGTCTCGCTTTCTTTTGTTCTGGTGTTTCATTTACTCATGAAAGTGACTTCTTTTCAAGTTTGGATTACTAAGCATTACTAGTGAGGAAAGGTAACACATACGTCTGCTGATACATTAATGGGCAAACTATTAGTGCATTACAGTTAGGATTAAAAAAAGAAAACATTTAAAACTCGAGGAATATCAAGAACACGACGCTGCTATTTTATTAATAGGTCTTCGTTATATATATCAAATAAAAATACAGAATTCAACAAAAAAATTAGACGTCATTCAAAAAAGCAAAACAAATCTGTCAAATACGAGTTTAAAAAACTAGTCCGACCAAAACCTACATTTTCAATACAAACTGGTGAAAAATATCATTGAGAGAAGAAGCAATATATCAAGAAAAGTCAACAAATTTATTATTATAACAAAGCAAGGTATCATTTCTGATACAGAAAACACTATCGTGGATCGAAATCCACGGCTGAACATTTCTCTAAACTAGGTGCCATTTTAAGGACGCGGTCACTATCATCCTGACTGCTTCTTTATCGGAATTGACCTCTATAGCTCTCATATGTTTTCCTCGAGCCTTTAATTACCTTAGCAATTATTTCTTCTTTGGTCCTTTGGAATATAAAGCCTAGTGTTCTAAGGATATCGTTGTTCTTTTTGTCCAATGTCCCCAGGGAACACACTACAAACTTTTCCACGGTTGTGTGTATTCCCGTTCTATCTCTATATCTGTCATGATTCTTGCTTGCTCGACTGAGTTTGAATCGTCGAAGAGACATTTCTCAGTAACCGTTCTAAGGCTTTTTGGACTTCATTGTGCTTGTTAATCCTCAGCCTATTCCCGAATTCGCAATGGTTTAGAACATGCGCAGAAAATTAGCACAAAACAACTTATAGCATTCTTTCATATTAGAATTGCACTACACAATAAACCATTTCTAATACTTACTAAAAGTGAAACATTGCAATGAAACTACACAATGTACATTAAATATGAAAACACTCCAGCTGTCCTGAGACATATTTTTACAGGAAACATTTATGGGCTCAACAAATTCCATTATTTTCACAAACAATAGTTAAATTAAACATAATTTGTAAATATTAGGTTGTCTCAAAAGTCCGGTTTTCCGTTTTTTATGCTCAAGTTGAATGATTAAAAAAAATAAAACACGTAACATTTTTAATCAATTATATATTAATCATTCTCTACAATCATTAGTTGACAAATAATGTCAATTAGTTTATTGATGCCTGATTCGACAAAAATCATTGTGAAAAAGTCTGACATACCTTTCTGAATTACCTTTCAAAATGTAATAAGAACCTTGTGGTACCAAACAATTCTGAGTCCATTTCAGTATCAATTGTCATTTTTTAGCACATTACTGATACTAGAAATCTCGATAATTTATCTATATCTATATTTGTTGGAAAAGTACACAATAATTTTAGATAATAATTATATAATGGCTTCGTAAATTCATATAAATTCGGCACGTGGATTAAATTTAGCATCCCAAAATTTACGTTCATTTCCAGGATGATGAAATATCAAATTCCTCAAATATCCGAAGTTGTCTAAGTGAATATTCAATAAACGCCAGATCGACTCACGATTCAGTCAGTGAGCTTGGTATAGCTGATCATAGTAAAGACTCCTCAAAACGTAAGCACAAAATCAATCTTATCAATAAGCCCCGTCGATTACCGAACACATTTCTCTCTCCTTCGTATCGACGAAACATTAATTCGCCAAAATTAAATGAGGTATGCAAATTGTTAGTCATTAATAAACCGTTTTCATATGCCATGAAATACAGTCCAGAAAATTTGAGCAGAGGCGGATGAAGAACCTCGAAATTGAAAATTTAAATTTAAAACAAGAAATTGATAGCTTGAATGAAGATTTGGAAAAAGTCATACACAATGAAAGCAAGTCTAACGCAGAAATTGCGAAATTTAAACAAGAAAATCGTAAATTAATGGACACTATTGATTTTTTAAATGCAAAAATAGAAGAAAACTCTTTATTTTTTACAAAAAAAGATAAAGAACTGGAAAAAATTCGCAAAGAGTAATTTCTGAACTTTTGTCTTTAAATATTTTCATCAGTGGCACGATTTTAGTATGGAATCTACTAAAAAAAATATCAGTGAAAAAGGTGATGAAATCAAGCAATTGGAAAACAGTAATTACAAACTTCGTCATGATATTGACGAATTGAACAACAAGGTAGTTTATAATTTTTATTTTTAATAATAATCACTATAAAAATAAATTATATTTAAAATAATTTTAGTATTTAAAATTGAATGCTTTTAGATTTTATGTTATTTAAATAAGATTTATAATCAATGAAGATGCTTTTTTTTATTAATTATTTAACATTTAAGTTATTATTCAACCAAGAAACCATAGTTTTCTAATAAAAAATAGTGTATATATATATATATATATATATATATATATATAAACCGGAACACCAATAAAAAGGTCTCAATCTCATTTATTTAAACAATACAGTACAATTACAAAAATTACTTCATTTAAATAATTAAAATGGAACATAGCTTATTACGCTAGGAGTCGAAAAACTGTTATCGGTACAAAAGTGGTCAACAGGGTGAGAAAAACCATACGAAACATGAACCTGACTCAGTGGTGTGTGGTCACGTCGGGCTTTTTCCGTGTTTTCGAATACAAAATTTATAAAAGATGTAAATCCGGGATATTTTTCGGGACCCCGGGACAGAGTGCCTTAAATCGGGACTATCGTGGAAAACCGGGACGTCTGGTCACCCTATACAATTATTTTACTTAAAATTTTATCTATACATATAGCACAGTAGCATAAATTAAAATAGCAGACAAGAGCAAATAATAAAATAATCCCTTGCTGCAAAGTATTTATTAAAAACTAATGAAAAAAAATTCGATTATCAATTAATCCTTTTTAATTTCTTTTCAATTGAAAATGATTTTTTGATAATCGAAAAATATGTCATTAATATAATAAATACATTGCAGCAAGAGCTTTGTTTATTATTTACTTGTCTGATAAATAATATATATTACTATTATATTATCAATGAGTCAAAGATTTTGTAGCATTCGATGCAGACTTTAATTAAAAAACTTTTTGCGACTAAACAATTTTTACCAGATCAATATTTCTTTAAAATTTCTGTTTTAGTTAGTAATACCGGATTTTCTCGAAATTAAGACCACCATTAAATTATGAGTTTTTTTTTCATTAATTGCAAATGGTCTTATTTTCGAGTACATATAAATTTATTTCATAAAAGTAAACACATCATATTATCAAGTATTAAATTAATTTTCTTTGGTGGAAATAGCCTTTTTCCGATGCCGAATCATTTTTTGATAAAAAATTGGTAATCCATCCATTATTTCCAATAAAGTCTAAAATATTGAATGATTTAGCTATTTTGATGGCTTTATTTCGTAGATAATATAATGTAATTATTCTTTTATTGGTTATCATCTCTGTTGTAATCCAATCCTTTAGTTGCGATTCCAAAGAGGACCACGCCGGCTTCTTTCCTTACTTTCGAAAAATTCCGGTAGTTTTTCGAACAATTAAGAAATCTAATAAATATTAATACAAAAAATTATTTAGTTCCACAAATATTTTTTTAGCATTTAGTAATAAGTTTTCGACTTTTCACTCGACTATACACTTGCTCACCTATTGATTGTAGGTATCCTCTTGATTAAGAGCTCCCAAGTGCTCTTCGATAAAATTCTCCAGGCTGAGGCATCAACTACTATAAAAATTATTTACTTTAATACATTTTCAAACCTTCCTTACAATAAATAACTTTCTGTTGATGCTTTTATTGTTAATATAATTATTTTCTCAAACTATTTTGACAATAAAATGAAGAAATTCCCAAAAATCAGCATGTAAAATATTTGTTTTATTTCTGGAATTTTCTTGAAATGCTTTTCCCGTTGCATGTAAATGTTATTTGCGTGTTAAAATGTTAAATGCGTGAAATTTTTGCTGTCAAATAATTTCAGCAAATTTCAATATTTCAGTAATTACTATTATTTAATACAAACAATTTTAAATGCTTCTCTGTTTTTAAAAATGATTTAATTATTTTTTTAAAAATCGATTAAATATTTTGAAAAACCATATAAAAGAATTAGAAAATTGTTCAGTGACGAAATTAAAAATAATATTTATGTCTTGTATTTCTTTATCATAATTAGTGTATAAAACTGAATGGTTATTGGTAGCAGTAATGGTAAATTGTGATAAAATAAGCGATAAGCTTCTGGTATAAACGTAATCTGTATAGCACAGTTTTATAATCTAGAAGTCTTCAACCTAATATTATATTCTCACAATTAATTGTATTATAAGTTCTTATATATAGTTCTTCCTTATAAAGCTTAAATGGCAGATAATAGGTTAATATGTATTTAATATAAGCGTAATATTAATTAACTTATCTTATTCATTTAATTTTGGATTGATTTAAAATAATTAAAGATTACTTGATGACAAACATCTTTTTTTTGCTCTTTCGCATAATTATTTAACTTTCCAAGACATATCACTTAAAGCAGGAGTTCTCAAGACTTCATTTCTTGCGACACTTCAATACAAATTTTCTTGCGACACACTTAAAAATTCATTTTTAACATCTTCGACGCTAAAAAGATAGATGTAAAATTTAATTAATTATATTAAAATCAAAAAAATTTCGCGACACACCCATGACTTAAAGGACAATTTGAATATTATAATCTAATATATAGAAAATGTTTGCAAACTTAATGACTATTGAATAAAAATGAAATTAATGAGACAAGTAAGAACTTCCTAAAATCTGTCTACGATTGGTTACGATACTTATCAATATCGAATATCCACTTTCAAAAAATGTAAATGATTATGAATGGTGTCACCAAAATTCTCCGATGCTCTTCTTGAACACGTCTTTAGTTTTACAATCATCATAAAGACTTTTAATACCATAGAATATGTCATATGATTCATTTTCTTTCACACCAACATTCTTTTTCAAGTTAAGCTAGATGTTCTGTAATTTCTCCCTGAAGACCTCACAGAAGATTGTATTGGCTTATTGGCTTTTTGGAAACTTATCCAAAGTTTCTAGAATCACTCAGTTTTTATATACGTGCAGTTTGATAGTTAAAGAATGACTTTATATGACTACTTAAAACTTTCAATGTTAAATTGATACAGCTACAGAAATGGGAAATGTTGTAAGGATGAAACTTAATCTCAGTTGCTAATGCCTAAATACTATAATATGTTTATCAAAATAATTCACGGAAACAATTTAAAAAATTACATAAGTGATTCGATTTACGGTTTTCATTTAAGAATTACACTAGAAATATTGTTCTGACGAAAATCGTGTAATAGAAAATAAATTATTTTTGAATTCTGTAAACAACTTTAAATTCAGGTACATTTACTCAAAAGTGTTGTCTTTTTTCTGTACGCCACACACTTTAAATAAAACTAATTAATTTCAAATGTATTGGAAAATAAATCATTGATTTTTTATTGTGAAATTTTAGTGAATGATGAACATCACATAATTTTTGGAATCTGAGCATAATATAATATTCAAATGACTTGCTTGTTATCAATTTTTAGAACCTTATTTCTGTTCCCTACAAACCACACAATTTTTCGTGACATCAATTGAGGATATATATAGTAGCATAGTACCCAGTATCAGTTTGAATTTTGTCAATTTTAATTTCGGTCCATTCACTTGCCTCATTTTAAACTTAATTTATAGTGCTCCTAATTGCAAAATCTATTAACGGAGAGTATTATTAGTTTAATCAATATTATTGATACAGATTACACACAAAATTCTTTCTTTCCATTGCACACTAATATTTCTACATCAATCATTAAACCTGGTTATATAATTGGTTTATTATAAATTATTATTATTATATCCCTTTACTTTCTCTACTTGAGTTTTATAGTCATTCACAACCTTGTCAAACCTCTGTTATCCTTAATTTTTTCAGTGAAAATTCCGTCTTTTTCAAAGGAAATGTGTTCTATTTTAAGGAATTCAAACAATGCTATAAACCGATTTATTTTAACAAAAATTGGAATGTTATACTGTAAAATCATTTATATATTTAGAAGAAAAACATGCTATTAATTTTGATTTTTTATCATGTGATAAATAATAAAAATAATATTTTAAGATATGATAATTATAATATTATATTATGAAAACTGATGCAACAGAATAATGACATAAGAAATAATGAAAATATCAAATATATTGTCAACTTTTCACCACATCATTAACAGCTTCACGGGATATTCACGATGATATTAGGTCAAATTAATTTCCTAAAACCCCTTTATCTCGACCCAAGAAAGCTTTCGAATATCGCTCCAAAACGTATTTCAATCCACGGGCTGCGCCCAAACTGAAAAACGGTTTTGATGCTACTGCGATGTCGATTATCTTTTTGCTAGGTAACTTTTCATTCATAAGAGTTCCTGCATAAGTATAAAGTGCTCCATCTTTTTTCGAATAAAAGATAATTAATTTATCGGAAGTGCAAACGGAACTAATTTTCCAATCATCATAAAGGGAATAAGTAAAAACCGAAGCCAAATTTAAAATGTCTTCACTGGTTTTCTTGTTGCTCTTTATTTCATTAACCAGAGCGATTGCAATGCTAGGTCTCGGTTTGTCTGGATCACATTCTCTTGAGTTTTCTTTGTCATAATTTTTGATATCTTGGATCTTCTTGTTCAGATAATTGATATCTCCTATTAATAGTAAATTATCTGGATCACAGACGTTGTTTACTTGGCTGTGATAATTGCCTTGAGGTACGCATTTCTTTAAATCAGTAACTACATTAGGATATTCTTGAACTTGTTTAGTAAATTCTGGAGAATATGTGCTACTGAAAGTCGAAGGGATGCTGCTGTAGACTAAAAACAATCCAAATAGTACAGAATTCCAATGCATAATCATCATGAAAACTGGTTTTAAAATCTAGAATTTTAGTAATTATACTGAAGAATTCCTCATGTTGATATTAAATCATCATTCGAAATTAAGGCACACCTGATTATATTTCGCTTTCTGAACACACGCATGCACACACCACACTAATTAATCCGCTAATCGGATCCATATATTCACTACACACAATTACTTTATTTACCCAGTGTTCCGCCGAATGTCTCCGAGTGCACGCATCGATTCTCTGCACACATCTTGATAAAACTTTCAAACTAGTAAAAAATGTGCAACTGATTTTATTATTTGAAAATTCCAAATGTAGGTTGAAAAACTGATTAATTTTTCATTTTGTCCCCAATAAATAAATATTGAAGAAATCCTTAATTTCTTTTTGGGTTGTGTTTATTTTCAATTTTTTTAGAGAAATTGAATTTGGAAGATTTTTTTTGATTAATTTCTTAAATATTTCTTTCATATAGATTACAGTTAATTTGACGAGATTAAAATTTTTAGAAGTAAGTATACTTTGCACTTTGCTGATCTCAGTTGGTGATAATTATTCACTTTATAAATAGGAAAACAGGAAAATATTTATTCATTAAATCCCAATTTTGTAATATGCAATAAATTTATTTCAATGTTAATTTTCCCCATTAACGATAAAGAATGAATCAATTACTTATTTTATAAAATGGTCATTTTACAAGTTAAAATTGTTTAGCTGAAAATTCCAAATGTCTATTTTATCAAAGTTTTCCACTGAAATTAGTCACCAGTATTTGATAATAATAAACTGATCTACTTTAAATGAGTTCAATCTACAATATGCAATCCAACCACCGTGAATAAATTATTCCCATCCCCTAAAATCGAATGATCAAGTATACAAGTTTTTACTCATTTTTACCTTAAAATTTATATTTTCTACACAATGTTGAATAAGTATTAATTTATTTCTTTTTTGGCATCAATTAAATGAAGAAAAAAAAATAATATATTGGCACTAATTAATAATAAATACAACTTTAGTATTGTAGACCACAAAGAATTACTTTAAAAATATAATTTAAATAAATAAATAGGTAATTCATTTCAGCCTAAAATCGGTCCTGTTCACTACAATACGAAATTTAACAAATCTTCCTTTTTGGATTGTTTTGTTTTCTTATTTCAAAATATATTTGATCACAGTGGATGGGAGAACGATTTTTTAAATGTTCTATTGGAGTAAACAAACCCTATTTTAAGTGAATTATTTAAATTCAGAAATATTGCGGAAATCGCTTACATAATTATTTTTGATTAATTATTGAAATTTACTTCAAAATATTTAATTTATTGTTCCAACATTTCATTTTTTAACTTTGGTTGTCTTCTCATTCTTTTAGTTTTTTGCTTGCAGTGTTTTAATCTGATTATGGTTCCAATTATATGCTTATATACATATCCCTTAATAAATATTGGATAAGTATGGATTATTCTGTACCATTGACTTTCATTATCTGGTAATCTTATACAATGTGCTTGTAAAATTTGGATATGTGATTCAAAATCTTTAAAACTGATAATCTGTTCACAACGTATTGAGGGAAAATGCATCCCATAGATTCTCTATGTAACATAAATGTGGTCTATAGTCGTAGTGAAAATAAATTAAATGTTGAGAAAATCAAGCAGATAACTACTAATAAAAATTGAAGCGAGTTTTAAAAATATTATATTACTGAAGTTTTTTTTATTCGTTGAACATTGAATAATTAAATTTAAGAAAAAATTGAAATTCAAAAATCCACCTAACATTTCTTTTGCACTTTTTATTTTCCTTTTTTAACTTGCACTTTTTTCAAAGTTTTAAAACAATGATCTTGCTGTATTTGTCAATAATCGGTATTGTTAAACATTTCAGTTGAAGAACAAATCATTTCAGTGTGAAGAATCATTGAAAATCGAAGTCAACAATGCCAAGGAGAAAAATGCTTTACAGCTCGAAGTTGAAATAGATAATATTTGACGAGATTTTATCTTTATTCCCTAAATAGAATGATCAGCTAAAGTGTGACGTTGAGGAGTTGAAAAACCACATCAAAGAATTGCACAACTCAAAAACTGATATCCTCTGTCGTGAACCGTTAGTTGTTTCACCCATACCGGTTTGCGGTAATTATAATATTAATGAAAATTGGGGTAATTTTATTATAATTGGGATACAGAGGAGGGGGAGTCCATGGAATTGATCAGTCAAATGAAGCAAGCTGAATTAATTGAAAAATTCGAATCTGAAAAGAAATCAATGGAAGAAATGATACTGAAGCTTAAGTCAGAGCTTCAAGCCTCCAAAGCAATACCAAACTCTGAAGTTTTGATTTTTATTTTTGGAAGATTTATTAGAGTAAAAACTTCCTAGGAATTTGACTCAAAATTGATATTTACCAGGAATCAATTGGAATTGTATCAAACGTTATTGCGGGAAAAGGATGATGAAATGGCTAGATTACAGGAGGAATCTTTTCGATTGCATGAGGAAATACGTATCTTTAATCGGAAATCTGAAAGAAAAGAAATAAAGAACAATAATATAGATAATTTGTTGGATATTTGGAAAGATTTGTTGTCAGAATTCGAATTATCTTTTGAAGATAAAAAAAAAATATTGAAGACAACAGCTGGATATTTGAAATCGGAACTGTCTATCTTTGAAAAAAACCACGAGATTTGCCAGAAAGATCTCTCGATCGTATATCAGAAATTGAAAATGAATAAAGAGGAGATTAGACAGAAAGAAGAACTTTTAGAACAAACACACAATCAGCTGTTTGAAAACGAGCAAGAAATGAATATTTTAAAGAAAGAATTATCCGACTGTCGACTGGAATATGAGCAAATAGAAAACATGTATAAAATCCAGAAATCCAAGAGTGCTGATGTTGAATTCAAATTACGTCAGACATTGTTTATGGTTGACAAAGAACGGAAAGAGATCATCTTGCAAAACACGAGCCTGAAAACAGAGATGTCGATAAGAGAAAATCAACTTCAAAAATCCAATCAAGAATTCAACATTATGCGCAATCGATACGATACATGTTTGGAAGCCATTAAGACCATGACGAACGACTGTGCGGATTACGAAAGAGTGATTAGTGAAGTCATAGATCGACAGAGTAGGCCTTTACGCAGCGTTACATGTCAGACCGACAGCGTAACGCAATATATTGACAAATCAATTTTTTCACCTAATCTTGATCGATGTTAGTTATTAATTATTTTATTAATTTATTCTATTCTTGATATTTTAGCTGATACTTGTCGATATGAGTTTGTAAAAGAAGTGAGATTTATTTATGCATTATTTTAATTTTAGCTTACAACACATTTTTTATCAATAATGATATAAATCGATTTAAGGTTTCATTTTGGGGTTTGATATTTTTTTAAAAAATCCTTTACCAGAAATTCCGGTTAAATAAATAAAAATATTGATCTATAGTCTGAAATGAAGATGATGAAAATTATAGAATACTTCTCCTTGTCCCTACTTGTCTCCTTATTGAATTTGTTATTCCCTTTCTTCAATTTATAGATTTATATATGGAACTAAACTTGATTTTTTTAAGAGTTTAACTACCTACCAAGATTTGACAAAATACATTCACCCGTATTACGATATCCGAAAACTCATTATTTTTGAACATTTTACCAAGACATTTCCTACGAAAAAATTATGATACTATGATTTCCACAAATTCCCATGGGTAATCCATAATCATAAGTGTATTTACGAAACAGGACGCATGGCTTATTGTCACCACTAATAATGCTAAAACGCTCATTTAACCCTCTAAATCCAAATACCGCTTTGAAGTAGACCGGGTATATTTTGTTATAAACAGTAAGTATGAATAAAATTTGCCTCACAGTCTCTGCTTGCTTATAAGCGACTGTTTAAGAAGCAACTTAAATGCATTTTTTAGCTATATAGCGTTTGATTTGCCTTAATTATGAAAAAGTTTTATTTAAAAAATCTGGCTACCGGGTAGGATGCTTATTTATAAATAAATAATAAATGATGACCAATTATAAAGAAAGAACACGAGAAACTCTAATTAACGAAATATATTTCGATGAAATTATCCTCAACATCAGTCTACTATCATAATCTTGAATATGATTAATTGGCCTTATAGGTGTATTCAAATTTTGTAAAAATATTTACTTAATTTTCTGGCTAAATAAAATGTTACACGTTGTGATAAGTTTTTTTGTTCCAATCTTCAATATGCGAAACGATACTTGCTATTTGGAGATTTTCTATCATTTTTATAGTATACTTGTTGTTATTAAATACTATGTTTATTTACAAATATATTGCTCCTGCAGTCGCCAATAACCTGGAAGCACAGTGTGAACCATAAGTTGGAAAACAAGACTTCACAACCGCTGGTAGAACACTATCAAAATGAAAAAATAAACAAAATACAATTAAAATTAATACACAAATATAAATTCATAAATATATTATGTTGAAAAAGTATAAATATATAAAAAAAATTAAATCCGTATTGATATAATTAATTGATATAATAAATGATATTTTAATAATAATAATAATAATAATAATAATAATAATAATAATAATAATAATAATAATAATAATAATAATACAGTATTAATGAGGAAGAATATAATGAAAATAGAAAAATATAGTTTTAACCCTTTCTAAGACAAAGGAAACTAAAAGTGATGTAAAACTCAGCTGTCAGCTGTCAATAAATATAGCGGGAAAACACATCTATGGTTTCAAATACTATAAATTTTTTTTCTTGTGGCTCAATATGTCAGTAGTTGTACCAAAAGTAAAAATGATTACCGACAGCGTTACACTTAGATATTTTTATTAATTTAAAATGATGTACCGTATATTGCCACCACCTTAGAATTAATAACATGTAAGTAGATATCCGAAATTGCATTACATTTTCATCAGGTATGGATAATAATTACTTACAACATAACCGGATTAATGTGGCACTCAGTTTTCTCAGTCTACTTCTCCAATGACTAGTATTATAAATTAAATTTTAAATGTTTGTAAAAGAAAAATAGTTTTAATTAGAGATGATAAAATTTAACAATAATATGTAAACGCAATTATTAAAAATAAATCAAAAACAAAGACATTTTCTGATTATAGCCTAAAAGAGCTCAGAATTTATAAAATCGCAGGAATTTTGATTAATAGTGACCGAATTGTCATTGATATGACAAACAATAATAAATAAATAAATAATAATAATAATAACAAAAAATAATAATAAGAATAAATAATAATTGCAATAATAATTAATAATAATAATAAAATATAATATTAAATAATAATAATTACATTAATAATAATAATAATAATCATAATAATAATAATAATAATAATAATTAATAATAATAATAATAATGACATTAAAAATAAAAGAAATAATATAAGCAATAAATAATTATAAAAATAATAATAATAAATAATAATAATAATAATAAAAATAATAATAATAATAAGAAATAATAATAATGACATTAATAATAAGAAATAATATAAGAAATAAATAATTATAATAATGACATAATAATAATAATAATAATAATAATAATAATAATAATAATAATGACATAATAATAATAAATAATAATAATAATAATAAAAATAATAATAATAATAAGAAATAATAATAATGACATTAATAATAAGAAATAATATAAGAAATAAATAATTATAATAATGACATAATAATAATAATAATAATAATAATGACATAATAATAATAATAATAATAATAATAATAATAATAATAATAATAATTATATAATAATAATAATAATGATAATAATAATAATAATCGTCTCAAATAGATGCCTGCTAATCATGAGTGTTCAGAAGTTGTCAGGGTAAATCGAAAAGATCAGACAACTTCACGAAAGATCTTGCCCCATAAATTATCTGTTGGTAATGACCAACCAATATTTCCCTGTCGAAAGTGCGGTGAAAGCTTGCTCGGAAGCGATTTTGATAATGAAATACAATATCCTTACAATCCCATAATCAGAAGTCCTTTAATCCCCAAAGTGAATACCAATTTCAAAAATTCTATTGCGAGTGATATTAGCCTTGCTAAGTGCAAAACCAAAGCTATTATAGATCCGAGTTGGATAAATATCGACAGAAATCGAACCGAGGAGAAATTCTTTTATAATAACTCTTTTAACCATTCGAAAGTCGCCGCCTTTCATAATAATAAATCCGTAGTTGATGATAAAAGAGTTTATTCTCCTTCCGTTAAACCTGCAAGGATTCATCAAATGATATCGAGGAATCTCCAGCAGCCAGACCATTTGAAAAGTAGTTATCCAATAGAAACTCAAGTAGAGAATTGTATTGAATATAACTGGTTGTGAGTAAATTATATCTATCAGACTCTCGTGCAAGGCTATTTGGCGGATTGTTTAATGAAAGAAATCAACTATGACTGTGCCGATGGATTTGAAACATCCGATCGGCCAGAGCTCACTCCACGAACATCCAGTGCTCGGCATTACATTCCTGCCGATCCTCTGAATCTCAGGTCGACGGGCAATAATCAGAAACATTACAATTATACCGATGATGCATTTTCCGACCAACTGCTAAAGGGCACGGTGTCCAATGGCTTGCAAAATCTCGTTCTCAGTGCACGGTCCAATAACCATTCCACTCCAGTAATCCAGAATTTTATCCTCTTTATTGATTTAGTTACTCATTCTAATTGTTAATTTTTTTCCAGAGATGCGAAACATTCAAAATTCCAATGGCGGTACCGTTGAGGAATATCTCAAACGATCTGAAACAGCAGACAAATCGAGATAGCGACCGGGAGAATATTATTCCAGACGAGGAGAATAATCGTGAAAATTTGAATGACAAAATCCTATCTCAATCGTCAATATCAATGAAGTTTGAAATCCCTAATAGTCCCCGGAGAAAAGGCCGTATTGGTCCTCGAAGCTCTCATAATGTCTATTGATGGTTTTCTATTCTTTTAAATTAAATTAATTTTTAGAAAAATTCGAGAAATTGAAACCAAATCCCAGAAGAAACATTTATTATTATCATTTATGAATGTTATAAAATATATTGTATTTTGATATTTTTGTTAATTGAGTTTTTATTATTTATTAATTGAAAGTGATTTTTTTAATAACCAATATCAATAAATCTTTAAAATAATTAGTTGAAAAAAAACACTTAATTTAGAGTTTTCAATAAAAAAAGTATTTTTATTCAAATTTTTTAAATCTTGACATACTTTTTGTAGTTACACAGGAAACGGAACAATTTAATTTGGAATATAATTTGAAACACTTTAATGTTCAATTTCATCTATTTTTTGTTTATATTTAATTTAGATTATCGAGAAAATAAATTTTTGTATGATGAAGACCCTATTATCGTTTAAAACAATGAAGAACAATTATGACTTCTGTATGGGTAGATCGTCCGCAAAAAGTGAGCGTTATTGCTAATGCTATAATTGACCGAACGATCCATGGGTCCAACGAGCTACCGATAGAAGGTCTGTGCTCGATTTCGATTTTTTTGGTCCCATTATTCTCCTATCTCTGTCAAATGTTAACCTATACTCTCATATCATCTATCTTTATGTCCATTTGCTTGGTCCTTCTCATTATTGTCCATGCTGATGATTATTCTTTGGCCTGTACCCCCTTTGTTATGTTAAATACACCCACATTATATCTTTCACCCTTATCCCTATTATAACTACAATGTTTCCCATTATTATTACTAGCATTATTATTGTTGCCATCATATGTATTACCTTTATTAATTGTTGCTACTATTTCCTATATTATTATTTTTGTTACTATAACTACCATTATAATTATTGTTATTACCACTATGATTATTACTACTATTATTATTATCATAATTATTATCATCATTACTACAAATACCATGATTATTATTATTATCATTATGATTATTATTATTATTATTATTATTATTATTATTATTATTATTATTATTATTATTATTATTATAATTATTATTATCGAGTTTTTAGTAGGGATCCTTCCTCATTCCTCAGCTTTATAAAATAATTTTTTATTGATATACAACATTAGCCGTAACCCATTCTTATTTTACAATTTTAGACAAAGTAGTTTTGTTGGTTCGAAAATTTTGACAGCGTACCGCCCTTATTTTTCGGTTCATCCCTATTCTACCGTTTTCGACAAAGTATTTTCATTGACTCGGAAAATTTGAGCAGCGTTCCGCCCTTATTTTACGCATTCCATTTTTGCGTTACTATTTTTGTTAAGTATTTGAATTAGTTTCGAAAATTTGAGCAGCGTCCCGCCCATATTTTCCGCCTCAACTCAAATTAATCTATTTAATTCTTATTTAAAACCATTATTTTTCATGATTTTGGTCGTTCGGATTAATCTTTTTCCGATGGCTATTCATTTTAAGTGTTGCAACGATTTCGCAATTTTCCCCGCTACCCATTTCCTCTTTTTGTCCTTAAGATCTATGTATGTTCATTTCATAGTTAGTGAGTGCCCACTGGACTACTCGGTGTTAGAGATTTTGAGCCGATTGTAGAATCATTTAGGTCGATTTTAAAGAAATCGAGAAACGAGGAAGTAACCAAAAGACCACTTCCTTACTCCTCCTTTCTTCTATACGGAATAATATTGACGTTCCGATCCCTGCGTTCCGCACGCCGGGTCTTCACGGGCACAGATCATCGGCGGTATTCCACGCACTTACACGAATCTGAATATTGTATGATTTTACTATCTTGCAATGTATTGGCTGTGGGCCAGAAAATTTTCGACAATTAGAAAATAATTTAAGCATCATAATAATTTATTAAAACCAAAGCTAAATTACCGGCTACTTCCGGTAAAATTCATAAATTCAACCATCCAAATTAAAAACATTGAATTAAACTTCCCATAAAAATCCATAAATCCATATTTATAAAATTCATAATTATCCATAAAAATCCATAAATCCATATCCTTCCTAAATAAATCGAATGCATCCATAAAAATTCATTAAAAACATCGAATTAAATAATCCAAAGTGAAACTGCTGACAACCAGTGTCAAAATACGATTTAAAATCAATACTGAAAATTAAGATTAGATATTTGTCAAATCATATCAGTATATATACCTATAATTTGGCCTTAACCTTGCGTGTTAGTTTTAGTGCGATTAAACAAAATTCGATTTTGAAATTATTTGTGTTATCTAAATTAAATTTTTATTTATTTCTTAATTTAAACTGGTAATTTATTTTTAACATTTTTAATTAAATTTATTCATCCCAAAAATATTTTATTTTTATTCATTTAATTCATTAATTTCTAATTTTATATAAATGGTCATTTTACGGTCGAATTTTTTTGTTATTATGTTATTTTTTATGTAAATTTCGTGCGGTTCTTGATGTATTGTGTATTCATTTTATTTTACTTTTTATGTTTTTGATTTTATATATTTATTTATATTGTCTCAGATTTTAAAATGTTTAATTGGTGTTGTGTATTATATTTTAAATATCTTGGTGCCAGGTTTTCGTGTTGTATTACTGATACATTTAAACGATTTTCAAGGCTATTTGTGTGCTGGCCCAACACTTCGCACAGTAAAAAAATCGTAAAGAAATAATAAAAATATCAGTTTAATAGGAAATGCTAGGATAGAAATAGTTGCCTTTATTCTCATCTATTTATTATTGTGCCCTTTACATATAAATAGTGTTAATATTTCATTTAATAATATTAATTTATTAATTAACATGTTTTCATTTAGTTTCACACATAAAATTTTTGTGATTATAGACTAAAATCTCAGTGGTTTCCAACCTTTTTCAGTTCAGCGCCCCATTTTAAGAATTTTTTTCTCAGTCTCACCTTTCTTTATTAAATTTTAATGTAAGTATAAACAAAAAAAATTATTTCAAAATTATATTGTTTAAAATAGCATAACTAACGAATAATTTATTTTAATGAAATTTAATTTTGAGTCCGTGAGATCCTTGAGGCTGTTGAAGTTCTGTGGAAACATTTATATTTGGAATGGCTAAAATGAGAAGTTTGATTTCATTCCATAAAGTTTCAAATTCATTAATAATTTTTATCCAAAATATTTCAATAATATTTTAAACGGTATTGGCGTTGTCGGTGAAATTAAATATTATTTTTTATTAATCTGACTCCAAGCGTGTCTTTATTTATCGAAATAACGAACCATACAATACAAACTTTATTGATCACACTTTATAACCACTTTACACTGACACAAAGAATTATCTGTTCAAATGACAACAGAGCGCTTATTACAACCCTTCGGGAGGAATACCACGTTTCAGCACCAATTGGATTTCACAATCACCTGTGAAATCGATAAGTGAAATCGTTTGTGAGATCGATAAGTTTGATTTAGTTGATTTTTCTTTGACTTGAATTTGCTAAATAACTTTGATTTCACATTTTAAATTCAGAAGAAATATGTAATTAAATAATGTAAGACAAATCATACACTAAATGACACTTTAAAGGTACAAATAATTTATTTTAACAAAATAAGCGTTAGTAAATAGACAAAAGGTGAATTAAACAGCGGGAAATGGATCAAACCGTTACTCAGACACGCTGTCCATAATATAAACGGAAAGAAATATTATGTACATGATCCTTATTTTGAACTACATTATTATATTACATAATAAATAGATATTACAAAAATTTTAATATATTAGTATTTTGAAATTTATCATTACTTTGATCCATGTTTCAACCTGTAATCAAAATTTAATATATATTTATACTTTCAAGCTTAATATCGCTTTTTAACTAAGAGTAAATGATACACAAAAAATTTACATTAAATAAATTTTTATATAACAATTTGCTATAATACTTAATTATATTACTCTAAATTTTATGTTGTCATCTTGTTTAAATATTAAGAGAATAATTTAAATTAATTATATTGAATATAATAACATTATTTTATGACATCAAAAGAATCTAAAATTCATAAATTTGAAGGTATCGGACTTCTTTTACCAAATGGGAGTATTGACGAGACTAGAAAAAGAAGATCGAAACAAACGTTTTAATTTTTATCTATTAATTTATTATTTTTATTAATAGGAATAAATTTGGAGATAACCGAGTTCATGATACTAAGGGAAAGTTAATAGCAACTGGACAAGACTTGTGTGACTGTTTAAATGAGCAATGCCCAGGATGCTTTTGTCCATGCACCAAATGTAACTCTACTAAATGCGGTAAAGATTGTCGAGTTAATAGGCATTTTCAATTGACTAATGTGCGTATTAACTTATAAGAATTTGATTAATATCTTTTTTAGATGGTTGTCAATTATTGAAATTATTTTATCCCTCAAATTGATTAATAATGAATATTGTGCATTTTGACTTTTGTAAATAAATATATTGGTCTAATTTATTTTTAACTATTTTTTAATAAGCTAAGGTCATTAAAAATGATTTCATCTAAGTATTGACGGCCTTTTCGGTCATATTGCATTAGAAATCTGAAAACGTATTAGTTGCTGGGTTTTCATAATCATAATTAAATGCAATATTTATGAAAAAATGGATTTTTAAAAGACTAAATTTATCAATGCAATGACAATGATGCAGCGAAAGGCGTTAATTTTATGTTCTTTACTCAAACAGAATAGGGAACCTATAAATTCAGATATAAAATATTTAATGTTAGATGTAAAAACTGAAGGATATTGAAGAATGAATGATCCTCGCCTAATTTGGTTATGACTGATGCTAGTTTTGACACATTCGTGTTTACAAAACGAATTGACGAAAAATTTATGAATTAACTCCTGTAAAATACGAATAAATTGAGAAGCTTTGGACATTTGATATGTTTTTATTTTGGGATAAAAAGGTTTGATATACCAAGTCACATCATGTTCAGAATTTTTGACTAAAAAATAATTAACTCAGATATGTAAGGAGTATATGTGAGAGTTTGACGGTCAAAACGGAAATACTTTATATTTCATTTTGTTAATCATGTTTAACTAAGATATTTGCATGTTTTTAGTTATAAAAAGAAAATATTAACTTAATGTGAATTTAAAATGATAGTAGAAGTTTTAATAATAATATTTGCAAGATATTTTAATAATACAAATCAATTGTTACATCTGTTCAAGCACAAAATGAAACAAGGTGTAGCTTTTTTAGATATACGAAAATGGTTAGAAGCTCCTCCAGCAATACTATCAGAAAAAAATAGTTTTGAACTGACAGGAAACACTAGGAAAGCTTCTTTTGAAAAAATATGAAGATATTCAATATTTAAGTAGAACCATTGCTATTATCAAAAATGATTTAAATAAATCAATACTTAAATTAAATGAAATTAAAATAATTAATAGTAAGAAAAATGATGATCTTCAACATCCTATAAAAGCATGTTGAAATAAATCAAGCGAAAAGTTCAATCTTATATTGAAGGAAGTTAGAAAAATCAGTCTTTAGTCCATGTAAACAAAAAAATAGTATAGCAAAACTCTACAAACAAATCATCAAAATTTAAATTTCCAGTATTTATTTTCAACTACAGTCAAACTCGGTTATAACGAACTTCATGGGACCAGGATATTTTGTTCGTTATAACCAGGAAATAGGCTAAACTAAAGGAAAAATTCAAAAAATAAAAAAGACGAATGCATTTTTAATTAATCATTTATTAACAAAATTTAAAATAATTTTTTGCTTCATAGATTTCAACTTATATTTCTTCGGACGACGGAGATTGCTGTATAAACAGATTCGGGTGTGTTGTTACTCTCTTAAAATTGAGTTAGAATTTTCAAAGCTGCTTGATCCAGTGAATATGTCACAACTCGTACTATTTCTTCAACACTGTCAGCTTCATTTTACTATCTTCTTTATGAAGAATTGATTGAAGGATATCTTCCTCTGATGGGATTCCAGTTGTTTCTAAATCATCGTCAACATGAACAAAGCCATCCAAGTCTTTAACATGACGAAAATTGTTACTCACCCGTACCCAAATTATGATATATATATAGTATGTCATTATGTTGTACAAATGTAAACCATAATTTAGGATAGAGTGAGTAATTATTTTCAATTTTAACCACTGTGACAAAGGAAGGTCTACATAATCTAAATCTTCCTCGTCAAAACACTAATTTGCTAAAAGTGTCTCTGAATCTAAGTCAGATTTCTTGAAATAGTTTGAAATTTTCAGAAGTTCGACACTGTCCCAAGCATTCGTTACCATATGAATAGCACTCAGGACAATTATTTTGTCATTTTTTCTAGTCTCCACTTTCAATCAATAGCATAACAAGAAAGCTTCGAAAACCCGATTTTTGTTACCCTCATATCTATTGGCTGCAATATTGAATTTGCATTTAGTGGAAGAAAAACCAATTTGATATTGGTTAGGCTATGAATTTTTGGATGGACAGGGCAGTTGTCAACAAAAATTAAAGTCTTTCGTTTTTTTTGTTTGCAACTCTGTTTCTAATTTATATAACTTTATTAACCTGATTTTGTTATTGATTTTAAATTTGATTAACATAGACATTGCAATATGAACTCAGAACAAATTCAATACAACTGCATAATTCAGATTAGTCAATTTCAGTATAAATGGCCAAACATTTCAAAATTTTATTATAACAATGTCAGAAACCTAATTTTTTGAATAGATCGGTTACCAATAAAGAAAATAATAAGGTCATCAATAATCTACAATTCCTCATCAATCGCAGAAAAAACACAACAAAACACAAATTTTGTTAAATACATTTATTAACATTAATAAAAATTTATTAAAATAATTTTAAAATTCTTGCAATTGTAATTTTCCAAATAAGAAAAAAATTATTGATAAACTTTAGATCCTTGGATTGTAAATATCAATAGGTTTTATATCGATCATCGAGAGCTTGCCAACAAAAGATTTGAATTGAGCTCGATGAAGTGTGATTGGTTTTACCAATTTCATTTAATGCTTTTCTGTAAAAAATACCTATTATGCGTTACTATATTTATATTTTACCATATTCCCGGTTGCGAAAATTCTTCAAAAACGTTTCATTTTTCGAAGGTTGAATTTTTCTTGATCATTATGAGTTATATAGAAAATAAGATACTACCGAAGTTTTATACACTCGAAAGAAAATGGCTATCCAACAGAACTGCAGTATCTTGTAATTATTCAAGTTGCATTCATGATGTATTCATATTACATCCGTCTTACATTTATTAAATACAATATCTTTTATAAATAAAAATAAAAAAGAAATCAGAGGTGAAAAACAAAAAAAAGTCAATATAATATTATTATTATTTTTCTTATTCTTATTACCTACAATATTACTAGTATAAGAGTATTATTACTTCAATGCTGACATCATCTTTAACCCTATCATTATCATAAAATACAGAAATTTAATAAAGTATAAAAAGCACAAAATATTAATAAATAGAACAATTTATTTAACTATCTAAGATTGTTCTTAATCAAATTTTAAACGTCTTCAAGTTGTTTAAATATTCACTATTTTGAATAAAAATAAATTTTTGAATTTTCGAATTCATGGTGGTTAGATACTTCTTTTTCGAAAGAGAAAAACAAAATAAAAATAAATAAAAATTACATTAAATCCAACTTTTATGCCAGAAATTGCAATGTCTTTTAAGGTGTGCTGTGAAAACATTTAGATTTTTTTAGTGTGCTACAAAAAAGTATTGAATCACTACTCGAAATTATAGAGTCTTGTTTGTACCATAGGTTACCAAACAGTGTTCTAGGCCAGTATTTCTCAGCATTTAGTCGTGACTGCATCATCAATAAATATAGAAAGAAAAAACAAACAAAATTAAGTTTTGAAAAATATTTGAAGATTATTTATATTTTTAGGATTTTAGAGACCATAAAAAACATTTTGGACCTAGTAAATTGAATTGAAAATTTTACAAAGAAATTGAAACTATAATGAAGAAGATTATAAAATATATTGTTTTAATATACTGCTTTTATTCTCAAAATTCATTTCCAGCTCAAAATACATCGGCTCTTGAAAAGTATTTTCATGTATGAAAATTTATATCTAAGTCCTTCAAATGTACTTTAAATAGTATTTTCTGGAGAGCTATGTAGTTAAATCTGGAAACCTGTGCGCAATTGATATGCGCATCTCTTTATGCTACATCTCTTTTACAAAAGCAACAAATTGAAACGACTTCCGTTCCGCATCTTAAGACAACGGAAAACCTCTACAATGACATGTTTAATTTTTAGATAAAAGCACTTAAAGTACTTCTACTTTTTCACTTAAAAAAGTTGAATAAAATTGCATTTTTTGAACATTATTAAAACAAAATAGTTTAGAAGTGAAACAGCTTTGCAATTACCTTTCATTTCTTTGACTTTTATTATAGGGAAACTTTATTGTCACTAATTAATAACATGAAAAGTAATTTAGTTCTCATTTCGACATTTGAATATTTTCTTTGCAGTGTTGCACTGAATGATATCTTGCATCTTTGAGTGATAACGTAAAAATTAGAATAATTTTATATTTTCAAGCAGGATTAAAACAAATGTAAATTATTTTAAAATTATTTCTCCCTCCAAAAACATTTCTCCTAATTTTCCATAACGCTCCTTGATAAAATCTTTTAAAAACTTAAAAAATTAAATTTTAAAATTATAACAATTATTAATAAAATTGCTTCTGGAGAAAAAATTAAAATCACAAAAATCGAATGAGTTAATTAAATTCAAATTTTCTAATTATGCGCGAGAAAGCGTTACATATAATCAATCTTGGGAGATTAACATTGTGATATTTTCCTTAATTGACTTTCATTTTTGGTTTTAAATCAATGAATTTAACACATTTTACTTTACAGTTTTGTTAAATTACAAAATTTTTATTCAATTAAATCATTGATACACCGGTTCAAAATGTGAGACATAGGGGGAAGGTGAGGAGAGTGACGCACTTCTTGGAAGCCACGAATAAACAAAACAATATTTAAAAGATCATGGAAAATTCGATTCTTAAATATTTTATTGAAATAGTTTAATAAAAACATACCATATTTTTGTTTTGTATTTCAATAATAGCATTAATGAGAATATTAAATATTTTTGAAATAATTAATGAGTTGTTTTAATATATTTCAACTCTATTAGCATTACAGTGTTTTCGATCCAATTTCGCATATTGAAAGTTCAATTTCGTTTATAATTTGAATTTGTTTTTCCGAGTTATGAAACATCAAAACAATGCGGAATCGGATCAAGCACTTAACAACAATGAAAATTCCCAATGATGAAGTTTTTCTCGAAACGAGAAGAATTTATGCGGATAATTCTTTGAACCTGAAGAGAAACTTCCTAGCGAATAAAATTATTTTTCTTGATGAAGTAGGCTTCCACATAATTCTTAGAATAAAACACGGAAGAGCACCAGTAGGATCGACCAAAACTGTAATGGTCACAAACATCAGATCTAGGAATATTTCTGTATGTTGCACTTTGACAAGGTGCGGTATGTTATTTAAAAAAGTAAGTAACAGAGCCTATAATAAAATTGAATTTCAAAATATTCTTAATTCGATCTTTAAATATTTACGAGAAAGAAATCTTGATAATTACGTTGTCATTATGGATAGTGTGGCATTTCATAAATGCTCATCGATAAGAACCTTGTTGGAAGTGAATAGATACAGAGTGGTTAATTTACCACCCCTTCATTAAATCCCACTGAGGAATCATTTTCCAAATGGAAAAGTGTGGTTAGAAGAGCCAACTGTGCTGATTCGAAGATCCTATGGAGGCACTTGAATAGGGATTTAATAGTATATCAGTACAAGATTGTGATGGCTATTATAGGCATATGAAACGTGAATTACGAGTTGCATGTTTTGTTTATTTGATTTTTTTCTTTTTTGCTAAAACAAAATTTTTATTCGTACTGTTTTTTATATATATGTAAATTAACCTTGAAAAAATCGACCTTTCAAAAGTTAAATTATGTGGGATTAAAATTAATTTACGAAAATGACCTTTCAAATTACGAAACTGACCCGAAATATATTTGGTTTAAGTTGTTTTGCTCTTAGTAATATTACTTTTTCAATTAATAGTTTTTTAATTTAATTTAAAATATAATTTATTTAGAAAACTGTTTAGATAAAATCTACTTCAAAATGACTACAATCAACATATAAATTACATAAATTTCATATTCTGTATATTTACTAAATAATCTTACACTAACAAAATTTAGTCAGTGAGATATAAAATATATAAGTAAGGGTTGAGAAAAGGATGAAAGAGGGATAAGAGATGGTTGAAGGTTTGTTGAGAAATGCTGTATTACAAAACTCAAGATATTTGCACAAATTTCATATTTTCTATTAATAACAATAAATATTTTTTGATGGTTTTCAGTTTATTCATTATTAGGTTAATTATTTGGAAAATAACATCAGACAGATTGACATGTATCTCATATTTTATGATCTATATCCAGACGGCAACGCGAATGTCATCAAAAGATCTAGTTAAACAAAATGCTACATTTTCTCATTGAGATGTATTAATTAAATTATCTATAGAATTATTAGGAAATGACCTCAGTAATATATATATACCCGTTTTCATTCATTAAACGCAATCTTTAATATAAAAATAAAATCATTAAGTTTATATTATTGAAACACACAAACTTATCTGAATACATCCATAAATGCGTGTCGATATTTTTCTACGTGATCTAAAGTAATAAATTTTTCAGGATGGATGACATACTTTGTAACATTTTATTTACCTCTCATCGTCATAATAATCTACGATGAAAGAAGCCGACTGCTGGATTGGCTAAGATAGAAAATAAAACAATTTTGTCTAAAGTGATATTCTTTGCGATATGATCAACCTGCAATTCTCCATACCTCATATAAATCTATTGTGACAATAAATGTCAATCTTGTGGGTTTTATGGTTGGAGTGACCTCAACCCCAGAAATAAATATTTACTTCGGCCCCAATGGTTACCCGTTGCTAGGTAACGTTGGTGATGTAGCCATTGGCTTTGAGATCACCAAAGATGAGCGCCACACAGGAACTACTCTGGCCCGATCTCAAAATGTGTCCACGCACTACCGTTAGAAGGTCTACGTGCGCTTTGTTGTCATCGTCCCTTACTGATGTTGGATAGCCCTGAACTGAGTTCTCTGTTTATTACAAATCAGACTCTATTCGGTTAGGATTAACATGAAGTCGAATTTAATTAGTGGAAATTAACGCTAACAAATTAAATTTCTAACAACCATTCAGCACTATTTATTTAATAACAAGGTGAGGAAATGTCTAAATGATTAGGCGTTTTTCGCCTGAGCTGCTCGACGCTTAGCTCGTTCGGATTTTCCGGGTCGATGTTTGACTGGTTTGGAAGTAGGTTTCGAGGTTGTCGCGGCATCTAGGTAAGCTAACTGCGCCGGGGCAAAGACGAGGGGGTAGGTCACTGCAGTGCCTTCCTGGCACGCCGACAGTGCTACCTCCAGACCTCTGATCTGTGTCTTCTGGCTCTGGTTGAGCTATTGTTAAAATCATAAAACATTCGTTATTAGAATCATTTTTTAATGGTTTAACGGGTTCGGGACAAATAAGCAGATATTTAATTATAAATTCGGAATATTATTAAACTTATAATACTTGTTATTAGGATCGTAGGGATTTTAAATGCTGAATATAGAAAACGGGATTGAAATCCTTGAATTTATCTGTTTTCACCTGTAATATTAGTGGTTCCATCTTGGGTCATTTCCCTCTAAAAACTACTAGAAAACTGAAATTACACGTGCTTGAATTATTTTCCTATTCTCACCTTAAGGGTTATAAAAAACCAACACTTTGAAGTAACAGCTACATTAAATTGAGATAATGCATATACTTTAGTAAATTTAACGTTGTAGTCAGTAATTTCAAATTAGGAGTCATAATTAATTCTTTAAATGAGTTAGAAATCATAGCAACAATTTTGTTTTGTTAGCGAATTCCCCGTCATCTTCCCTTAATTGATCCTAGAAGAATTTATGTTTATATTACAAATTTATGAGTGCCCACTGGACTACTCAGTGTTTTGATTTTGAGCCGTTTTGTCAATATGAATTTAGGTCGAATTTATAGGAATTGAGTGATGACGAAATAGCCAAAAGACTATTCCACCTTCAACCCATTTCCCCTATACGGAATAATTAATTTACGTTTCAGGTACTGCGTTCTCACGCTGTAGCCTTCACGGGCACGAATCATTGACGGACTTACACCGCACTTACACGATTCGGTTGGGGTATGTAAATTTTAATAACTTGTAGTGGCGTGTTGACTGTGGGCCGGAAAAATTTCGACAAAGAATGACGTGGTGAACAACCTTTATTTGCATATAAATATGTCATAATATCATAATTGGCATTTCATTGATCGTTAAACATAACTCTTCCCCACGCCGACGCCCAAACAGAGCTCATAAGAGATTGAATGGCCACGACGTGGAGGGAGCTTTCGAACATTTTTCTACTCACATTTGAGAATTTATTCAACTGGTTCTTGCTTACGACTGATTAAGACTGGTTCAAGTTTATAAAACGGAAAAACAAATTCAAGTTTGCAAAAACTGATTAAAATTATGTGAAAATGAATCGGTATATATACCTATTATGCGACCCTAACCTTGCGTGTTAAATTTGATGTAGTAAAACAAAATTTGACTTTGTGATTTTCTAGTATATTCTAATCTTAATTTTATTATTTTTGTAATTTAATTTGGCAATTTTATTTTAAAATTCTTTAATTGAATTGTTTCCAATTCAAATTATTTAATTTTAGTTCCACTTTTATGGATTTTTGCATTTTTTGGTAAATTGCCAAATTCCGGTCAAATTCTCATGTTCTCATGTTATTTCTATGTTTATTTCGTGCGGATCTTGTTGCACTTTGTTATTATTTTAATTTACTTTTGTGTTTCTTGATTTTATATTTAATTGTTTTCTCTCTTATATTTTAGCATGGTTAGTTGGTGTTTTATGGGTCTTATTTTAAATCTGCATGTTGTATTTGCGTGCATATTACCGATTCATTTAAACAAAATCGTGTCTTGGCCCAACAATCTGTTAGGTTGGAACTTTTGTAAATACTGAACTTTATTTATCAAAATAAAAGCCATGAGATATTATAAGCTTATGATAAAAGTGTTGGGCCAGAACACAAACGGCCTTGTAAATGTTTAAATGAATCGGTAACACACATTCATATATAACATGCAAATTTAAATTCAAACCTATTAAAACATCAACTAAACCCTATCAAATATGAGAAAAATGATAATAAAATATAAAATAATAAACATAAAAATAAAATTAAAATAATAACAAAATGCACCAAGATCCGCACGAATTAAATATAAACATAACACGAAAACCCAATGATTTTGACCAAAATTTGACAATTTATTAAAAAATACCAAATTCCATGAAAATGAAATAAAAAATCAAATAATTTGAATTAGAAATAATTCAATTAAAAATCTAAAGAAAAATTTGTCAAATAAAATTTCAAAATAATAAAAATTAAGATTAGAATACACTAGAAAAATCCAAGGTCAAAAATTTGTTTTACTAAATCAAAAAGAACACGCAAGGTTAGGGACAAAAAATGGGTATATATACCGATGCATTTTCACATAAAGTTTAAGCAAAAATCGTTTTTGAAAATGTTCAACTAGTTTTTTTAAATCTATTAGGTGAGTGAGAGTTTTATTGGAAGCTCTCTCCACGTCGCACCTCGCAACCTCGATAGAACTTTGCTTGGATGTCGGCGTGGGGAGAGTAGTATTTTATGGTTTATGGATTGTGGATTGGTAACTTGTTTTATTATTTTAATAAATTATTCATGATATATAAATTATAGTTTTGTTTTTCCTAAATTTGTCGAAATTTTTCCGGCCCACAGCCGAAACACATCACAAGTTAGTAAAATCATACACATTATTCAGATTCGTGTAAGTGCGTGGAATATCGCCGATGATCTGTACCCGTGAAGACCCGGCGTGCGGAACGCAGGGTTCGGAACGTCAATATTTTTCCGTATAGAAGAAAGGAGAAATAAGGAAGTGGTCTTTGGGTTACTTCCTCGTTTCTCGATTTCTGAAAATTCGACCTAAATTATTCTACATACGGCTCAAAATCACCACACTGAGTAGTCCAGTGGGCACTCATTAAATATAATATGAACATAACGCGCCTAAGGTCAACCAGGGGAAAGGTAACGGGAATCTAAATTGAAATCGTTGCTAAAATATTCAAATCAATAATGAGTTCAGGCTGTCACTACGTAACTATTAGGGTCGAACTGTGGAAGCGGGGTGGAAATAGTTGTAAATATGGGATAATTCAGGGTCACCCATTTAAATGAACTACAGAGTTAAACAGTTCTTACGGACCTAAACTGAACCGCGAACAGACGATAAATAAACTACTGGGGTAAACATTCCAAAATAAACATAAGTTTAATCATTAGCATTGATATGAAAAAACCTTAGAGTAAGTACCAAATCTCTCATTAAGAACCCCTTCTGTCATCGAGTCAATACTAGGACTTTATTTTTGACATAAATTAGAATTATTTTACCTAACTACCAAAATTGACCCTAACTAATAAAATGATCTCGGTAAATTAAAACTATTATCAAAACACTACGTCCACATCCATCTGCCAGAAATAAAACAAAAGCATAAGAAGAATATAATTAAACTGGCCATAAACATAGATAAATTCAGGATCATAGCAAATTAATCCACGAGCGAGCGGGCCTGGACGACTTCCGATTTCGGTCTGAAACCAGATTCTGGGGGGGTTTGGAAAGCATTCTGCAGCCGAACTGGCGCTGTAGGATAATGAAATACATATCGAATCTCCGATTAATAAATATCGACATTTTTCGGTCGAGGAGCAACTCATAGGTAAATCATTTACTTTACATTATTATAGTTTTACGACCCTTTTTTTTTCTTTTGAGTAAGCCGTAGAAGAAACCGCGACAATCCCGCCCCATAAGCCAGCCAAGTTCCGTGACCAAGAGCTTTAATTCAGAACAGCACCTATGAACTTATTGCTTACTCCTACAACTCCCGGGAATAAGGATACTTGGACCTCAACGAAAACTCATTTACTAAAATCAATCGATAGGTAACCTAGGAGTAAATGATTACGGAGACTAGGAACCTGAAGCCTTACAATCGCCATTATCCTTTGGTAATGCTATCGGAAAAACCATTGTTGCCCTTTGGAAACCCCGAGAATCAGATTTATTCGATAGACCCAGGGGAATTATTTCAATATTATAGGATTCCAGAATTGATTAGATTAATTTTAATTTTCTACCCTGTCCTTCTTAGAATTATAAATCAAGTACATTATTTAACATATTTTAGATTTTCCCATTATAAATCGATTATATTGTTTACGTAATTTAGATGGTTTCATTTAGAATTATAAATCAAGTACATTATTTAACATATTTTAGATTTTCCCATCATAAATCGATTATATTGTTTACGTAATTTAGATTGTCTCATTTTAGAAATATAAATCAAATATATTATTTTACATCTTTCAGATTTTTCCATTATAAACCCATTACGCAATTTAGATTGTTTCAATTTAGGAATATAAATCAATTATATTAGTTGACATATTTTAGATTTTTCCGTTATAAATCAATTACGATGGTTTCGTTTTAGGATGTTAAATCAACTACGTTAATTTACCTAGTTTAGGCCTCTCCATTATAAAGCAATTTCGCATTTCAGATCCTGTTCACTTTAGAATTATAAATCAATTGCAGTGTTTTGTGCATCGCAGACTTTCCTATTTAGACTTGTAACCGGTTAAATGATTTTAAATTCTTTTGGCAGTCCATTTTGAATCCTGATCGATTAAATCGTTCTATTCTCTTCCAGACTTTATGTGGTAGAACCATAATCAGAAAATTATTTTCGTCTACAACGGTCAAATCAATTATTTTTTTTTGCCCTGTCTCAAAAGTGATAATTGGCTAGCTGATTTGATTTCACTGTTCAGCCTTAGGGTCAACGTCAGCTCATTAGGAACTCACGATTAGTAGACTATCTTACGAAAAGGTGAATTATCTTAGGGAAGCTGGCCGTTTTTCCTGGAGGGGTTAGCCATCGTGATTGTCCTTTCCACCCTTCCAGTCGGTTGGCTTCCGAAACCAATTAACGCCGACCCTACGCTACGCCTCAAATATATCCGAGTAGACGGATATTAAATAAAACGACCCTTCGAGCAATCCATATTAATTTATTGTCTCGTTCAGAACAATCGGGATCCCACGTTTACGTCACCGCTCACGTCGCAGACCAATGGCGACAAGCGTGGCGACACGCCAACCAAGAGCGATATTCCGATGTGCCCCGCCAGAAGGAAACCGGCGAGAAGACGCGCTCCTAGTGGAGCTTACGATGGGACAATTCAAGAAAGAGGGCCGACGCAGCGACCCAAGTCCGGCCCATGATATCCATGTGCGGGCCCAGGCACTTCTGCACCACCTCCTGAACCACCAGCGCCTCGTCAACTCCTCGGTGGATCGGGCCAGAAAATATTTGGCCAACGTTGAGGACGATCTCACGGCCGGGCGACTCGCGGACGCCTATCCACCACCCCCGAGACCGGCCCGGAATACAAAGCGGCCTGTGTTCGTGATCTCGAACTGCTCTCCGGAAGAAGGAGTAAGGAAGTTTTTTGAGGATGCTTAACTTCCTCGAGTTAGCCAACATTAACCGTCTCAGTTTATTACTATTTTTTTGTTGTTTAATAATAGAACCTTACACTTGAGATGCATTTTTCATTTATTTCGATGATTTCTGGATAGGAATTTC
Source organism: Schmidtea mediterranea (assembly GCA_022537955.1). NCBI lineage: Eukaryota > Metazoa > Platyhelminthes > Tricladida > Dugesiidae > Schmidtea > Schmidtea mediterranea. Next base: position 74,035,296 of record CM039680.1, read on the forward strand.
ACAATTCATGTTTTACATTAATCGCATGCTTGTGAATTATAAATTAGTAATAAAAATGTTAATATATATTATCCCCAGAAATGGAACCTCTCCAAATCCTACGAACTGAACTGGCCCGTGCCCAACAGACCAACAAGGCCTTATACGATCAAATAATTCAGTTAACACGAGAAATTCACCAAACGAAAGCTACCTGGGTGGACCCGACTAAGATCAAACCACTACGTCAAAGGCTCACTGCTGCTCAAAAGGGGTGGGCCGATGAGAAACAAATAAATCAAAATCTCCGAACGCAGATACGAGGGTTGGAAGTCGCCTTGTCCGCTAGTCAGGAAGGAGCGGCCGTAACCTACCCTCTCGTTTTCGCCCCGGCTCACTTAGCTTACCGTGAATCGGTGGCCACTCCACCATTGGCCTCAACCCCTGTTACAGCAACAACCACCAGATATAGTCCAGGACGCAAAGAACGTGCCAGGCGCCGAGCCGCGCGATTGTTAAACGGGCAAAAATAACGTTTCAATGTGTTGTCGTCTGTAAATGTCACATGTCTTGTTGTATAATTACATCAACCTTATGTGTGCTTTAGTCCAAATCGTGGTAGAATCTCTATTATTTCACATCAAACTCGAACATTAAAATTCACAACCTAAGGGGGACCAATCATCAAAAAACCGAGCAGGCGTCTTCTAACGACAGCTCGTTGGACCCTAGGATTGTCCGAGCAATTACAGCATTAGTAATAGCGCTCACTATTTGCGGACAATCCACCCACTCGAACACATTTCCAACGTTGCTTAGCAACGGGTGCCGAGTGGTAACTAAAATGATATATGGCGTTACCGGGGTAATCATAGGAATATTTAAACAAACTTCAACACCCAGTAACCCACCAAAAGTATGTTTATCTAGTTAACATCAAGATTCTGGTTTCGAGAAGTAATAATGTTTAGGAAAGCATTTTCAATAGCATCTGATCTTTGAAAATTTTACTACTAAGAAAGTTGACTAAATGTTTCAAAAATTTTCAGTTTGTTAGTTAGAGGTCAGATGAACATAGTGAATGACATAGAGTTTCTTAACTCAATTGATCAAGCTTCTGCATCGCTAGTCGTGCGACATGTGACCAAGAGTTGCCACGCAAGAGAATTGGTCTCTTTTGATTAATCAATGCCTGATAAAGGAGTCAAAGTTTCTCATGTATTTTAAGTTGTACTTCGTCTGAATTTATATTTGTAATAATAAATTTGACTTCATGTTCTGACATATTTAATTAGTAAAAGTAAATGAAAAAAATCTAATTTAAACGATACATCTAAAAACGTAGTGTATTCAAAAAATACCCAAACTAGGTGATAAAAATCAACAGAAACGGTATTTTTAACATGAAAACATTAAGAATATATAGGGTTTATTTTTCAATATAAGACAAATTGTGGTCCACATACATCATCAAAGGATTGGACATCTTTCTCTCACAATTTGCAAACTCTGACTAGTGACCATATATGAACTAGCTAATCCGATTGTAGATATATATGGCCATAAGCTGTCTGTACCTGATTCAATATTTGCTGAAATCATCAGCAAAACATAGAATTTAATCCTACCTCGATGCTTAACAGAATGTAGCATAATTTGAAAAATCAATTGAAAATGTCCTTGTCCACGCTCATATGCAGGTGCATTTTAAAACAATATATATTTTTTAACGATAGATAATATTTTATGATTTCATTGTTAAAGAAGTATTATTTCCTATGAGGTATTCCGGGTTCTTATTGAATGCACCACGTATAACGATGATAAAAAGTAAGTAGATGTGTTCCATCTGGCGCACGTTTTGGTACCTCCAACCCCTAACAAAAAAAAACAAACTAAAATATATTGTAAACACAAAAAACTACAAAAATAATGAATAAGAACAAGAACGTATATAGGTATACATTTATTAATTCAATGAACAGTTGGCTGAGCTGTTGGATGATTTGTTGGATGTGCTGTTGGATAATCATGTGGAAAATTATTATCTTTATTCATTGCCAGTCTCAATCATATAATGATTGTATGCCAGACTTACATTCTTTTCTACCAAAAACCCTTTTATCCTCTTTGTTTGTTAGTGCAACCTCTGAAGTTTTAAAACTATAAAGTTGGTGATTGTTTGTACCAATACGAAATTGAGGTACAGAAAACGTTGTGTTTTTCTCGTAAGAGTCCTTATAAGATTTATGAGTTAACGTTGTGTCCTTCAATGCCACTCCTTTAGGTTTTAGGCATTTTGATTTTCCTAGTGAACTATAGCATTTGGGTCTAAGGAATAACCAATCGCCGTAACCTTCTCCCTTGCTTTCATCCTTGAATTTACCTATGACCGAATCGAGTTTTTAAGTGTAAAGTGGGTAATTAAGTGTAAAGGATTACTAGTTTACAATTTTTGATTTCGAGAAAGAAAGAGTCAGTATCTCCAGCTATGATGTAAATCTCACAATTAAACTGACTACGATACTTTTCCAAATCTGTATACTGTAGCTCGTACATTCGAAGTTTGGACAAATCAAGTACCGATTATCCTTTATAACTCGGTCGATCTAAGCAAAACGAGTCAGGATTTAACAAAGCAGCAATTAAATCATACACAATCTTGATACTTCTTTGAAAATTTGGTTTAGAAGCATATGTAATCATCTTCTTTTCTGTATTACATAATCTTAAATCCATTCTTTTGTTCAGGTGTTCGACGGTTTTACCATACAAACTATTATTTAGGAACTTATATTAATTTTTATCTATCGTGTCTGTACATTTTGCTCTTAACTCTGTATTGGTATCAATGTAGTTTTTAAAAATAGGCGACTGTTTGAATCATACAGCTCTATTCACATGTGTGACCTTAACACCAATAAACAAGTATAATTTTAGTAAACTCCAATAAATCACATAATTCTTTTTTGGGTAATGATTCAATAACAATTTTTCAACCTTAGATCCCTCAGGTTTCATTTTCTAAGAAGCAATTGGAAAGTCGTCTAACTTATCGTGATGATCAGAAGGAATTTCAAGATCGACTTCAAGAGTATACCGATACCACAAAGATTCAAGATTTAAAGAAAAACAATCAGATAATATTGAATCAAATCCATCAAGTATCCAACTAAATTTGCCCCAAGGTAAAGGTTGATTTAAAGCCCAACCATATAAATTATTAATGTTTATATAAAGAAACTCTGTGCATTCATTGGTTTTAACATTGTGTTTTTTAACAAAAGTAAGACATCTTCTAATACCTCCCTCATAAAAGCTAAACATTTCATTTTCAGTAATTAATTCAATCGGATCGTCTAACGACATTAAAGCAGAAGACCAAGACATTTCAGGAATACCCAAATAATTCAAAGGCTTTAATCTATTGTGAGCTATTGATTTCGCTCGAAATTTTTGGAAAAAGTCTGCTAAAAGAAAACAATCGAGTTTCAAATAAACTTTCATGTAATCAAGTAAAGTCCTACAATTGGTCCCATCCCAAATTACCTGAGCGTTTACATATTCAGCCTCAGTGACACCTTTCCAAATCGGTGGTAACTCATAAGTTTCATGTAGGACATCAAAACTAGTAGCAAAGCTATAAGGAAAGATCCTTTTTTCATCAACTATAGTTCCAGTAAAACCAGATCGTGTTAGTGGTAAATTAGACAAGGTTTTCACAGCTTTTGCTAAAGAGTCGTTTACAAATTGGTAAGAATCAATAAATCTCAAGCTTATTTTTGCAAAGTGTGCAATTAATGAAATAAAATTTTCTGTTGTTATTAAAATGCAACCTAAATCCCAATTTTTAAATTTTCTCAATCCATATTTTAATATGTGGTGCATATCGTATCTCTTTAAGTTATGGAAAACAATTGGTAAAACTTCATTAATTTTTATATTAATATTACAGTCATTGCAAACAGCATCCAAGTATTTCCCAGTAAATTAATAATGATCACGCACTGGATAAACAATGTCTTTCAAACAAAGTAACATTGTGTACAATTATCAAATTGATTCTGTTGTAGGTTCGTTAAGTGTTTCATTGATTGTCTTCCCATTTTATAATAATATGGTAAAACCGTATATTTCGCTATTTTTCTACTGATTTTAAAAATTTTTCCACAGAATCTTCGCCTATAAATTCTTTGTATGTTTTTCTCCCATCAAAATTATTTATTAATAAAAAACCAGCAGAAATGGGTAAATGTATTTGGTAGTGCACGTTGTCCTTTGGCAAAATAGATTCGAAATTTGCATATATAACATATGGCGGAGTTACGGTTTTGGACCAGTCGGTGAATTTAATGAATTTATTTTCTGGGAAAGTATATAAAGTTGTCCATAACTGGTTTCTCATACATAATATCTCATGTTTTTATAACGCATGCTTTAATCTAAAACCGTTCAGACATCTATGACACCATAAAGATTGAATTCTTTCTATAGTGATATTTTTACTTTGACAATTCAATAACCTATTGAGTGATGATATTCCAACATAATGATAATTTTCTCCTTTATTTAACAGTAATAAATTAATAATTGTTCCTTCTGTAACTTTGAACCTGTGAATTATGTTTTAAAACGGATGTTTTAAAACAAAGTCGTCGTGTTCAGGTTTTTCCGTTTCGTCATAACTAAATACATTTATTATAAGTCCTTCGTTGTTTGATTCAAATTTTCTAATTTCATGGGCATATCATTAGGGTCATAATTTAATTCATTTAGATATTTAGTATAACTAAAACTAACATTTCTATTACTAATGCCAATCTCCTCGTTTTAAATTATCGACAACACACTGTAAACGAAACATAAATTATCGTTATTTTTCACATTTATTAAACACTTTTTGTTTACCAATATTTTCAGAGTTTTATGTAGCTTCTACCACTTAATATACTTATATTACTTATTTTTGTTACAGTAAAGTGAATTTCAGTTATTCTTCTAATAACCCATCTACTCCCTAACTCAGTTATTGAAGCTATTTTTTCATTTAACTTTTGTATTCCTTCGTCAAAGAATGATTGTGTAAGTAGTTTTGCATTGTTACTAATATTATTTAATTTTATCTCACCATCTTTCTCGAATTCAATTTCAATTCCGAATTGAATTTTTACATATCCTAGTTCATCTATTGTTTTTCTTAACTTATTAATTAACTCTACTGGAAAAATAATTTCATTAATGTTCAGGTTGGTAGTATCTATACTAAGTATTTGAATTGTACCTCGTAAATAACTTTGAATTATTGGCACATTTCCACCTACTTGTATATGTTTTTGCCATATGTTTTCCTCCGCTTCCATTGTTCTATCCCATGAATCCATAGATCCAATATCTTCCACCGCTTCATCCGGTTCGTCCGCTTCGACTGTTTCCACCGTTTCCATCGCTTCCCTTGTTCCATCCCATGAATCCATCGATCCAATATCTTCATTTAGATCATCCCCAATACTATTTATATGTTCTGTTGTAGGTTCGCTTATTGGGTCACTTATATTACTTGTTGAGCTAATTTGGGTACTGCTTAATTTAATTCATTTATTATTTGACTCTATTTCATTAATTAATGAGCGTTTAAAAACATCATCTTTTCTAATAAAAAATTGACTTAAATGGTCCTTATGTTGTGTTAAAAAATCGCTATAGGGAATGGGTTGGGTAGTTTTGCATACGGGACATATAAAATGTTCGATGTTATAGTATTTTTTAACATAATAAGATCTCATGTTTTGAAAACATTTTTCATTGTGTACTTTCGATGTACAGAATCTTGGAAGTAATTTACCTATTATTAAAAATAATTAATTTTTATTTATTAAAAATAAATGTATAATTAGTGTGCAACCAATCAAAATCAGTTATTTACTATAAATAAAATTTAAATTTTGAATGAAAAGAAAGAATGTTGAAAATATATGAAGTACTCCTAGAAGAAAACAGTACAGCTGTTATTGGGATGATATGTAAGCCTCCTGTTCAATACCTTCAATATATTATGAACTATTTAAACTTTACTATTACATATACATTCAAGGTAATATTTAATTTATTTTAACTTGATTATTTATTTTTTTAGGAATCAGTTAATTTAAAAACTTATGATTACAGTATTCAGATTTGAAACATCGAAGATGAAAATAAAAGAAATATTGCTGATATTCTTCATTTGATGAACAAGGGTAAGGTTTTTAATGACCGATTTTCATTTATTAATTGTGAAAGTAAATTGAAGGAAGAAGTACAGCATGATAAAATATATAAATCCAGATAATTATTCAAGGAGTCAAGATTAACAATTCTATTATCAAACCTATTTGAAAAATTAAAAATGTTTTTGAATAAATTTTTTAAAATTATCTTGTGTGTAGTTTTTATAAGATTTGTTTTATGTATTTTGTTGAGTTTTATAAAAATTTGAAAGTGAATCTAACCTTATTCTCGTATATAAAAAACATTTAACTGTATCAAAGGTCGACCTTATTTTCAATAAAATATCAATAAAAAATTAAATCAAAGAGTTGGCACATAGTATCAATCAATAAAATCATTATATCAATTAAAAATTTTATGCGGGGGTCGGCATTATTTATCGAAAAATCATACTATTTTTAAAAAATATAAAATAAAATAAGAATAAAATTTAATCAAAGAGTTGACAAGAGTATCAATAAAATCAACATATCAATTAAAACTTTTATGTATGGGTCAGCCCTTATTTATCGATAAATCATATTATTTTTAAAAATTGTGAAATAAATTACATAAAAATATTATAAAATCATTTTAAAAAAAATTGAGCAGGGATATACCCTTATTTATTGAAAAGTATTTTTTATTTTTAAAATTAATATATAATTGTCATTTAATTATTATAAATCAATAAAAACTAACATTTTTATTATTAATATCTTGTTTGTCGTTTGGTTTCCTCCATCATTTTCGGAATAATTGGAATAATCTAAAAATTATTAAAATAATTTAATAAAAAATTAAAATCATACAATATTCATTTAAATATTGTTTTCCTCCATTGAGTTCAGGATAACATTGTTGATTAAGTAAATCTAAAAATTATTAAAATAATTTAATAAAAAATTAAAATCTTACATGGTTCATTCATATATTGGTTTCATCCATTGAATTGAGGATATAATTGTTGATTTAGTAAATTAAATTAAATATTTAATTAAATTACTTCATTTTAAACTATAACTAATAATACTTTGGTTTATAGTTTGTTCAACCTAGAGCTGTTTGTCAAACCTGTAAGGGATGTTCAAACTAGTACTGTACATCTTGAAGTAATTTGAATATCTTTTTCCAAAACTCCGTATACAAGTACTGATACAGATTCAGTTAATGGATTTTCAAATTTTATATCCAATCGTAAATTTCCGCTTTGAGTTAAATGACTTTGATAAGGATCAAAATCTGGAGCCAATACAAATCTAAAAAAGGGGTATTTATTTTTAAAGTCTGACATGGTAATACCACAATTCATATTGTTATTAACATAACCCATATTCCTAACAATACTTTGCATATAACTAGAACAATAATTATCATTGGCAAAATCTTGACTATATTTTTCGAAATAATCATTTCCTTTACTTAATGTTAAAGACTTGGCATTAAAGTGTTCAAATATTGAAAAGGTTTCCAAATATGATCCTCCATATCTTTTATTTCCTTGGAAAGCAACAAGAATAAAATTTGGTAGTCGTCTATCACCGAATATTTGCTACTTATAAAACGAAGAAGAACCAATTGGCAATGAAAATTTAACAACTTCCTTACTTTCATTGGATAAATTGCATTTCTAGTAGCAAGTCCAATTTGATGACCAGCTAAAGCTGACGGTTCAACACGAACTCTTCTAACCATTAACTTTGAATCTAATAATATTATTTGTGGAATAACTTTTGTACATGTTAAACTTCTTTCAGTATTGGATCTCGTTGATTTAATTTGAACACTAACACCAGGTAATAAATATTTTGGTTGATCAAAGAAATTTAATTGAAGTGGGGAACAAACACTGATTGGTTTTAATTTTGAAATCCAAATTTTTCTTTTTGTGTCATTTTCTTCATAACCCATTCCACCTAAACAAGAATGTTTTGTTTCGTGATTGTAATTAATAATAGTTTCAATCATTGCCTTGTGTGCGAATACATCGTTACTTCCTTCAATTTTAGTAGAATTAAAAATTACTTCAACATCCTTAAAAAGAGTTTGGAAAAAGAAATTGTTTGCAGTAACATCTGATTCATTAGATAAATTTTCCCCAATACTATTTACAACTTTCATTTGAATGTAGAGTAATGTATCGTTCAAATCCAAGTATTCGGTTTGAGAACTATTGATGTAAAATTGAATTGAAGTGTTTCCTGGATCTGTAATTGTGTTAATCGGATAAATATCGTCAAAAGAACCATTTTCAATTACTGCTTGAGGAGATGGTCTATCAAAAATGCATAATTTAGATTTTGCGCTAATCATAACGAGAATATAGTTCCGTATCCTTTCATTCTTTTGTTTATATGTTTCTAGTTAATTTTTAGACGTTTAATTGTTCCTCCCTTTTTTCTTTATTAAATACATCAGATACTTTATAAATAACAGATTGGAAGTGTTGCATTACAGCAGGTATACAATCTATAATTTCAGATATTGCATTGGATTTTAAAGCAGGTAAGATTTGAGCCTTATTATTTATTACGTCATTTCCAGTTTTCATACCAAAATTTCCAACCCGTTTAAGAATAGGTAATGCAAATCGCCAAATTGTTTTTAACCAACCAGATCATACTGTTTACCTACAAAATACGGCAAATCCCCAGCATTTTGATGGGTGCTATAAAAGTTTACAATGTCTGGATTACTCATTTATTTTACGGAAATGTGATGTCAAGTAAGTTTTATCTTGTTTACCAAATATATATTTTCCACTGTCATCACGAATATTGATTTCTATATTGTTTATATATGAGGATGATACTGGCAAATACATGGGATTTTTCTCAATGATTTGAACAAGATCGTCTTTTTATGTTTTTCTATCCAAACACACTTTAGAAGAGGTGCGCTTAATTCTCTAACAAGAATCGGCTCAATAATATTTATATAAATCATCATTTGTATATTTCTTTGCATTATAGTCGGTAAACTCGATCCAACAATGATCTTTTCACTATATGATTCTTCACTTAATCCCAAACTAAGATCCAAAAGTTTACTAAATTTAACACTACTGACATCATCTTCCAATTTAATTTTGACAATTTGACAGCGTTTAATTTCACAAGATTTGAATGGATGAGGATAAGATGTCATTAAATAATCAGTGACTTGTGAAAATTCAGTAATAAATAAATTTTCTTTAAATGTATCAGTATACTCTACATCATAATAATAAGTTAGTTAATCGTATAGTATCAAATTTTGTTTTCTTATTTGGTATACGTATCTGATTCAATTCATTATTAAAATCTAATTCTTTTTTATTAAATCCCAAGCAGTTATCTTCTTCAATACTGTCAATTACTTGAATGGAAAATATTTACAATTAATATTTAAAATTTTACTGTCAATATTTATCAGATAAAATTTAGAGTTGTGACAAATTGTATAGTTACCTTCAATATAATAAAAATATTCATAACTAGTATGTAATGTAATTTTACTATATTTGATATGAAAGTTGTTATAAAATGGAAAATTATTGTACACAAAAGTGAATTCAGCTAAATCTACTTCCCTATCCCCATTCAAGTAAATTTGATTTGGAAATTCAACATTAAACTTTCCACCTTCATTATTTGGAAATGTAACGGGACAACTATTACTGTGTAAATTCATGTAAAAATCTTTTTTATTCATTAATTTTTCTAAAATGTAACGATAAATGTGTTTTAATATCTTTCCTAAATTTTATTAATTTCCCACTATCATCTTGAAAATTAATTTCAATGATGTTTATAGTTGAATAAGATACTGGAAGGTACATTGGATTCTTCATTTCTAATTGAACAATTTCTCCTTGATCATATTTTTTAATTCAAATAGAATTTTTTATAGTGGAACTCTAACATCCCCAACATTTATTGGCTCGATAATATTTGAATAAATGAACATTTGTTGATGATGATGTAATAATTTTGGAATTTTAGTGCCTACTATATTTTTATCTGTAAACTTCGAAAATTTTAATCCCAAAGATTTTGCTAAGTTTATGTCAAAAGATATATTTGAAATGTCATCTGCAAGTGCTATTTTGACCAATTCATTATTTTGAATTATGAATTCTTTAAAAGGAGAAGGGTTAAATACCAACAAATGACCTTGTAATTCCGATAAGGTGTTTATGAATAAATTATCTTCAAAATATTTTTCAAATTTTGATTTTTCTTCATAACTTATAATTATCCCAAACTGTTCCATAACACCGTCGTCTGTAAATTTTGATAATTTTGTTCGACAATGATCCTTTTCACTAATGATAGATGTAGATTTTAATAAAAAACTAAATGCGTGTCGAATATCGGGGAATGTTACTTTAAATGGAACATGTAAACAGACAATAACCAAATTCTCATATTTTTCAATAAACATGTCAACATCTGGAGTATATTTTGGATTTATTAATTCATAAGTATGAACTTGATTATTTATTTTCAAATCTTTTATTTCAGTACCACTCTTTATCGATTCATGACGTAGGCAAGAATTGCTATAATACGGGAAAGGATTATAAACAAAAGTGAAATCAATCAAAGCAACTTCCCATTCACCATCCAAGTACACAGAATTTAGTTGTACATTAAAATTACTAGCCTCATTATTAGGATAAATAAGAGGACAACTATTACTAGGCAAAATTATATAAAACTGGTTTTCTTTCATAATATTTTTTTTAATCAATTGAGATGAGGATGTCCAAGTTGGATTTTCGTATACATGCCACTTAACGTAGTATTGTTTATATTTACCAACATTTTTGGTTTTTAAAATCTTTTGAATTCTAAATATTATAGGGATTGAAATTACTTGGAATTCTTGTTCGTAGAATTTTCCGCTGATTTCTTTATCCTCATGATCTGCTATTAAATACATTACTGGATTCTGTTTTGTATCTATTTTCTTGATTTCAAATACTTCATCACTCCAATTGTTGTCAAAATTCTTGATGAATGGGGAAGTACTGATTTTACTAATTCTTGCATGATCGCCAACCTTGTATTTTGAATTATTGAGTTTTTCTTTCTTTAATACTTGGTCTTTGTTTGTAATGTCAACTGGTCTGAGTCCTTTTAAGTCTTTATGCGGTGAATGATTGTAACTAAAAATAATTTTTGGCAAAACATGTATCCAATTTTAATTACGTTGATGCACAAAATATTTTTTCAATCTTTCTCTTAAAGTTCGATTAAATCTTTCCACATAACAAGCTTTGAATTGAGAGAATACAGAGTAATAATATGCTTTGATAACTTCTTTAACTTTGCTATTATAAAATTCTTTACCTAAAATTAATTAAATTTATTTAAATTAATTAAATTTTTTACCCGAATCAGTTTGTAAATTACGAGGTTGACCATTTTTAAACAATTTTTTAATTGCAATGGCCATTTCATTAGCAGATTTAGTTTTTGTTGGAATAGCACGGGCATATCTACTGAAAACATCAATACATGTTAAAATATATCTGTACCCCTTGTTGATTCTCGAAAAAGGTATCATTTCCATCAAATCCATTTACCACAAATCATTGAATCCCCTTGTTTTGTATGGTTTGGTTAGGAATCTTTTCAACATTGGTTTATTTAAACTGTATGCTAAATGGTCAGATAACCATTTTTGAGTCTCTCGTTTTGTTAATTTTTCTACACCACCAAAACCATCTGAATCTTTTGGGTTTGTCCATATTGTTTTGAGTTGATTTTTGGTAATTGGTTCCTTCATTATTACAACAAGATGTTAAAATATTTAAATCGACTTTATCGGGTTTAGAGTGATGTAAACCCATTTAGATCTTAATGATGAAATTGCACTAATTGCTGATAAAACTATTGGAATTAATGTACCCAAGAACCCACCCTTTTGTTTATACATTATTCTTTTCATTAAACGCCTATTTTCAGTGTTTAACACAGATAAAATGGATCCCTTATGTCTTCGTAATACCAATCTTTTAGCTTTACTAATATTTTTATTACCTCGAACTATATTTACAATATCTTCAAGCAAATTGTCAATAACAAATGGAGGGAAAGCTTGTAAATTTGCTATTCTTTAATTATTTTGAGCCTTTACAGAGGCATTGAAATATAGTAAACTGCGTTCAAATTTCATGTTTACTATTTTCAATCAATTATTATTGTTTATAATTTTATCCACTTCTTTTTCTTTAAATTCTTTTTAGAATATTCTTTACTTTTGGTTTTGGTTTACAAATAACTTTTTTGGTTTCAATTTTGTTTTTGACAAGTACTTTTTTTAAATACCATGATTGATTTGATTTATTGTTTTCAATTTTTTTTATAAATTGTAACACCCTTTTCATTAAAAATATCTGTTCTGATACGTAAATCGTCACTACATTGTTGTGTAAAGTCAAAGAATAAATATCCGTGGGGAACACTTGTGGCATTTTCTATTATTACCTAGAACTATATTTACAATAGCTTCAAGCAAATCGTCAATAACAAATGGAGGGAAAGCTTGTAAAATTGCTATTCTTTAATTATTTTGAGCCTTTACAGAGGCATTGAAATATAGTAAACTGCGTTCAAATTTCCTGCTTGATGAAATAAATTTTGTGTTATGAAAATAACAGTAAATCCACAATGTCTACTGATTTTGGTGAACAAGTTATTAAAATATTTTCCCTTATTTGCTTCTTGGTACAAATCATCTATAATTATTACATCGCCTCGAAGTAACCTATACGACCAGTTTTTATCGAATCTATTAACTATTGTCATTTTTAATTTTTAAAACTGATTTTGAGTTAATCCATGCTCTTCGTCTGCGCCCCTATGCCAATATATTTTATTGAATTTTGATTTGAACAGGTTTGACTGCAATAAATTGCATACAAATAAAGTTTTTCAGCTACAACTTGACTCTACAATTTGATATACTGCATCATTTCTTAATTCCATTTAATTTAATTTAATTTGTTTATAATTTGATAGATAGCAGAAAATGATTAGTATTATTAATTTTAGAGGAATATGTAAAGTAGCTGGAATGAAGTTCCCAACCGGAAAACCTCAACATGTAGTGAATAGAAGCGGAAAGTATCCAATCTTATTCTTTAAGAATGAAAAAATGCAGGATAACGGGTTGCAAGAAACCATTACAGGAAGATGATCTGAAATATCAGATTCAAGATTTACAAATTCAATCATTATCTTTGAACATTGACATGGGTTGTCGAATCAACTTGTACGATTTGTCTACCAAAACAGAAAAAATTTACGAACCGGAACTGTTTTCAGCATTAAGACTTGTTAACTATAATCCGTTGTGTGAATGTATTTGCAAGCGGAAAAGTGGTTGTCATGGGGATAAAAACCCTGGAATACAACAGTCTAGTACAAAAAATATTTAGTTTTATAAAATCAAAAATTAATAATCTTACTACCGACGAAGAAATACTAAATTATTTATTAAGCACCGATTGTGTTTAAATTGATAGAAATCTGACGATTGTAAAAATTTAAAATGATCGACGAACAAGAACCATACGTATTCGAAAAAATTCTGATGAAGATGGAAGATCTCTATCCGAATATGAAAAACAAGCTTTCGTATTGTGCTCCTGAATTTTTGGCAACACGGATTTATCAAATCACTGGAATCAACATCAAAGAAATCGTACGGATGCATTACGAATAGGTTCAGGGGTCTGGTTTGAAATGGCTAGATGACTGCATTGTTTGTGATGATCCCTCAATGTTGACATGCCCATTTAGATGCAGAAGCTGCAAGAACTACAAGAAGAAGGAAGTTGTCTATATTTTGATGCACAAACATATATTCTTCATTAAAGTTCTTCATTTCATATTTTCAAGACAAAGTTTCATAAATTAAAGCAATTCTAATTGAAACCATTACTGAAAAGCAAGACTACAAATTGATATCTACATACTAACTGGATAGGCACCATATTAATTAAACTAAATTAAATCATGGTTAATTAAATTAAAATAAATAGTAGAGGACCTTGCGATTGAAATTCTCAAAAATTAAAGAAAAGAAAAAGTTTTGTGATTTTTTTAATTTACTTATATTAAAATGTGTGTTTTAATAAGAGGTGTAAATTAGTGTTTTTTAAATATAGAATTTATTAGTTGAAAAACTTTGGAACTTTAAAAAATATATGTTTTTACAAGCTACATTTTAAATTTAAATTGCAAATTTAAATTTTATTACTATACTTGTATTTATTAAATCAGCAGTTCTTAATATTATCACCTATCAATTAGAGTATGACCATAAGAAGGCCAAAAGCCTTAGTTGTTTTTGATGCATACGAAACTAAAACAGATTCTTCAATTCAGTTGTAACTGAAACTCCAGTTGTAACTGAGAGGGATAGGTTTGCATTAAAAATTTTATCTGAAAATTCAAATAATAAATCCTATGGAAGTCTAAATGAAACATTTGAAAAAAATATTCATTTCAATTTTCAAAATAGTTTTACATCAAGTTTTATTGAATCTCGTAGCAAGAAGATGCCAATTTCAGCAATCCCAATTTTCAAAAACATTAAATTGTGAACCGGTTACAGAGAAAAGAATTATCCATATAATCAATGAATCACCTAATGATGACACCCAAGAAGCAATTGCTTTAACATCTGATAATGTAAAATCGTCATTAGATTCTCAAATTACGGAGGAAAACATTGATATTATAAATAAAACCCCGGAATTTAATTCACTAATACAAAGCTCAGGAATACCTCAAATCATACCAGAGAAAAGGTCAATGGAGATTTTGGAAGATATTGATTATGTTCAATTGCCAAGCAGTGACGATGGTGACAACGAATCACCAAAAATAGAAAACTTAAAAATAGGACGACAAGCTAAATTGACAGCAAGAGAATATATCCAAACAATGCTATCAAGTTAATGGATTTCGCTTACCTGTTGATATTGATGCTACTCAAATTTCCGAATCCCCCGAAATCATAATACCTAAAGCGCCTGTCAAAAAATCTCAGATTTTGAAACGCCCCAGTTCAAGTATTGTTGATGCTGACCAGACTGCTTTCCGATCAAACATTAACACTGAAAAAATCAGTCTGACCATCTGCACAATAATGCTGAAATTCATTCTGTCTCTCTGCCTGTCTCTCTGCACACAGTCTGACTATCTGTCTTTTTATTTGTGAAAACACATCAGTATATATACCTTTAACATTAGCTTGATCTTGCGTGTTATGTTTATTGCGATAAAACAAAATTTGACCTTGAAATTATTTGTGCTATCTAAATCTAATTTTTATTATTTTCTTAATTTAAATTGACAATTTATTTTTAAAATTTTTGATTGGGTTTTTCCAACCAAAAATATTTTATTTTATTTCAGTTTTATTCATTAATTTTCTACTTTATATAAATGGTCGTTTTTCGGTCAAATTTTCTTGTTAATCATCACATCAACAATAACTAAATGAAAATAAGAAAATATAAACAAATTAATCAATAATCATCGTAATCAATCTATAAAATTCAATAAATCTTTTTTTCTGAATCAGTATTTTGCCTTATTATTTAGAGTTAGAACATTAAAGTCGAAAACTCAACACTAACAGGTTTTTCATAATAATGATTACTAACTCATATAGAGATCAGAAAAGAGGCAGAGAGTAAAAGACTTGTTAAATTTTGTTTTGTAGTAATCAGGATCTGCGACGGATACAAGGAGGGTGAGGAGGATACATCAACCCGCCGGCTTATTATGGGTGATGATAGTTACTTTTATATGCTTTAGGTTAGGCATTCAATATCAGAAAAGAGAGTGAATGCAACGTTGCACACGAATACTCGAATTCTATTGTATGCATAATAAAAACGTAATGCTAAATTGTTGGTTGACTTAATATAGTTTAAAACTATATAATACATTTTTTTTCAATTCAAAGAAGTTAATAAAATAATTAAATTAAATGATATTAAATTTTTTCGAAACATTTTAATTTAAATATTTTTAATTAACAAAATGAGTTTTTAAAAATGCTTTAAATTTATAATACATTTCGATTGAAAAACAATTTTCTAAATTCCGATATTTTTTTAGAAGAATTTTGACTTTATTTAAATATAAAATGGCATTAGTTGAATTTTGATGTGTGGGATTCGGAAATTAGGAATATAACTTCCAATTTCTTGATATTGCCGGTATATTTCTGATGACTTCAAGAGTACTTCAAAGCTCTGATTAAGATATTTCGAAATGATTAAATTTGAATATGTTCTACAATAAAAATTTAATATAATAATATGCCTGGCAAAACTCCATCTGAGAACTATCAAAAAACTATCTGATATCCCTATCTTGATTCAATGCTACTTGTATTGAGTGAGAAATTTTCTCACCAAATTTTCTCAAGTTTACATCTTTACTCCCTTCTGCGATTGCAGATTATTCTTGAGATGATCTACTTCTTGTCTATGTGTTTTATTCGTCAGACCTAAGCTCAGAAGAATAATTATGACACGAATACGAACAATGGTAATACGACCTTCATCTGATATTTAGGATTTGGACTTTGTTCCAAGTAGGCTTCAGAATATTCATACTCTTCGTATTTAAGTACTATCGCAGTCACCACACGCACTCGTGAAAGCTCCCTCAAATTGCTGAAAACCTTCCTCAGAAATCAAATGAAAGATAAGAGATTACCAGGTTTTGCATTGTATACATTCACCAAGACATGCAAATAGATACAGATTAAGTGATCGATAGTTTTGCTGTGCTTAACAAGTGCTCTTGTCCCATTAGTTTTGTTCTATAAGACATTGAATAATATTGTGTTATGTAAAAGATTATTTATGCATGAGTTGTATCAATAATGACCGTTGTGGTCATTCTTATATCATTATTTGTTAGATTTTAGATGATTATTTCGTAAAGAAGCAAGTTTTAAAACATTACAAAATTCTTTAAAAATCATCAAGAAATCTTATATCCGTGGCTGATCCATGTCATGATTAAGGACCTATTTTCAGATAAAGTTAAACATAACTTACTATTATTTTGTTTAGTATTTTAGGATGAATAAGTTAGAAAATATTAGCGACTTCAGTGTTTTAAAGACAATTTCTAAAAAATCGGGGAAGGTTTATAAAATCAATAAAGGAAATAGAGTTGTAAATTTGAATAAATTTGATTATGTTAACAAATTATTTCGGGTACTAAAAGGCCCATAATGTGTTAAGATGGATAATTTATGCAAAACCTTCAAATTTCCTCCTCAAAAAAATGATAAAGATGTTGGCGAATAGGGTTGGTTTTTATTTATTTTTTCTAGGGTTTTTGTGTATCTACCTCCTAAACGCCAGCAAGATTATTATTCTATCCCTCCTATGTACCCATGATGATTGCCATGTTGGTACTGTACATAGAGGTTGAAAATTCATGAGCAGGTGAGCTCCATTTCTAGAACTACTCCTCATGATATTTTCACTTTCGGGTTCTGGACTGCCGATGGAAGGTCTTACGTCTTTCTTTTTCTATATTCTGGTCCTTACTCGTCTATTCTTATTTGTCATCTTTACGCGTTATTTATAAATGTATCCTTCAAAAATTTAGACAGCGTTCCTCCCTTATTTTTGGATTAATTTCCTTTTTCATTTGTTTAATCACGGAATCGACTACATTTTTCCTAATTTACATTTATCTTTCCTTGTATTAAAATTTTGATCAACAATTCCTTAATTCCCGGTACCTTTCCCATGATTTTAAGTAATTAAAACCCTCTGCGATCACTTCAATAAACGTTCCTCTCTTCTGTCAGAATAGATCATTCAACTTTTGGAAAAATACTTTCAAATTTACATTCCTAGCCTATCCTATCCTTTCCTATTTGATTTTCTGATTTATTTTCTGACAAAGTTTTAAATTTTCCCTACAAAACTTTATTCCCGCTTAACTAAAGTCGCACTTCCTGAATTTTATTCCGACTCGCTCCGGCCACTTTTCAGCAGCCGCCTCGAGTATACAACGGCGCCCTGTGTAGCGGTCCTGTGCACAAAGCCAGAACCGACTGCGAACTGCCGAGGGGTTCACGAGGCACGACCCACGAGCTCAACTAAGGGTTTTCACCCACTAGCCGGCACACGGTCCTCCCATGAACCATCTATTTAAATACTTAGTATAAATAAGATTTTAGGGGGATTTGTCAGTGGCACCAAAAGATTCCACGACCATCCAGAATAAAATCAAAGTAACAAGACTTCGAAATATATATTTATACAAAAAAATAACAGTACTTACAATCCACAATCATGCAACCAGATTTGAAAAATTGGCATAAATTGGCATAAACACTTTGTCTGACTGAAAAATGTCTAAAAATTTGTAGTCTAGAATTCTGTATATCTCTCTAAATTTTTTGTTAAAATTTGGTTAGAAATTATGAAAATGACTGCCGTATATATAGTATTTTTGTGCCTGTGTGCGACTAATGGGCGATTTTTCGCCATTTTTAGGGTTTTTAAATTATTTTATTAATTTCAAAATATTTTTATAATTTTTTATATATTTTTCTTTATTTTTTGATATATTAATATTTTATTGTTGGATTTTATTTTTATTATTATTTTATTACAATATTATTTTTTAACCCCAATATTTTGTTTTCTGGTCGCCTCTTCTGCCTGTGTTTTTTCTAAACCTTATTCTGCAAGGTTTTGGCAGTTTATTTTATTTTTCGTATGTTTCTTTTTGCATCTGTAGACATTTTTCCGAATTTTAATTAATTATTTGTTTTATTTAATTTTTGTTATGTTTTTAATTTGTTTTAATTAATATGTTTTATTTTATTTTTGATCTCTTCTTGCGGTGAGTGCTTATGTTACGGCAGCCATATTGACAATTTCCAAACTACATTAATCATTTTGTTCTAACTTATACAATTTTCACCTTTTTGTTTAAATTGGTTTTGTAATTTTTGTTTTAATTTTGGCTCTAAGCCCAACAAACCACTCCCGGGGCCGTTTAAATTGTGCCCCGCAATTTGTCATCAACACATTCTCATTCCATTAACAATACTTTTATACAACACAAGAAAAAGGTTATACAGATGAAATGTCAATTTACAAGTTATAAGCAGACATCACTTAAGGTGATGGGATGTTTATACATAAATCAATACTATTAGTGAGTTTTTATTTACACACACAAGATGAAGTTCGTTAGAATCAGTCGAATCGCGTTGTGATTAGAATCTGTGACTTGGGTCTCGGACGTTGTCTTGGTTGATTGGTTTAGGTTGAGATTCAATGAGCTGGAGTTGATTGATTGTTGCAGAGTTATTTTGATATTGAGGATTTCGGTTGGTAGGCTTTACGAAGCGAATTGTTTGATTGTTTCGATTTCTTCTTCTTCGGTGTTGATTGATTTGGGATCTTCTGTAAGATTTCGTGATCTGGGTGAGATTACTGCGATTGGAATTGATCGATTATTATTGAGTTATTTTGGTATTGCGGATTCGGGTTGATGGGTTTTTTCGAAACGAATAGTTTGATTGTTTTGTTCTCTTCTTCTCCGATGTCAATTAATTTGAGATTTTGATAGGATTTCGCGGTCTGGATGATTTTGCAGATTATTGCAACGATGAGGACAACGATTTAGAAGATTCCCAAACAGAGTATGGTAATTTCGAATTTATTTGGTTTCGGATTTTCAGGGGTTGGGTGAGATGGCGGTATTGATATTTGCGAGAGGGCGTTTTCGAGAAGATAGAGTTGGTTCATTTTCTGATAGGTGTGGATTGGGGTTTTTGCATAAGGATTTTCGGAGAAGATATTCTTTGGTTGTGATGACTTCTGACTTGCTTGTTTGGATTGATTAGAGAGCTTCTTGGATTTTCTAAATGTTCGAATTTATTTGGTTTCGGATTTTCAGGAGTTGGGTGAGATGACGGTATTGATATTTGTGAGAGGGTGTTTTCGAGTTGTGAGAGTTGATTGATTTTCTGTAACAGATGTAGATTGAGATTTTTACATGAGGGTTTTCGGAGAAGATAATTTTGCATTCGGGTAAGCTCTGATTTGATTGTTTTAATTGAGTAGAGGGCTTCTTGGTTTTTCTGAGGGTTTGGGTTTGATTTGTTGATGAAGATTACGATTAAGAATGCACAGATTGGTGGGTGTAAGTTCATTTTTCTATTTACAGAGTTTTCATCTTTTGTTTATATACACTTGTACACACTTTTTGTTTTCGCATTATTTTACTCTGGGTTTGGTCTCGTCTCGATTATTTGGGGTTGGGTTATTCCTCAGCATCAACTCCGCTCTCATTAATCGATTTGTCATTTCAAGTATCGTGGTAATATACTTTTCCTTTTCTTCCAATATTATTCTCAACTCTCTATTATTCTTGGTTAACACTCGTGCTTGTTCATTTAATTTTTGCATCTTGTTATTTTGCCTTATTGCATATTTTTCGAGTCCTTGATAAGCTCGGTTCAATTTTGTTTTTAATTCTCTGATACTTTCTTTGAATTCGATTAGTTTCTGTTCTTCCAGTACATATCTTGCCCATTTAGCTACTAATTCGTCCACTTTTCTTCCAATCCTTTACACACTTCCATTTGTTGTCTGAGCAATTCGTTTTCCTCTTCTACATTTTTTTTGTTTATTCAGAATGAGACATTCCTCTTTTAACGTTTTAATCAATTTTCTAGACTGAACCACTGCTTCGTAATACTGTCTATTTCCCGGGGTTGGTGTTCCATTGATATTCTCATCTTTTCTATCATCTCCTCTTGTTCGTTATTTTCTTTTCCCGTTTCTGCTGATTCCTCGATTTTACATTCCATAGGTATCGAAAATTCGTTCTCCACTTCAATTTTGATGAGTTTGATATTTACAATTTCGTTGATAAAGGTTTCGCCGGACTCTACTTCTATGGTTGTTGGTTCTATCTGACTATTAATATTTCTACCATTTTTATGTTCATGATTTTTGTTATTTTTATTATCGTTTTGATTTTCTGGTTTTTATGAATTTTATCTTTTTATGAGGTTTTATACATTTTTCTGGTTTTTATATATTTTTTGATTATATATATATATATATATATATATATTTTCGTTTTCATTTTTCTCGCGATTCTTGTGTGGTAGCCATTTCTCCATCCAACATATAAGATAGTTAGTTTACTTCTTCTATGAGATCCTCTACTTCCTTTTCTGGCATAGTAGTATTTTCATGGGCCTTGAGCTTCTCGACATCACTTTCCAAGTTTCTCACTTTCGTCTCAAGTGCCTCCTTCTTATTTTCCCATTGTGCACTTTGCCTTTTTCTCACTTTCTCAATTTGTCTCTTTTCTCACACATGTCCTTATATCCTACCACATCTCGTTCATCATGTTCTGAGCGCGACTGCTCTATTTCCACTCACAGTTGATTTTGTTCCTTTAATCTTGATAGTTTTCTAGATGTTCTTTGCGCCACTGTTATCTCGTTTTCTCGAATTGCTAAGATCGATTTTGAATCCTCTTCTCTATATTCAGTTATCTATAATTGCTTTTGCATCTCGTTGATAATCTTCATCTGGTCTTGTTCCCACATTTTCCAAACATCCAGAGGTGTCCACTTTTGCGGCAATTCCTTCAGCTCTCTTGCGGTTTCCTGGTATTTTCTCTTCCAGGTTCTTGGTTGTTTTCTTAGCCCTTCTATGGCTCTTCCACTTTGTCCCGTTGCTTTGGATCATTGAGTTATTTGTTCGATTAGCTCTCTTTTTGTGTTTACTAGTTCTTCTTTCACTCTTATTTGTACGTTTCTCACTTGCTCCACTTGGGCTTCAAGTTTCTCTCTCTTCTTATGTGCTTGTTTCTCTGGGTATTCGTAGTTTGCAGCTTCCGCTACTTGTCCACGGTGTTTGATTCTCATCGTTCCTAATTCGTCTATCTTTTTGATCAATCTTTCGCTTTACTCATATACTTCGTTTTCTAACTGCCCGTTGTTTTGGTTCTGCAATTCTGACATTACCTTATTACACTTTAATTTCATTTCTTTATCTTTATTGAACTCTTTTATTTTGTTCAACTGGTTTACTAGTTCGTTCTTTTCTTTGGTTTTCTTTTCTCACCACTCGGCTTGCCATTTATAATTTTCCGTTTCCACTTCTTGTACTATTGACGTTTGTTGCAAAATTTATTTATTTATTTATTCATTTTTTATTTTTATTTATTTATTAGTTTTTTTTTCTTTGCTGTTCCGACATCGTTTTTCGTTGTACTTTCTATCATTTCCTTCGTTTCCGCCGTGTCTTTCTTGTATAATTTTCCCATTCGCTCTACCGTGAAGTTTAATTGTTTGATGGTTGTATATGTTCTTGGTTCGTTCTCTCAACTGTTTCATCATCACTTTATGTTTTCCCATCTCGGTTTTTATTCGATTTATTTTTTCGGCGACATTGTTTTATTCAAAATTGCTCTATTTCCCTCGTTGTTCATTAGTTTTATCACCATTAACGTCGGAATATCGACTCGCACTTCAATTATCATTTGTTCAGTATTCATTTTCTACAATCAGTTTATTTTTCTTTAGCGGTGTTCATCGTTTTAATTTTACGCAGTACAGATTTTATAATATTTATGGGTCATACTTTTACGATATCAATTTACATTCTCGGCGTACTCAATCCGATATCCCCCGGCTCCCGTCTTTCTCACCGATACTTTTACTAACAACACATTGTCTTTCACATAATTCCACATGGTTTCCTGCTTCATCATTTTGGGAGCTTCGGTGGCTATTGTAACAGTTCTTCTTTCAAAATTTTTGTTTTACATCCCGTTGGGCATTCTGTTCTCTTTCGGCTGCGTCTTTCCAAATGCTATTTTAGATCTACTTCTTCTATTACCCACATTGACTTGGACATGATCATCTGAATTTGCCACCGACCTTTTCCTACTCTATATTCACATGTTTTTGTTGTATTTGTTTTCACATTTCGGTCATGTTTAAGTGTTCACATTTTATTCTCCATTCTTCGCAGACACTTTTCTCATCTTTTGTTACTGGTTTTTTGACATCTTTCACATGGTTTTCTTTTATAGTTACATTTGTCCATATGGTCATTTGTGTCTTTGATTGTCCCTTTTCACTTGCACGGTTCGTTTTGGCATTTTATTCTCATGGATAATATTTCTTTGGTGGTTGCTCGGTCTTCTTGAGTTTCTTTAAGGGATTCTATTTTAGTACCTCCATAGTCAGGACATCTCTTTGAACGGTTTGATGTTCGGTTTATTATGCACTCGGTGCACAATCTCTATCCGCATTCCGTTTGTCTTGGCTCTTTTAGTAACTCCGTACATAATCCGCATCAAAATCTTGGTTCTAGTTTTATTTGTGGTTGTTTCCTGGTTATTTTGATAATTTCGTTGATTTCCGTCATGCCTTTTGTTGAATTCTTCTTCTAACATATTTTTCTTAGTATTTCCTACTTTTATCCATTTATTCTTTTTCATATTTTTGATTTCTTTTGACCTTTATATATCGAATTTTTCATATTTTTGATTTTGAATTTTCTTTCTACATTTATACAGTTAATCTTTCTACGCAAGTACTTTTCCTGTCATCATTTTATTTATTTATTTATTTATTTATTTATTTATTTATTTTTTTTTTTTCGCTGCTAGACGAATCCGGTTCTTGTGTTTCTTCTACTTGATTCAGTAGCCAATCAGTCCATTCCTCTTGCTGATCTACTTCTACCGGTTGCGTTTGCCATTGCAGTTCGTTTCTTTGTCACTGATTCTGTGTTTTTAGCGTTTCAATTTATCTTCCCATTCTAATAATTCTTTTCTGTTGTTCTTCAATGATCGACATATAATAATTATTCGTATTTTACAGCATCATTTGGCTGTCAGCTCACTGTATTGTACTGGGTTTACTGTACTCGTTAACATAATTCTATGCCGTTTCCACATCTCCGTGAACGTTTAGGCCTTCCTGATAGTTTTGATTCATTTATCTTAATTTTTATACTCATTATTCACTTTCTCGTCTAATTTTAAACGTTAACAAAATTTTTGGAAGGGTTATATACTATACATAACGCTTTATAGTACTTTTATACATATATTTTACACATTATATACACTCATATTCCCTTTATCTATATTCGTTATAATTTAGGAGAGGTTCTGACTCTCTGAATCACCTCACTACACCGCTTTTGTTTTCTCAGTTCATTTTCTTGTTTGATCGTTTCCATTTTTGTTGATTCGTCTGTTTCCCTTTTTGTTGTGGATTTTTTTTTCCAAGTTCGTGATATATATACACACACATATATATACATACACATATACCCATATATACACATATAGCACATACATACATACACACCCATATACATATATATACACACATACATATATATATATATATATATATATATGTATATATATATATATATATATATATATATATATTCAGTTGTTTCGTTGTTTTCTACGATTGGTTATCTTGTTATTGCATTTTTATCATCATCCTGTTCGTCACATACGTAATATTTTGTTTTTGAAGTTAGGTTATTTGTTTTATTTTGATGATCCTTTATGGGTTCGCAGAAATGATATTGTAATACTTTGCTTTTGGTGACATTTCTCTCATACATAGTCGCTTCCATATTACGATAGGTTATTCATCTCGTTTAATTCTTGCTATGTATATTTGATTTATTGTCTGACCGTTGATATTTGTTATATTCATTTGCAATATTTATTCGTATACTTTCTCTTTCTCTCTTATTGATTGTTACTCGCTGTTGAGCTAAGGTTAATCTCCAAGTTGTTGGTATTCTTGGTAACGTCGTAATATTATTTTTCAAATTTATTTCTATTTACGGTAGGCATACAGTGCGTTTTCCATATTTCGTCTTTTTGATTTCGTTTTTGTTGTTTCTATTGTTTTTATTGTTGTTTCACCCGTTAGCTTTCTTTTCCTTGCCATTTCCTTTCTTTTCGTTGTTTCCTTTTCGTTGTTGTTTTATTGTTGATTGTCATTGTCTTCATCTTTAGGCATATCTTCCTCGGTCTTCGCAAAAAATGTCGTCCTTGACATTGATTTTTCTTATCAAAATTTTATATGTTTTTAACATTCTATCTCCGGTTAAAACTGCTTCTTCAATTTTTTTTTTAAAACTACATATTTATTGATACTTAGTAATATTTACATTAATGTCTAACTATACACTTATTTTTGTTTTGCTACTTTTATTTTATCCACTTATACATCAAATTCTACTTATACATCGATACTACTTTTAATTATATACATATCTTTTTTGACTTTTTCGTCTACACTTCGCAGTTTATCTCCATTTTATTCTCTATATTACTTTTAATCTTTTTCAGCTCTACCAATTTTGTACATCTAATCAATATCTCATATTCATCTTGCTCTTCCTTCATTTCGTTTATTTTTAATTCTGCTAACATTACCTCTTCTTTTAGTCTGAGTACTGTTGTCATTAGTGTTTCACTCTCTCTTGATTTGTTTTCTGCTACTTGCTTCCACATTATAATTTTTTCATCCTGTTTAGTTACTTTTACAATCAATTCCCTTATTATTCTAATTTGTTCGATACATTGTCTTTTCAATACTGGGTATGAGTTTATATCTAGTTGTTTGTTTGGTTCGTTCTTTTCCTCTTCTTTATTCGTATATTTTTGCCTTGTTATTACCGTTGGTTGATACTTCCTTATGTTTGACTGATACATTCTTCTCTTTACATACATTTGATTGCTCTGTTCTCCATTATTTCTCTGGAGTTGGTTTCCCAATTTATCTTTTATATTTGGGCAGCTGTTTGCTAAATGCCCTACTTCACTGCATTCATAACATAACTTTGCGCGATAGTGTTGATTTTTCGTGTATCGATTTCTTTGATAAGTCGGACTTATGTTCTTTCTATAACATTCGCTTTCATTGTGACCTTGTTGTCGGCATTTATTACAGTATCTGATAGCGTTATCATAAGTTTTATATCCTTGTTTGAATTTTCCCTCACTTCTTCTGTTTTTCCTGGTTTGGTTTATTCTTCTGATTTCAGTAATTTCGTTTATTCGTTTTGCATAATCTTCATTGGTGTTCGCTTTCTTTTCATTTTCCTCGTTTACTAGTGATTTACAGTTCTTTTGAAACATTGTATTTTCGAATTGATTTCTTGTTTCGATATTTCTATTTACATCACTTTCTATTGCCGGTTCATTGTGATCTTCATTATTCAAATTCACGTTTTCCATTCTTTCGATTATCTCGCTTTCAATCCTTATTTGTGGAATTCTTTGTACGCTTGGTTCCTTTTTTGTAATTGCTCGCATCATATTGATTTTTAGTACCCCATTTATTCGTTTTTCCCACATTTCGTTAATCTTTTTTATTTGGCTATCATTAGTCGTTAATTTTATTATGTCAGCTTTCAACAACTCCTCTTTCCTTCTTCTCCAACGTTCCTCTTCTATATATGCTTGAAATTTTTCCATCTCACTATACCGTTTTTCTGCCTCTAATGCTTCGGTGATCTTCAACGTGTTCCAGTCTTGCTGTACATTTATTTCTGATTGTTGATTGATTTCCGTGTGTGGTTGGTTATCGGGCAAATAGTTACATATTCTTGTAGGGATGTTTATCTCATTCTGCATCTCGGTTGACTTGCTTTCTGGCGTTTCGGTGTTGTTATTTTGATCATGATTTCTTCTTGTTCGATATGCAGCTGGGAGGTGATTCTCTTGCCAACATTGGAAACTTATTTTGGGTACTCTACATCTTGTTGCGGTATGTCCTAATTTTCCACAATTCCAACATTCTATTTGCGCATGATATTTACTAGATCTGTGACCTGGTCTTTGGTAGTAATCACAATATTTCTCAGAATTATCGTTATTCATCGTCGTTTACGAATCTCGTCTTGCTGCTTTATTTCTTTATTGGCTTGGTTGTTGTTGCTACTGGATTATTGACTTGCTTGTTATCGATACTGGATTGTTGGCTAGGTTGTTGTCGATACGGGGTTAATCTCTTTGTCACTATCGATACTGAATTGTTGGCTTGGTTGTTGTCGATACTGAATTGTTGTCTCGTTTGATTGATTTACCTGAATAGAAAAATATCACCTCTCCACTGTTTATTAGACAACTATGAATCGTACATTACAATGATTACATAACATAGCCTTTTACTGTTTGTTTTCCTTGCGTTATTAATTTTTAATTCCAACAGACGGTATTTATTTTATAATTGCGTTTAAACATCTTTATTTCATCTAGATTTTCTTTACTCATTTGTCTTTTTATCAATGTTAACTTATCCTCGTTTCTCAGGATTCCCATATTGTCTGTTTCTCCCAATTATCTCGGTTATATCACTCGTACTTATGATAATTCATATTCCTCAGTCTTCGTCACATTTTTTATTATAATTCCCATCAGTATTCTTTATCTCTTTGATTTCGTTTTGCGTCAATTTTTAATTATCTATGTGAGTAGTAACAATTATCTATAAAGTCGTAATAAGTATTTATTTTTAACAATTCGTTCGACCACGCCGTTTCCCAAATTCTATTTCCCCTCGGTTTTTTATTTTCATTTTGCGTTTCGCATTCCCCTTTTATTTATCCTTAAATAATTTTTATTTTCTCCCTTTCTCATTTATCTTTCATCGTTCTATCTATCTCACTTTGTTTTAACATCATCTGGTTTTTAGTTTCGTCTTTTTGTTTTATCCTTTCGTTTTCTTAATCCATTTTCCCTATTTTCGTTATTTCTCATCAATCGTTATCATCGGTTACATTGTTTTTCGTTTTCTTAATCTTTTGTTTTTAATGTCGTTAACTGCTATCGCTTTTACACAATATATTCACTTCTCCGTGCACGGATACTTTCTCATCATTTATTTTATTGATTCATTCTGTTTCCTTGACTGGTTTCTCGTTATTTCTTTTTCCTCATTCACAATTTACATTTTCTACTATAGTCGTGGACCATGTCTCTTTGTCACATGTCTTTTCTAATTCTAGTTGAGATTATGCTCCGTTAATGCACATCCCTTTTAATCCGAGTTGAGACTGTGTTCTCCTTAATTTCCGATTGAGATCATGTCTCGTTAGTACATGTCTTTTATACTTAACAAATGAGATCAGGTTCCGTTAATACCTGTCCCTTATATCCGACAATGTGAGATAGGTTCCAGTAATACCGTATCTCTTACATTTAATTCGAGATCAGGTTCCGTTAATACCTGTACCCTTAATTCCGCCTTGAGATCATGTCCCGTTAATACATGTCTCTTATATGAGATCAGGTTCCGTTAATACCTGTCTCCGAGTTGAGACTGTGTTCCGTTAATACACCTCTCATGGGGTTCATGTTCCGTTAATACATGTCCCTTATTTGAGATCAGGTTCCGTTAGTATTTGTCTCCGAGTTGAGACTGTGTTCCGTTAATACACATCTCATGGGGTTCATGTTCCGTTAATACATGTCCCTTATATGAGATCAGGTTCCGTTAGTACCTGTCTCCGAGCTGAGATTGTGTTCCGTTAATACACATCTCATGGGGTTCATGTTCCGTTACTACATGTCCCTTATTTGAGATCAGGTTCCGTTAGTATTTGTCTCCGAGTTGAGACTGTGTTCCGTTAATACACCTCTCATG
This sequence comes from Schmidtea mediterranea, assembly GCA_022537955.1. Lineage (NCBI taxonomy): Eukaryota > Metazoa > Platyhelminthes > Tricladida > Dugesiidae > Schmidtea > Schmidtea mediterranea. The sequence goes on from CM039680.1 coordinate 74,064,243, forward strand.
GGGTTCATGTTCCGTTAATACATGTCCCTTATTTGAGATCAGGTTCCGTTAGTATTTGTCTCCGAGTTGAGACTGTGTTCCGTTAATACACATCTCATGGGGTTCATGTTCCGTTAATACATGTCCCTTATATGAGATCAGGTTCCGTTAGTACCTGTCTCCGAGCTGAGATTGTGTTCCGTTAATACACATCTCATGGGGTTCATGTTCCGTTAATATATGTCCCTTATTTGAGATCAGGTTCCGTTAATACCTGTCTCCGAGCTGAGATTGTGTTCCGTTAATACACATCTCATGGGGTTCATGTTCCGTTAATACATGTCCCTTATTTGAGATCAGGTTCCGTTAGTATTTGTCTCCGAGTTGAGACTGTGTTCCGTTAATACACCTCTCATGGGGTTCATGTTCCGTTAATACATGTCCCTTATATGAGATCAGGTTCCGTTAGTATTTGTCTCCGAGTTGAGACTGTGTTCCGTTAATACACATCTCATGGGGTTCATGTTCCGTTAATACATGTCCCTTATATGAGATCAGGTTCCGTTAGTACCTGTCTCCGAGCTGAGATTGTGTTCCGTTAATACACATCTCATGGGGTTCATGTTCCGTTAATACATGTCCCTTATTTGAGATCAGGTTCCGTTAATACCTGTCTCCGAGCTGAGATTGTGTTCCGTTAATACACATCTCATGGGGTTCATGTTCCGTTAATACATGTCTCTTATTTGAGATCAGGTTCCGTTAGTACCTGTCTCCGAGTTGCAACTTGGCCATTATTACAATTAAGCTTCGTTTCCTCACTACTGATTAATAATCCTTGGTTTGTTAATACCTCTTTCTGCCTGCTTCTTGATCATTTTTGTTTTCATATTTTTATTTATTCCTTACTTGGGCTCGTTTATTATTTCTTCGTTGGTATTCTTTTCCATTTTCTTTATTTATTCTTTTGTTTATTTCTCACACGCGTGCTTCTCATTCTGCCTCTTCAAGAGTTCTTCACCTACCCCCCAGATTTAAAATACAAAAACGGCTTCGTTGATCCACCACTGCAATGGTAAGGTGATCAGCATTACCACAGTAGTTTCTCAACTAGGCAAACCTCTCCGGAAGGTCGTACTATACTTCTCCTCTGGGTGATCGGTTATCCCCTCCCGATTTGGCTTCAGACGGACTACCCGAGAGTAGCTCAAAAGTATTTTACCCCTTTTTTTTTGAACTTTATTCTGGATGATCGGGACACCTTCATTTTCTAACTTTCTCCATTCGTCACTTTTCTATTTTTACATATACATATTCATATTTTATATATAGAGATTTAGGCATGGGAAGGGTTAACTGCTAGACTTTTATTAATTCAACTTCATTTAATCATAATACTCGACTACTTTTCGTCAATGTTATTTTTACAAAGTACACAAGTTTTTATTGTCTCCGCACATTGTCGACAGTATTGAAGTGACCACAGGGGAGCATAACTACTTATATTCTCACTTTATTTGACCAATACAACATTCGTGTGTGTATTCTACTCCTTTATGAATCTCATCTTTAACAGCGCCTATTATTTGTTTGACTTGTTGTTCTATCGCGTGATATTGCTTATTTAGGTCGGCTTTATTTACTATTTCTCTGTACCCTTGATATTTGGTCTAAGTTCTCACTGGTTGTCTTTTCATATACCTACTCCTTTCAATATTTTCCGATTTCAATTTATGATTTTTTTGATATTATTAATTATCCGTTATTATAACATTCAAATATGTTATTCCCCGTTCAATTTCTCAAACTTACTATTAATTATGGTTAGTATTCTTATTTTACCCCTTTTCGATACTAATTAATTAATTTATTTATTAATTTATTAATTTTTGGTCTATTACTGGTATTGCTTTTTAGCCTCTGTATTGGTCAACCTACTTTGACACATTCTTACCATTTTGGTGTTATTCATTATCTTATTAGTTTCATTTTAATGCTCCCTCTTTGATGTATATCTATTTTATTTTGTAATTTTGTTGTTCTCTACTGTCACTGAATGTTAATTTACCCCACTGTTATTCAAATTTTTCCGAGTATTTTCAAAGTCGATGTTGGTGCTTTTCGCTATTTTCAAGCATCAGTTTTATTTACATTTGCCACTATGAGTTGTTATCCTATTTACTTTCACGATATTTATTATTTTGTATATAATTTAACGATTTTTATTCATTCCCTTTTTATTTCGTTTGTCGATATTCCCGTTCCTTCTTATTCAGTCTCATTATATAAATGTGTTGACATTCTTTATTTTCTATATTCATTTGCTATGTTATTCACTGTTCTTGTTCCTCAATTGTTCAATGTTATTTGTGTTTATTGTTTAAACACTTTGACTTTCGATATTTTGCTGCAATTCACTACGATTACACTTCATTTTATTGTTTTTGTTTTTATAATCTTTATATTCCTTCTGACACTTTTATTGTCTTGTATTTTATTTTATCATTTTACTTTGTACATTCATTATTGTAATTTACTTTTTATGCTGTTCGTTATATATTTTAACAATATCAGTTTGAATACCGAACATTATCATCCTTGTCGTGTGTATCAGGTATTATACTGTTGTTTTAGATTTTATTTTTCGACTATTTTCTGTTATCCCCATGTTATAATTTATCCATGATGTTTTTAATTGTTTCTATGGCTTTGATCTTCCATTTGCTAGTTCCGCGTAACTTTCAATTTATTGACATTGTCTCTGCATTCATTCAACTGTTTTGCGCTCTTCAATTCTTTCTCTTTACTGCGTTTGATTTTATTCGCTTTAATTTTTATTTGTCCTTCATTCATGTTTTATTCCTTTCCATTCATATAAGTCTTTCATAATGCGATTAATTGCTGTTTTTGGGTTGTAGTTTACAATTTTATGTCTTAAATGACGTTAATTTTCTCATTCGACTGTTATTCGTTGTCTCGGTATTTTTTCTTTTGGTATGATTAGTGGTTTTACCCCTTTTATTTTTCGATTTTTTTGTTTTCTATTATCGCCATTTGTTTATCGATGATGTTATTCATTGTTTCGATATTTATTCATTTTGTAGTTTTCGTTACTCAACTTTCGGGTTATGAAGTTATTCGTTGCATCTTATTTTTCACATATCATTATTGACTCTATTCATTCTCTTTCATTTCATTTTGATATTTCTATTTTTACTGTTGTTGAAATTCATTTTTCTGTGCTATTTTTTGCTGTCTTTCTATTCCGTCATCCGTTTGCTCCTAATACTATTTTCCTCTATTTATCGTTTTTATTGCTATTATTTTTACGACAGTTTAATTCTTATTGTTATAGTTGCCTTTTTATATATTTTTGTCTGCTATTTTAATTTTTTGTTTAAACCCAATCATTCCACATTCTCACTCAATATAATTTTACTTCATCAAACTCCATATCATTCAATCATCCTATTTTATATACATTCATCATACCATGCTTCTACCTCATCATTCCTAATTTTCATCAATCATTCAGTTTACCTATCCATGCTTTATTACTTTATAAATATTTGCGTACAATGTAATAATTTTATCATACAACAAAAGCTCAAAAATAATGTTTAATACAGTTATTATTACCATTATTACTATCTCTATCATTATGATTATTATCACTATTATTACCATCATTACTATTATAATTATTATTATTATTATTATTATTATTATTATTATTATTATTATTATTATTATTATTATTATTATTATTATTATTATTATTATTATTATTATTATTATTATTATTATTATTATTATTGTTATTATTATTCCAATTTTTAATTATCGATACTTTTACCACTTTATTGCTTTTATTAACATAATTATTCAATTTTTTTAAGAGTTGCCTGTAATATTATTATTGTAGCGTTTTGTTCGGTCATCCCCTATCGATTTTTAAAATGTCGTCCCGACATATTTATTCTAATGATTTAACTTTTGGTATTTTGTCATTCTCGCAATTTCTTTCCAGGTTCATGTTATCCTTATTTCGATCCTATCGGCATAGTTTTTACTCGACTATTGGCTGCGGGTTCATTGCTAAAACTCTCTGAAATTTTTAAGTTTCACTTGATTTTTGACTTTCCAATTGACATTAGTTTCATCCCGGCTGAACCCCCAAAAATCATGTTGGCGAATAGGGTTGGTTTTTATTTATTTTTTCTAGGGTTTTTGTGTATCTACCTCCTAAACGCCAGCAAGATTATTATTCTATCCCTCCTATGTACCCATGATGATTGCCATGTTGGTACTGTACATAGAGGTTGAAAATTCATGAGCAGGTGAGCTCCATTTCTAGAACTACTCCTCATGATATTTTCACTTTCGGGTTCTGGACTGCCGATGGAAGGTCTTACGTCTTTCTTTTTCTATATTCTGGTCCTTACTCGTCTATTCTTATTTGTCATCTTTACGCGTTATTTATAAATGTATCCTTCAAAAATTTGGGCAGCATTCCTCCCTTATTTTTGGATTAATTTCCTTTTTCATTTGTTTAATCACGGAATCGACTACATTTTTCCTAATTTACATTTATCTTTCCTTGTATTAAAATTTTGATCAACAATTCCTTAATTCCCGGTACCTTTCCCATGATTTTAAGTAATTAAAACCCTCTGCGATCACTTCAATAAACGTTCCTCTCTTCTGTCAGAATAGATCATTCAACTTTTGGAAAAATACTTTCAAATTTACATTCCTAGCCTATCCTATCCTTTCCTATTTGATTTTCTGATTTATTTTCTGACAAAGTTTTAAATTTTCCCTACAAAACTTTATTCCCGCTTAACTAAAGTCGCACTTCCTGAATTTTATTCCGACTCGCTCCGGCCACTTTTCAGCAGCCGCCTCGAGTATACAACGGCGCCCTGCGTAGCGGTCCTGTGCACAAAGCCAGAACCGACTGCGAACTGCCGAGGGGTTCACGAGGCACGACCCACGAGCTCAACTAAGGGTTTTCACCCACTAGCCGGCACACGGTCCTCCCATGAACCATCTATTTAAATACTTAGTATAAATAAGATTTTAGGGGGATTTGTCAGTGGCACCAAAAGATTCCACGACCATCCAGAATAAAATCAAAATAACAAGACTTCGAAATATATATTTATACAAAAAAATAACAGTACTTACAATCCACAATCATGCAACCAGATTTGAAAAATTGGCATAAATTGGCATATACACTTTGTCTGACTGAAAAATGTCTAAAAATTTGTAGTCTAGAATTCTTAAAGTCTCTCTAAATTTTTTGTTAAAATTTGGTTAGAAATTATGAAAATGACTGCCGTATATATAGTATTTTTGTGCCTGTGTGCGACTAATGGGCGATTTTTCGCCATTTTTAGGGTTTTTAAATTATTTTATTAATTTCAAAATATTTTTATAATTTTTTATATATTTTTCTTTATTTTTTGATATATTAATATTTTATTGTTGGATTTTATTTTTATTATTATTTTATTACAATATTATTTTTTAACCCCAATATTTTGTTTTCTGGTCGCCTCTTCTGCCTGTGTTTTTTCTAAACCTTATTCTGCAAGGTTTTGGCAGTTTATTTTATTTTTCGTATGTTTCTTTTTGCATCTGTAGACATTTTTCCGAATTTTAATTAATTATTTGTTTTATTTAATTTTTGTTATGTTTTTAATTTGTTTTAATTAATATGTTTTATTTTATTTTTGATCTCTTCTTGCGGTGAGTGCTTATGTTACGGCAGCCATATTGACAATTTCCAAACTACATTAATCATTTTGTTCTAACTTATACAATTTTCACCTTTTTGTTTAAATTGGTTTTGTAATTTTTGTTTTAATTTTGGCTCTAAGCCCAACAAAGAATTCTTAATAAACTTTTTTTCTATCTGATGAAGGATTGTGATTTTGGTAAACAATTATATGGTTTTCTGCAAATTCACAAAAATGGATTTTCATATGGGTCCGATTCTTTGCGCGGTAGGTTCAGAACTGTATGACATACCTAAGGTTCTTGATTCATTGTGAAAACTTTGGATTTCTATTAGACTATAAATCAATGTGTTGATTTTTATTTGTCAGATTTGTCTAGAGTCAGAAAGATTGAGAATAAACTAAATCGTATCTAACAAATCAAAACTGAAAAGGGTATAATATTTGAAATTATATTAAAACAACAGTTTGTCTATTTTTGTGAGATTCTTTTATTGTTTAACTTGGCCATCAGTAAAAGACCAATGTTATTACTTTTAGTGACGGAACTGCTGATTGTTTATATTTTTATTTTTTATTTTTTATTTAATAAATAACATACATTTAAAAATATTTCTTTTGTCTTCAATTCTTTTCTAGATTATAGATTTGTTTCTGTTTTTATAATTAAAAAGAATTGAGCAGTTGCATTAAAAAATTAAAATAATAAAGGAGAAATGATTTTATTATAAAGATTTTAAAAATTTTAATAATAGTAAAAATTTCTTTTTTTAAACACTGTCCGAAATTTACAGATTGCTTACAGAAATTTTATTTATAGACATTTTATGCTCGTCCATAATGTCAGAATTCAGCACATTCGACAAGGTTTAGCGTAGAAACAATAGGGCTCTTGGCACTGCGTAAGCACGGTGCTGGTTCAACTATATTGTGACAGGCGCCATTTGATGTCATCAATATATTTTACTATTATATTGAGTAAAGCATATCAAATAAAAATGTACATTTTTTATTTTAATATTAAATACTAAAATTAAAAATTTCGATATTTTCTTCTAATTTGGTCTTATAGTATGAACAACAACTTTGATTGTTTTCTACTAAGTATGATCCAACCTGCGACGGCTTAATTTGGATTTTTTAATAAAAGTTGCTTTGACAAAGGTGTTAGGATATTAAATATTCGTCGATGAATAGATCTCTCGATCCGACTCCTCGTGTTCAATAATCAATAAGACAAAAAATATCAACAAAGAAATCTTTATTGACAAATATTTACCACGATACACAATAATTTATTTATCGTTCACCCTAAGAGTATCACGATGTAAGTTCAACTGCAATCCGATTAACTTTATCGATTTACAGCTATTCACTCGTTTTTTCGACTCGTTATATTCGCGCTCCAACCAACTGGCAACTTATTTTGTTGTCAGTAGCTTTTATAGTTTTTGGATTCCCATTAATCTGGATTACTACTGAAAAACAATTTTCCATTTCGGACAATTTATTGCCCGTTTCACTAATGCCGGGAAACACATTAGACTGACGTTCAGCTCGGCGGCCTTTGATTAATGAGTTCTTCGGTAATTAATTTAATTAATTAATTAATTTGTTTTTGGGCTCTCGACCCTTCAATATACCTTATCTCAGTATAATAATATTTTATTCGTCTTCACAATCAAATTTGCCACCGGTAACCACTTTTCGGAAAAATATTGATTTTTACTTTTTTCAAAATTTTAATTAATTTTAATTGATTTGATAATCTTAAAATTTTATTATTTTTATTCATGTTTTGTTATAACCCCAACAAAGGGTTATTTTGTTATTTAAAGTGCTATTAAATATTACTGTCAAACCTCCATCGACCGCCATAAATAAGCCCAAAATTTTGCAAGCCGATCGATACAGATTTGACAGTAATAAAATTTATGTATTAATAATGTTAAAACGAATTTTGCTATTTTCTATTTGTTCAAGAAATATGCCTTTTTGTTATGAATATCCTTATACTCTCGATTATCTCAGAAAAAACACTATCCGGACAGTAAAATGAAAAACACGATCCCTAAATGTCCAAATAATCGAGAGCCTACTGTAAGGACGTTAAACAAAATTTTGTTTACACCAAAACATTCAAAAAAAGAGTGCAAAAATACTATCATTTAAACAATAATTAACTGTAAATATTTAGCATAATTTCAAGGAAAGCCTAATTTTCCATCAATAACTATAAATAGAAATTATTTTTATTTATTCCTGTCGATTCAAACAAATTTCTATTTACTCACATAGTAATCCTGCTTGCAAATGATCAAAGAAGACAATGTAATTCAATATTTTTTGTAAATTAATATGTTATTTTTAGTAAATCTTTGTCAAAAACTACTCATTAATAAAATTTACTTATTTTCTCTAACGAGCCGCAACTAAATTATTATTTGTTTGAATTCGTGTCGTGCTCAATATTTTCTTTTAATGTGCTTCAATCTATGTCCATAATAATTAAATTATTGTTTATCGCATATTTTATTCTTTCTAAAATTATGTCTCAGTTTTCTATTTCGCGAACTTGTAAACTTATTTAAGACTTTTATTGTTTTGCTCTTCTGTATATTTTTTGCTTGCTGACTCCGATGATATCTTTATATGGCCGATTATTTCGAATGATGTTTTGCTAGTGGATTTTTCTAAAAATTTGAATTTAGTGTGAATTTTAAACCAGAGAGTTTTACTACAGAATTTTTATGCAATTTATTTAAATTATGTTCAATCTGTACTCAAACCGGTGGTAATTTAAACTCGCTTATTCTTTTGAAAATAAACTGCTCATTCTCAGCTTCGCAGCTATTGAAAGTTATCAAAGTCCTAAAGTTTTCAATATCTGTGCATAATTTTACTTTTTATTTACTATTAATCACAGATTTATATAATTACTATTATTAATTTTCCTGATATCGAGCAAAATATCTCCCCCCTACTACTCATTCAGATAATCTGCTTTATCAGATACATCGGATGGAAAATTGTTTAAATTTATTTTTAATAAATAATCTAATTTTATTTAAAATAACTCCTAGTATTTTTATAATTTTTAAATGATATTTTATGGTAATTTATAAAATTATTATTTTTATTGCAGCTTAAAACGAATTTTAAGTTAAAAATAAAATATTACATTTATTTTTGTAAACTAGAATAATATTTTGATTTTTTGTGAAAAGAATATAATTCAAAAAATTTAATGTCCGTTTTTAAAATAAAGTTAAAATGTTTAGTGAGAATATTTTCGACTTAATTCTAAATATATTTTTATTTTTATTTATTCAAATAAGATTAAATTAAATATTAAATAAAAAGTTAGAGAGAAAACTGCCAAAACGTTAAAAATAGTTTACTACGAAATGCTGAAAGAAAAATATAAAAATATAGTTTTTCAGACAAAGTTATATTTCTAACAAACAAAAAATATTTTACAAACATTTTTTATTTAAATGATCCAATAAAAAGATCAACAATCCAGTGGCGGAATTAGATTTTGGTGCGTGGGGGCGAGGAAAATTTTCAGGGGCTCCACAAATTATGAAGATGGTGCTACTCATTTCCCCGAGTATTGAGTGAATACCAATATTATTAAAAAGCATTAGATTCAGTAAATTTATTCTAGTAAATTTATTGATGTAACAAACATACCACTTTATTTATTATTTAAATTGCTTCCTGCGTGATTTCATTGAAGCAAAACGATTTATAGTCGATTCAAAGTCAATGTTCTCAGCCAGTTTGCGTTCTATTGAAATTAATACTAATCCAGACAGACTGAAACTTCTTTCAGCAGTAGCAGATGTAACAGGAAGAGTCAAGTATATTTTATAGAGAATTGCCAAATTGGGAAGTCCTAGCGCCATCTGTTTTTCAACCAAGAAAGGCAGCACCTCTTTAAGTTGTAGTTCACAAGATAGTAATGGGCGTATTGATGCATACACGTATTTGAAAGTCTCATATTCTAGGATTGCTTCTTCAATATTAATATCGTTTTTGTAAATGACGCATAAATTTTGAAAAGATTCTTTATTTTCTTCTGATATTTGTGATGTATCAAGACAGGAGAATAAATCAACAGTGGTATGAAAATCATTAAAACGTTCATCTAGTTGTATTACAAGTGTATCCAAGACAGTGAAATACTTTTCACATTTGAAGTGTGTAGTTGGATCATCAACTCTTTCATCTCTGTTAAGTTCACCTGACATGCGTTTCTTTTTTGCAATTCGCTTTTCTTTAAATTCTGTTTCAACATCTAGTAAGGAACAATATTTGATAAAAAATGATTTTACAGCAACATTTAGACTTTCAAAAGCTTTATCACCTCTCATATCAGGAAACTTATTTCTGGCAACATAAATCAATTGTTTTGCAAACGCAATATCAATGTCCTTTCGTTGCAAATAGTTTGATAACACAAAGATATTATATAACAGTTTTTGTAGAAATAGCATCAGAAAAACAAAAGAATATTTTGTTATCAAAATAAATAGTCCCATAGCTTCTGCTCTGACACTTCATTTGTGTTCTTTTGATTCACCAAAATTTATATCTTCTAGAGTAGATATAATAGCAGAGAATGATCCAACAACTGAATCAACTGCATGCTTTCGGCTTGCCCATCTTGTATCAGAAAGTCGTTTTAGAGTATCTACTGTCGATTCATATCGAGGCTTCTGATGTTCTTCGAGAATATGTAGTCGTGGTAGACTTGATGTAAGGAAAGTATACAACTTTTCTGTTGTACCAAAAAACAACTAAACATCACTGTTAAGAGACATTGCTGCAATTGTCACCAAATTCAATGCATGAGAACAACAGTGAACAAAGATGGAATTTGGTGAAAGTGTCTTTATGTAAGTTTGAAGACCATTTTTAATCCCAGACATTACAGAGGCACCATCATATGCCTGTCCTCTACAAAGTGTAATGTCAATGTTTCGCTTTTGTAAATCCGTTAATATTATATTAGAAAATGCTGCAGCATTACTGTTTTCCAACATGTAGAAGCCTATAAATCGTTCAACAACTTTTCCTGATTTTAACACCAATCTTAAAGAAACTGACGTCTGATCAACTCTGGATATATCAATTGTTGAATCAACAATTAGAGAAAAGAATTGTGCAGACATTACTTCCTTATCAATTTTTGCGGATATTTCAGAGGCAAGTGATTGAATTAGGTCATTTTGTACATCATGACATAAATAAAATTCATTTTTCTTTTCAAACTTTAGATGATTGTCCAAAGTGGAATCATATTTAGCCAATAAAAATAGCAATTCACGAAAATTTCCAGTATTACTACACCTGTCAGAGCCAGAATGTTCTCTGTGTCCTCTAAATGGCAAACCTCGTTTTGCTAAAAAAAACGTTGCATCTACAATTCGTTTCAAAACTTCTCTATTTTTTTAGACTTGATAACGCTCCTGACTGATCAAACCAGATATGACAGTTTTATCATTTGAAATGCGATATTTAGCCAGCAAATATTGGCATATTGCACTTTGATGTTGATTGGAAGTTTCATGTTTAACGATTTTTTCCATGCCTTTTTTCCAGTTATAAACTCCAAAATTTGGGTCGGACCATTCCTTGCTATAATTTTCAGTTTTACAATCAGCGAATAACCAGCAAGCTTGGCAATGCATTTTTTGATTTGTTGGTGAATAGACAAGACAATTTCTTTCCTCCTTCATACTACTTTTTCCAAAACATTTTGTGTACCATGAAATTTGAAACTTGCGCCCCAATTCATCTGTCGGAAATTGAAATGGTTCATTGAGTCCAGGTTGACATGGTCCGATTTCAAACAATTTTCGTATCAGTTTCGAGCTTATGCTCGTATTAATGTAGAGTCCTGGATCTGTAGGGAAGTCGGATTGAGGAAGAAGTGGTTCTTGTAAAATATCTGAAGCAAGTTGTTTTTCTACTGTATCAAATTCTAAATCACCCTGATTATGTTTCAAGCCCTAAGCAGGTAATGTTACCGTCTCAGTATTCTCTGTACATGAATGTATAGCTGGGTGTTGTTCATCAACTGCAGATAGTACTTGCTCATCTTCAACAAGAACTTCAGGTGATGTTTCTGTCTCAGCAGGCTCAGTACAGGAACTCGAATGCGTAGATGTATGTTGATCATCAAATACGTGTCATTTTTAGCAGAAACCTCAGCTGATTGAACTACTGGCAGTTTAGACTGTTTAGTTATAAATGATGTTAACTTAATACATTTGGTAGCATCTACCTTGAGACTGGCTTCCTTTGCCAATTTAAGCCTAAATGATCCACTTAATTTGGTAACTGATTTTCTTTTATTAGTGTCACCAGCTGACTCAGCCATGGCTCTAATTTAAATTTTATTTGAATTCAATATTGAATATTATTTTAATATTTCAATAGTAACGCAATAATTTGTTTGTCAAAAAAGTCCAAATTGACAATAATTATTATGGTTAGATTTATGTACAAACACTATACAAGCTTAAAAACTTCAAACTGTCGCTCTTCACTGGACACTTGAATTTCGCGAAATATTGTAGTATATTTGCCTTGTAGTAACGTCTGATTTCATTAGCGAGATTGGTCATCTTTAATTACGCTCGCTCTCTTGTGTTCCTGATTAAGGTCTTAGTTCATTCAATTATAGTTTTGGACTCATCAGTAATACGTTGATAAATAAACAATCATAAAAAAACTGCATTCTCATAATCTTTAATTATCAATTTATAACAGTCAAGTGAAAAATCCCATCCTTTCATCGTCGTGTTGCCGCTGATTTCAAGGGCATCTTCATTTTGGAGAAAAAGAAAAGAATATCTTAGAATTCGAGTCATGTCCTCCCAATAATTAATTAAGAATTTCTAAAATAAAATTATAACTTACCCTCTCGTATAGGTGATTTTTCTTCCATCGTTACTGGTTCTAGCTCCTCGTTTTGTGGTCGACCATTGAAATTTTTCTTCAGATGTTGTTGGTGATTATACATTACTCGTTTAATAATAGGCTCGCGTAGAATGGATTGATTACACCAGTGGTGTGTTTATTTATACTGGATTGTTTAATGCCACGTCATCGATTTGTTGCTACATGTGGTGTAGCATTTATATCGGTATGTCATTCCTACACGATCATATTGTTGCACACTACTTACTTATTGATTTTCTTTTCTCACTGTGACCACGTGATCTTAATTGTCAACTCTTGCCAACTGTTATTAAATCCAATCGTAGGAAAATTATTGATCTTATTTTTAACAGAATTACTAACTTATTCATTTAATCTATTTTGGATTCATGTTCAGACAAATTCGGTGAGTACCTTCAACTGTAAATTTTTCAGTATAATTCGTTGATTCTGTAGACACCAGTCACTCTCAATGGTTTTAGATTGTTCTTACCTTGTGCTATAAACTACTCCTCGAACGTACTTTATCGGTAAAGTCGATGACTGGATCGTTTGTTACGCCGATTTCAACTATGGGATAAATCCTGTCAGTGCGATGATTCGATGGTTTAACTCGATGATGACTAAAGTCAATTCAACATTGGTCAACCTGATCTGGCTCCTACCTCGTAGTTACTCATTTGATTTTATTTTATTAATTGCGATTGAACGAACGACATTTATTATTACAACTTCATGGATTGTCTGTGATTTATTAAGTTGGTATTAGGATCTCGTCTCCGAACTTGGAGTATAGGCGGAGTAACATTTTACTGGATGATTTGGGGTTATTCTTTATGACTCGATTTTTGTGAGGTAATCATTTATAGCATTTTACTGGGTGAGTTGGGGTCTATCTTTAAGACTCGATTTTTGCGAAATAGGTATCTATCGGATTACCATATTGCTAATTTATGGGTTTTGGTTTTGCACATTACTTTTCTAAATACGGAGATTCCTTTAAGCATATTATATTTTTGCGATTATTAAAGATCATATTCTGAGTCTCGAAATACTGGATTTCTAATCACTGGTAATCTACGTTTTATTTTATGGTAGGCTTTAATATTAACGGTAAATTTTAACTTTCTGCTGATTGTTCAAATTTTTAATATCTATCAGTGATCTTGGTCGTGAGCTGGATTCTATGGGTTATTCGTTAATTTAATTAATATCTTATCTCACTACTTTGATTTGTTCCTATTTCATCTAAACTAGTTTCTTGACGTCGATAACGTTTCTACTTTAAAGGTATTAATATAATGCACTTTAACGTTTTAACTTTTATATTTTAGACTTTATTATTAATTTACGACGCTTCCCACGTTCCCTTCCCTTATTTGACCTTAGGATTGATTGTGTCGATGTTAGAATATTACGAGTGCCCACTGTACTACTCAGTGTTTGAAATTTTAAGCCGATATGAATAGTTCAATTTAGGTCGATTTTTTGGGTTCCTGCGTTACTCACGCTGGAACCTTCAAGGGCACAAGCTATTGGCGGATGAACTGCACTTACACAGCTTGATTGGGGTATGTAGATTTTAATTATTTGTGATGGTGTATCAGCTGTGGGCCGGAAAAATTTCGACAAATGTAATTTTCTTCAAATATATATTCTGGCATAACATCATAACAAGCTTGACATATAATTAACATTTCATCATCATAAGCATAACATTTCCCATACAAGCGTCAAGCAGGGCTTACCGTGAAGATACTCGTACGATGTATGGAAAAGTTCAAATCGATTCGAATAAATTGGCGAGAGTTGTTGTCGTTACAATGAGTACAAAGTGTTCGGTTAAAACATGTTTTTCGAGTTAAGTTGTCAATTTCCTGTCAAATTTTGGTGTTTTCTTGTTATTTTTGTGTTTATTTCGTTCGGATCTTGTTGCATTTTGTTATTATTTTAATTTATTTTTATGTTTTCAATTTTCAATTTTAATTATTTCTTTCTCATATTTTAAAGTGTTTATTTGATGTTCTATGAGTCTGATTTTAAATCTGCGTGTTATGTTTGCGTGCTATTACCGATTCATTTTAACAAAACTTTGTTCTGGCCCAACAGTATATTCATTTTACGAATAAATAGGCATTCAAATCATATGACCTACCGGAACAATATTTTCTGTCTTTGGGGATGACGGATCCACGGGGACAATTGCATATCTACTGTTTAATCATTCCATAATTTAAATTTAAAATTATTTATATATTATTTTTTTAAATTTATAATTATAATTTTATTAAAGTTTTTGACATCTTTTTTAAATGAGAATTAAGTCTTTTTTTTCAATAATCTGCCA
This sequence comes from Schmidtea mediterranea, assembly GCA_022537955.1. NCBI lineage: Eukaryota > Metazoa > Platyhelminthes > Tricladida > Dugesiidae > Schmidtea > Schmidtea mediterranea. The sequence goes on from CM039680.1 coordinate 74,079,270, forward strand.
GTTTGTTCACTTGTTGAGTAAAATATGAGAATGAAACTTTGTTTTTGAACTGATAAACCACCATATAATTCATATCCAAACACAATTTCCAATGTTCGCCGTTGGATCCTGCGACAAGAAGAGTTTTACAATTATTCACATGCTGTACATAATCTTATAAATAAATCCGTTCAAAATCCCAAGTGGTAGATAACATATTAAAACAAAAAAATATTTCAAAACTTTAACAAAATGTAAATTAAATGAAAAAATATAACTCTTATCTTACTAACTGCCAATAATGTACTTTATGACCACTGGTATGTATATATTAATTATATAGCGTTCAAAAGTAAATTATTTATTTTGCATTTAATCGAGACCTTAAAATAATTAATTACAATTAAAATAATTTATAATAATCATTGAAACATTACCGCTATAATTCTTATTTTCTGGTGAATAAAAAAACCTTAAATAACATAAATAATTTGATCATTTATTTTTATTTTTTATTTAAGTAACAATTACCTTATTTGTTTAATAAAAAATAAAAATATTCTAAAATATTCCACTTCAGTAAAATTACAACCAAAAAAAGCATATAAACACATTCTGTATAAAAATAAAAAATCATAATTTATTTATTGCAACATCATAGGCAAAGATGTTCAAATTAAAAAAACAACAAAATAATCATGAAATTATACAGTTTAGATAAAGCTGATTTCGACTTTTTCTTTTCGTCTTTGTTGAATGGCGCTTCAATTTGAGACTACTTCTGAAAAAATTACTGCTTGATTGAACCTCAAGAGGGGAGCCTGAATGGAGATGATTGTTAACGGATTTTGGGGGAGACTGGGTCCAACTCGAATCATCATTCTGACTTGGAAAAGGAATATTAATTGCTGAAGTCTCATGATTTGTCAATTGAATTTCACTAGTATTTCCTGAGACTTTATTAGTTGAACAAAACAGTAAACTTGTAGAAATGCTTTTAAATTTATTTGCCTCATTGAAACTGCTCCGCTTGGAATGTTTCCGATCAACTTTTAAGTCAACAAATTTCAATGGGTTTTCACTGTTGTAATTCTGTATCCAAAGACTTTCAAAGATGTCGATGATATTTTCATTGTTTCTAGCGGAACAGAACACGAACTGAGTAGGTTTCAGTTGAGACTTCACAAGCCAGTCCATTATTTCAATTTCACTGATTTCCACGGTTATTGAATCAGATTTATTGCATGCTATAACAATTGGAGCATTGGTCAGTTCTTCATTCTTTTCAAGTTTCAATTCCGAATAAAGATCTTTGCAGACGTCAAAACTGGAGTAAGAATCCTGAGAAAATACCAACACAAACGCAACAGAGGTTTTAATGTAAATTTTCCTCATACCAATAAAATTGTAATAACCGCCCGTGTCTAAAATCTCGATGTCAATTACACAACTTCTTACATGGAATTCCCTGTGGAAAATGTCTTCAACTGTTGGCCGATAGAGATTTTCGAATTTGTTTGTCAGAAATCTGTTGATAAGGCTTGTTTTCCCCGTTTTCCCGGCGCCGAGAAACAGAACCCTAATGGGCTTTTCGTCATTCATTCGAGGAGAAATTTCCTTTCAATCTAGATTAATTGAATCACTTTTATGGTATTCAAAACTGTATTTATAAACAATAAGGAGAAGAAAATGAAAATCATCTACAAATTTGATGTGCAAAAAAGGAAAATCAGTTGATGAGAAATGCGCATGTAATTCTATCAACAGGAGAATCTCCGCCGAGTTTCCCAGATATTGTAACGAATTTATTCCTGGCTAAAAAAACCAACTTAGCCTATCACAAATTAGATGTCTCCTGTAGAAATATCCTCATTGTAATTACAGAATTTCACATTCGTTTGTCTTTGAAATGTTTTACTCAACATTATTGTCCCTGAAAACGATCGAGAAGAGAGTAATTGTTGTGGAATCCTCCCCTAAAAGAAAATCACGACAATTGAGCGTGTGTTTGTGTTTATGATCATGCAATTATGATCCTGAACAGGATCATTTGCCGGATGTTTTATACAAAATCGGTACCTGGATTTAATGGGCAATTATCATTCATGTTCACTGGATTAAAACCATTAATTAAAATTCTAATGCAAATATTTAAGTAAATATTTACATACTTATTTACTTATTAATTATATTCAATTAATTTATTTATATTTATTATTTTAAAGTGTGACAAGTAAATAATTTATTGTGAATGGTTTAAAAAAATAATACAGTATTTTTTTAATGTGTTTTATAAATTTGTATTAATAATAATTTTATTGAAAGTAAAAAATTTAACAAAAATAATTATAATTTTTAGTACATCCAATTTTCCTTTTATGTAATCTTACTAAAATTTATTATTATTTGTTTATTATTATGTGTTTATTATTATTGGATATTTATTATTATGTGTTTATTATTTTAAAAAACAATTCTTTAATACAGGGGTGGCCAACCCAAATGATCTTGCGGACCACTTTGGAAATGTATCATAAATCGATGGGCCCATTTAAAAATATATATCCCCATATTAGATTTAGATACAGTGTAGAAATGCTTTCTGAGTGAAAAATTGAAGCATAATGACATGTGTTTACTATTATTCTTACATTTAAACATAGATAATATAATAATAATAATACTAAACGTACATTTTAAAGAAATATATAACACTAAAATTTAAATATAATATATATATGGAATTAAAAATTTAAATCATTAAAAAATATTTGTTTAACTTGTGCGATATTTGTTTCACCACACCTTCACTAAGCTTTTGCAAATCTATTTCAAGTTGGTTATTTGCCCATCACAATTGGCGTTGCAGGTTAGCATCCGTTATGTTTAAGTGTGTTTTTTGTTTGGACAATTTGGAAAAAAACGATTCACAGGTGTAATTTGAACCAAAACTTCCAACAACCTTTTGTGCGACATTTCTAAAATTGGAAAAATTCTCTTTTGTGACGCAAGTGTTATAAAAATCTATTTTTGATTGTGATGTTTCAAAAGTGTGATTTAATTCAATATTGCACTGAAAGTCAATCAGTTACATTTATAGATTTTCTGGGGCTGTTTCAAATTTTACATGAAAACGAGATGAATATATTTCAAAATTTTTGTTGTGTTTGTCTAACTCTAAATTACGGAATAAGTTTTCATAAGAAGCTGTAAGTTTTCTTATTTCTTTTGCATGTTTGATGTAATTGTAGCATTTAGATTTCTTTAATTCTTTCAACAATGAAAAGTGATGAACGTTGTTACTTCAATTGTGATTCAAATAACAACAATTTCTTCTGAAATGCTTTGATGTAATTAAATGTGTCGATTATAAGGTTATCTTTTCCTTGCCATGATCAATTTGATTTATTAAGTTTTTCGACAATATTCACTAAAAAGCATAAAATCCAATAACCACTCATCGTTTCTTAATTCTGGTACAGGTCTTTGCTTGTCATTCATAAGCAAGTCAATTTGTTCTCGTAGCTCATGAAACCGCTGTAAACTAAACCGTCTGAGTTGACTGAGTATACAATTTCACCATATTCGGAATCTAATTCTTTAAGAACTCCTTAAATTTTCGATACAGAAATGCATGTGAATGAATGTAATTCACTGATTTTATAACTACTTGCATAACATGATTCATCGATAATACTTGGTCATATAAATTTTGTTAATGAATCGAACAGTGTATTATAATTAAATACTCTATTATAGCGCAATTGCTAGTTTTGTTGTTAGATTCTATTTTATCGATTAGTAATTTTATAGCTCCCTATTCCTTACTTATCGAAGCAGGTGCTCCATCAATTTGATATTCCAAAAAGTATTTCCATATCCAAGTTGTTTTGGCATAAATATGTTTTTCCGTTGTATCTTTAAAGCATATCAAATTTAATATTTCTTCATTTACTTGAAATGGTTTATTTACTCAAACGAATGATTCATACGAACACTACAAGCTGAGTCTGAAATGCATGTGCTTTAGTCAAATAACAAGGAAATCTCGAATTCTGTTTCGCAGTTTTTAGATAATTTTATTGGAAATGTCACTAATTTGACAACACACTGGTTGTCGAGATAAGCTTAGGTTCGAAAACAGTTTAATTTTATCTGGCAAAATATCCTTCATGACATCTTCCAAACACTGCCTTAACAATATTGGAAAGTTGCTGTAATGCTGCAACAAACATATTTTGTTGAGTCTTTAATTGCAACTTTAGATCTTTGAGCTTCGATTTTTTTTACTTCGTTTTCGAACTTCAAATAATTTTTATGTTTTGCAACTATATATTAAATGCCAGTTACTAACCGGGTATTAAAAACTTAGTACAAAATAACTATGTAATAACACCTGAACAACAAACGTTTATTTGAAAACACAAAAAATTTAACAAAAGAAATTTTGAAGGTTATATTACGTTTTAAGTTACAGTTACTGTCAAAATTAGATAATTTTTTAATTTATTCTATTTATCAAGAAACATTGATTATGTATATGAACCTGGAATCTTCCATGATATGAGATACGTACAGTATGCGTGAATATATTTGTAAGTGGAAAAGTTGTCACACTCGGTATAAAATCATTAAAGTCCTCTCATAAACTCTACAAGACCACAGAGGGGACTATCTATAGATTTATCAGTGTCTTTATATAAATAACTCAAACACAACACAATAGAGTTTATTCAAATTATCACACTTCGTTACCACAATTTATATACTTTCAACTAAAGGTGCAAACTAAAAAAAAATTCAACTTGATTCGGTTTTGGTTCAATGATAGTTTTTTTGCTCTCGGTTCAAAATTTTTTGTTTTAGGTTTGGTTTACGAACAACTTATTGTTTGGTTTTAGTTTGGTTTTGTTCGGTTTTGGTTTATAAAAACAATTTCAATGTGTAATATTTATTTTCCTATTGGTACAGTATATTAGCAAATTTAATTAAAATATTGCAGTCAGTTCAATAAAAAACAAAATTAAAGTAGCTATCTTATAGCAATTTTACCGTGACGGATCTTTTTTGGTACCTTTAATTGGTGGTTAGAACAAGTAAGAATGTTAATGATACATAAAGGAACCAATAATGTTATTAAAATACCTCAATTATTAGCTACGTTTTTATCACCAAAATATTGCGACGCATGTAAATATATTTGAAACAGGTTGGATTTCGCTCTTGTTCTTTCAAAATCATTAAGAAGAATTTGGTATCTCGGATCCAAGTACGTACACGTCAGCAATGGATCAGTATTCACAATTTTTTCACTTTGTTCATCCAGCATAAGGATAAATTTTTTTGATTTCTTTGGCCATCTTAATGTATGTATAACTAAAATTCAGCTTTCTCCAAATCTTCTTCGTTGTTTTGCTTTTGAATGGTTTGATCTTCATATTGCAGTGAACCTACTTTCAACACTTTGGCATCATTATCAGTCGTAATCGTATAGACTTGATTTAAACGTAACTTACATGGTTTTAAAACATCTATTACAATCTCAGAACTGTTGACACTCGAATGCATGACTTTAACAATTTAACTTCTCTAATAGCTAAAGTGTTAAATTGAATTTTTCAATTTTTAATAAATTGTACCTTGAATCTAAAAATTGATCTATCAAGTCTAGACGCATTGTCGACTTTTGTTGAAAATATCTTTTTAATTTTGAGGTAATCTGTTGTCATATAATCTATTAATGACAATTTTTTCGGTAAACTCTTTTAATATTGAATTTAAAATACGCTGTAAACCACTATCTTTAATCATAGATAAAGACGTTCATTTTTCCTAACCAATTCAACGCGTCAATTTTTAATTCTTTTGGAGTCATTAGTAAATTAAATTTTCTTTGAGTTGTAGTGACAGAAACAAAACTTTCCAATGTAGGTTTTTATGTTTCACGATGAAACTTTCATCAAAAATAAATATTTCGGCTTCCTAACATTTTCACTTGGGTAATATGAAAAGGATCAATATAATTAATTAGTCCAAATATTATTCAACTAAAACTAAGAATACTTCCATTCTTTAAACTTACGTAGTTTATTTAATTACAGTGGTACCTCGGTTTACGAACTTAATCCGTTCCAAGATTGTGTTCATAAAGCGAAATGTTCGTTAACTGGAGCATCAATAATAATAGAAATTGGATGGAAATGCAATTAATTCGTTCCAATATATAATTTTTTGTTCGTAAACCGAATTTTTTTAAACTTTAGAGTTCGCAAACCGAGGTTTTGCAATAAATTATTTTTAATTTAGTGTGTAAAAAATATCGTAATGCTATATATTTTTAAAAATCATAGGATTTAAAACAAACAGTTTTATTTAGGTCAAAACAATTTACTGCTCGAAAAGGTACTTTTCTTCAATATTAATTTCATCAGTGGTTTTTCTTTGATTCTTGGGTTCTTTTTCTTCTGAGATTTTCGTCAAAAATGTTTCGAGAGTAGTCTGTATTTTTCTTCTTTTTAGAGTCGCTTGAAAATATGATATTGCATTATCATTCATAATATTAATTTCTCGGTTTACATCAAATATGTTTGGATGATACTTTTCAACGAATTTAAGTACTTTGGTCCCCTTATTGCAAATGCCTTTGATGGTAGCACTTTCGATATATTCTTCTTGTTCTGCCTAAAATAACATATCCTTATTAAACACATTCTGCTTCTCACACAAAAGCATTTGAAGTTCTTCTGTTGTATAATTTTCGTCTGAGTCTAATACTATCTCCTGTACATCAACATTGTTTACTTCTAAACTCATGTTTTGGGCCATTGACACGATATCATTTACTGCATCAACTTCGGACATGACTTAATAAGGACCAACACGTATTTCTATCAAAAAATCCGGCTAAAGTTTTTCCCACGCCTTGTTCAAGGTACGACAAGTAACACCAATCCATGCTTTATCAATAAAATTTATGCAATGAAAGATATTGAAATGTTGCTTCCGAAATTCCTTTAGAGTAAGGTCAGAATCATTGGTAATTTCAAAACATTTTGAAAATAATTCCTTCATGTACAATTTTTTATAATTTGCAATCACTTCTTGATCCATAGGTTGAATCAAAGGGGTTGTATTAGGCTAGAGGTACATGACTTTTATGAAGTTAAGTTCATCAATCAAATCAACTTCAATATTACAAGAATGTGAAGGTGCATTATCTGCAAATATATCACGCAACCAATCCATAAAAAAAGCTTTGTCATCCAAGCTTTAGTGTTTGATTTCAAAACCACAGGAAATTCAAACTTAATCACGTTTTTCTTTTTAAAAACTCGTGGATTTTCTGAATGTTATATTAGCATCAGCTTCAATTTAAAATCTCTGCTGGCATTGCTTCATAGTAAAAGAGTTAGCCTTTCTTTCATCGACTTATGTCAAGGCATTGATTTTTCTTCCTGTGTAATAAAGGTTCTGTTGTGAATTCGCTTCCAAAAAAGTCCGGTCTCATCACAATTAAAAACTTGTTGTGAAACATAATCCTCATTTGCAATAAACTCTATAAACTCTTTATTAAATACTTCCGAGTCTTGGAGATCTGAACTCGAAGCTTCTCCATATCTAACCACACTATGAATACCACTTCTTTTACGAAACCTTTCGAACCATCCACTACTAGTCTTAAAAAGTTCATTATCAATGTAATTGATTTCAGAGATCTGCTTAAATAAATCTTTATATATTTGGTTAGCTTTTTTACGTATTATCAATTCACTAATAGCATCACCACAAAGCTGTTTTTGATGTATCCAAATTAATAATAATTTATCTACCTCCTCTATTATTTGCGGTCTTTGATTTGTTAAGACATTCACTTCTTTTGCAACGTTGGCTACTTTAATTAAATCTTTGTTTTTTTAAAATTGTGCTAACCGTTGATTAAATTAAAATCTCTTGAAATATTGGTTGTACATATGCCCATCTCATGTTTCTTCAAAACTTCTTTCTTTTTTTCTATTGATATTTTACTGCGCTTTTAATAAGATTTTGATGGTAGCATGAAGGGATAAGAACTATAAAATAAAATATTATCACAAATAGTATAGCAATACATTAATTAAATTATTAAGATAAACCATGTATTAAATTATTAGGATTAAATATTAATTAGAATAAATATCACGACATATACTTATTTAAAGTTATGTAATATTTTTAAAAATATTTCATATTAAAATTGTTTATTTAAACACTTAAAAACCGATTAAAGTAAACGAAGGTACCACTGTAATTAATAATCTTAGTGTTAAAGTAAATGAACCAAATTCAAACATGAACCGAACCAATAACCACCACATAATTCGTAGGGTTTTAGTTTGGTTTTTGAACTATTTTAAAAAATGGTTCGGTTTTGGTTCGGTTCGTGAACCGGTTTGAATCTCTACTTTCAACATCACATCAAATCTTTACAATTTCAATAGCACTTTAGTCTGTTAATATGTAAAACTCAGTTTATTTTCGCAGGATTTCTGCTCATATTTTTTATTTAAATATATTTTAAAATGATTATTTTTTTCTAAAAATATGCGAACAATAATAGTGAAATTATTCAAATAATATTTTAATAATTCAAAAATATTCAATAGAAAAATATGAATATATTTGAAAAAATGTACAGACAATCATTGTTTTCACGTTTAATTAATTTACTTATTGTCTTTCGTGACAGGGATGAATAGTTAATTAATAGAATACAGGTAGAAAATGTTTTAAATTATATTTTATTTACCTTTAAAATAAAAATAAACTATTCATTAGGATAGATGTAACAAATGCCGCTACGAAACGCTTATTCTATATAGAAAAAACTTATGAACCGGAGAGTCTCAATTACCAATGATCACTGGAATAAGGCTCTCCTTAACCATGGGGCACTGTTGACATTGGGGCACTATCGATCGAAGTATATATACAAACATTTTATTTCAAATTCTAAATTGTGTTCTTAGACAACACAAGAAACACATATATTTTGATTTTCTGTATTGTTTGAGGGCACTGTCGAATTAAATAATTATTTTAAACTCACATTATCTTTAAAGGATTAAAAAAAAACAATTACAGCTTTCAAAATGAAGTTTTTCCTACGAAAAAATATTTTTCGTTTTAAAAGCGATACAAAACTTTATAATTGTAAATATAGTTGAAAGTAATTATAAATTATAAAATTAATACTATCATACATTTTCAAAGAATAATTTATGATTTTACATTGGCAAATATTTATCGTTTTTCTTCTGACACCAATAAAATATTAGGCTTTCCACTAATTGAATTTTTAAATTTTTAAATAAGCGAGGGGTCGTTTCTACCTCCGTGTATGAAATTTTTGATTAAAATGCATTATAAATTTATCAGTTGTATATATTTATATATATAATATATCTGATTTCATAGGACTAAAACTCGAATGTCTTTTCTATGGACTCAACATCCACGATTTTAATTATATATATATATATATATATATATATATATATATATATATATATATGCAAAAAAAAATAAAATAAATTTTAAAAAAATAAAAAAAGGATAAAAATAAAAGTATTCTCACATGAGAATTCAAAATGATGACTTAATAAATGAATTTTAATTAAAAAATTAAATTCGTTTGTTATCTTATTAGTAGTACACCATAATAAATGTCACAAAGAATCAGTTTTATAATTAAAACTTCCGTGTGGATTTGTTATTATTTCCTTCACGGAATAAAAATCTCAAATCGAGTCCCATTAGTAATTATATCACTGGGTAAGAAACGGTTTTCGTAATTTGATTTTTCTTTTTTTCTAATCCCAGTTTGAGAAATATATTTTAAAAATTTTTATTACATTTTGATGTACTTTTACTGCATTAATTAAAGTTCATTTTTCTTACAATTCAGAGTCTTTAAATATTTTTTTATTGTATATGAAACATCGGAACTAACTCATAACTTTCTGACTCGCGTATTATTAGGACCACCGTCTTCAACACTTCCAATTTCATCCTTTGGTTCTGCAAGAGAGTTCAAGTCAGAATAGCGGACGTAAAAATTGTTTCTATTGGAAAACAGACTCAAGAAAAACTATTACAATTTTAGAACTTGACAATACTGACAAAATGACTATACAAATTCTAAGTCATTATTGGGTTAATAAAGGCACCGAGAAAAGAACTAGTTTATAGAAAACTCTTAGAAATGTTGGGCGCAATACAAAAAACTGATAAAATTTGGATAAATAGAAAAAATTTGCTTCATTACAGATTTTAATATGTATAATATATAAGTCAAGAATTTTAAGGAAAAAAAATTAATAAAATAGCAGTCACAATTTTATTTTTTATAGGTTTGTGGTTTTCAAGCGGCTTAAAAATGAAGTAGCACAAGTTAGAAATCCTTCAAGATTTCGAGATGAGGCGGCTTAATGAGGCTCATTCCAGTATAAAATTCTTAAAATTTTCATGATAGTCGTATAAGATAATTGAAATTAAATTATCTACAAAGTGTATAAATAAAAAAATCAGTTTAAACTGTATATAATTTGATAGATATAGATAGGTATGGGCAACGTGGAGCTCGGCGAGCATTTTAGAGTGCTCTCCATAACCCTAGAAATTTTTTTATTTATACTAAAATTATATATTTATTAATAATCTCGGAAATATTTTTGATACGTTGTATTTATTAAAATAAATCATTGCGGCAATTTATTTTGATTCGGAAAATTAAAAGAATAAGGCAGAATGGCAAAGGTAAGAAGCAAGGATTCTCCAAATCTATTTCGCACAATTGCATCGATTGTCCTTGTTCTTTGTTTATAGTCATTTCAAAAGCTAGTCGCACCGAAAACTGTAAAGGTTTAAATTCAAATGGCATATCTGTTGAGACCATTAAAATTCGTGGTAACAGTACATCTTCCCCCTTAAATTTGCCATTCACATTTTACATAATTTTTTTTACCGAAAGTCTCGTATCATTACAATGTTGTGGTTGATTGATGTTTCGGAGAAGAATGATAGGCACTCCAATTTTCAATATTAAAATGTGCGATTGGAATACCTGGCATATCCAGTGAATTCAAGAATTCCGTTGGGTTACTGACACTTTCGTCTTAATTCATCAAGGTTAATTCTACAAGAACTTATATGTTGTTGCTTTGCCTGGTATTTCATCTTGAATTTTGAAATTGATTCACATTATCGTTGGCAGCGGTTAATATACCACGTGAACTGAGACACTGATGATTTTTGTAATTTCGCGTGATATTTAGGAAAACTTGTTGAATCAATTCGTCTTTTTTGATGTCATCTTACAAAAGTTTGCTGACAATGTGATACATTGTGTAAATCTGTAGATCGCCATCTTCCCATTCTCAATATCCATCAATTGTTTTGCGAAACGTTACACACGACACAATCTTAAAATTTCTCAATTTAGTAAAATATTGATTAAAATAAATATTTTTAATTTTTAACCGGTAAATAAATGCACATAAATGAATAAATAAATATTTAATTTATTTGATTTTCAAAATTTAGTATATAATTACACACTAGATAATTATAAAATTTTTCAATTTAGTAAAATTAAAATAAATATTAAAATTTAAATAATTTAGCTTAGTGAATTTCTTGTCAGTAGTATGTAACATAATAATATTTTATAATTCTTATCTGTAGTGGCTATAGGAGGGCGATATTTAAAAAATATTTATACTTAAAACCTTCGCAATAGTTTACTTAATGTCTCCTTAGAGTTTCTTTGCGATCGAATAAACAGGGAGGTAATGCATAAATGACATACATGCAAACGTACATACGTAGATATATATATAGATTAATTTTTGTTATCAAATAAACTTTTAGGAAAATTTTGGGAAATTTGTTTAAATAAATATATGAATATCAGCTCAAAATATTTCAAATTTCATTTTGTGAATAAAAATTGAGGAAATCAGATAAAATTGTTATTTATTTAATTATATTTATATAAATGATTTTGATATCGACAAAAAAAAGACTTTAAAGTTTATATAAAAGACATTGTTTTCATTTATAAAAGAAACACCAGTGCACGTTGAAACCTCATAAAAATTCGAGACCTCAACATTAATAAAAAAAAGTTATAAGACAACATTTGACTAATAGATTTACTTAAACGTCAAAATACTTTGAAATTATTAATGGAATTCAAAATGATTTTTATTAATTTAGAAAATTTGTTGAATTAATTTGAAAAACCTTAATATTTTAATCAAGTTTTAGCAGATTCTTTGATTGACCGAGCATGTATAAATTGGCAATTTAAAATATTTATTTTCACGAGGAACGTAAAAAAAGTAAAGCAAAAGGAAAAGAACTAAAGTAAATTAAATTAACCAGAATAACTATTTTTATTTTGTAAATATTATAGGTTTTAAACTTCAAATTCATTTTTTTAAACTTCAAATTCACTTTTTTAAATTTCAAATTCAAATTAATTAAAAATAAAAATAATTAATTAGCTTCTTTAGTTAAAAATTAAATTAAATTTCGAAAATCAACCTTACATTAATAAATTTCTAAACAACAAATACATTCTATCAACTATTTACCAAAAATAATAAGAGCTTTTAATTTAATGTAATGGTTGGCCACCTGTAGCCAATGGCAATTTCATAGTCATGTCAACATAATAATTATTACAATCGGATTGGGTAACAGTTGCTAAATATTCTTGAATCACATTTTCTAAATTTAAATCGGTTCTTGATTCAGCCAACAAATTTTGCCCACATAATTTGGTTTTAGAAAAAATCTTTTCAATTGGGTTTAGCATTGGCGAATAAGGTGGGAGATAAACAAGAGAATGAGATATTGTTTCAACCTTATCCCTCACTTCTTGAGTTTTGTGAATAGTGCAATTATCCAAAACAAGCCATGTACACGTAATGTTTGCTTCTCTTAATGTTTGAAACAATACATCCAGAAAATTAATAAAAACATTCGCATTTACTGTTAAATTTGCAATTATTTTTTTTGTGTACAATGCCATGTAAATTCATTGCTGCAATAACGGAGACATTTCGTCCTCGCAGAGTTGGAATAATTATATGAGCTTCTGTATTTATTTTTGATCTAGCTTTGGTTCTACGAAGTTGGCAATTAAAACCAGACTCGTCACTTAAAATGATTTTTTCTATTATTATAGGTGTGTTGAGTGAAAAATTTAATGCATATTCCTTTCTTTGCAAGATTGTGGAGGGGGAATTTAAACGATCAAGATTCAGTGTTGCTGTCTTTAATGTGATTCTTAATCATTATAATGCATAATGGATATGTTTCTCGTCCATTAATTTTTTGCTGATGGATTTTAAAGTAATAGCCGGATTTTGCTCAACAATATATTCTATTGGAGACATTATTTCACTAGTTATTTTATTTTTCTTTTTCCACCACGTTTTTTTGAAGAATTAAACACCCATCATTTTTATACCGTTTCAACAATGAAGCTGCCATATATTTATTTATACCTGATATTTCTGCCACTTCAACAATAGTTTTCCCTTCCTCGTAACATTTTATAAAAATCTTTTTCTTGTCCAAACTAGGGATATTATATGACGACCAATTATTACGCTTAATTTGAATAACAGCCGTATCCGAATTTGTTTCTGCTGTTAGAGGATTAGGCAAATCAAGTTCTGCATGTTGTTGAAATATAGAACGAATCTGTTGATTCGCAAAGTTCTGTTCATTAGAGGTATTGTTGTTAAGTTATCTTAATTGGGGTTCTGTTTTATAGGTTAAATATCAAATTATAACTACTATTAATTACATCTCTCTGTATTGCAAAGAAAATTTTGATGTTTAATAACTTGAAGTTCGAATTGAATATAATTTTAATTTTAATTTCAAATAAATTAAATTAAAACAACATTTTAATTATTTTGATTTTGCTTTTCAATTAATTTGAAATTTAAAAAAGTGAATTTGAAGTTTAAAACCTATATATTAAAATCAACTAAAATTATTTGTGCCCAATGTCTGCTTTAATATCACAATTACAAATGTCTAAATTGTTTGAATATTAGAAATTCAGTTGAATGGATTTTGAATTTTGGTATTTTAATAGACTTTTATAGAAAATTTGAATTTAATTGCGCCTAATATTAATAATAATAATACAACAATAAAGCCAATCAATGAAAATGGCTATTGTTACCGTTTTGACAACAATTTAAAATATGAGCTACATCAGTGGCGGATTTAGATTTTGGTGCGTGGGGGGGGGAGAAAAATTTTCAACGGGCGCCACAAATTATGAAGATGGTACTACTCATTTTCCCCAGTATTGAGTGAATAACAATATTATTATAAAGCATTAGATTCAGTAAATTTATTCTAGTATTTATTGATGTAACAAACATACCACTGGTGGGTTACAGGGTTTTGAATCTTGCTTATCCTTCTAGTTGCCCTGGTAACGCCATACAAAATGATGCTAACTGCCACTTGGCACCCGTTGCTAGGCAACGTTGGTAATGTGTTCAAGTGGTGGATTGCCCGCAAAAATTGAGTATTATCGCTAGTACTGTAATTGCTCGGACAACCCTCGGGTTCACGAGCTGTCGATAGAAGACCTGTGCTCGCTTAGCTCTGTCCCTGTGGAAGTAAATTCACGATCGAATGTGGAGAGATGACTTAAAGTTGCGACGCGGGTACTCGTACTAATATCTGCGTGTAAGCACCCTTTAGGAAGTACTGTAACCGTAAACACAACTATTTTATTTAAATAGACAGAAATGTGAATTATCAAAAGTTAATGGGACGGTTTTGATTGCTGAGCAGCTCGGCGTCGAGCGCGTTCTTTGCGTCCCGGCCGACGATTTATTGGTTGAGTTGAGGACTGATCTACTGGTTGAGGGTCCCTCTGCACCCTCTGGGTCAAGGCGAATATGAGCGGTAGGTGACCGCTTCCCCCTCCCGACAAACGGCTAGGGCCACTTCTAATCCTCGTATCTGGATGCGCAGGCTCTGATTGAGCTGTCGCTCTTCGGCCCAACCTTTCTGTGCTGCAGATATTCGGTGGTATAACATTTTGACTCTTTTCGGATCCGACCAAGTCGCTTTGATCTGTTGGACCTCTCTTGTCAGCTGGAGTATTTGATGGAGGAGATCCGCATTTGTGCTCCGCGCGCGATCTAATTCCGCTTGTAAAATTTGGTTAGTGGCCATGACTATAATGGATAAGTTCGTTAAATTTAACGTTAATAATTTATACAAGTTATTTTTATCATTATCGCAAACATATCGATTGGAACGAGTATTCTTAAACAAATGATCAAACGCAAAGACAGGGTAAAGAACATTTCTTTTTCACTAACAATAAAAAATCAAATTAATTCGTATTAATCGTTAGGGTCTCTGGAGTCTCTAATTTTTTCGGAAATGACTTCCTTCGGCTCTTTCTCGGAGGAACCACCGGGTATGGGCGTCGAGTATCTCGGACTGGGCGAGGTGGGTAGGCTTCTGCGATTCGCCCGGCGAGGATGTCATCTTCTACGTTGGCGAGACACATCCTCGCCTTGACCACCTGTAGGTCCACTTGCTCCTGCACCCGTTCCCATTGGGTGAGGAGATCCCGCGCATTCATGTACGTCTCTGCTGCCGGGTATTGTTGTCCGGCGAGTCCGCATGGGTCGCTGTTCAGGCCCAGTATCCTCCAGGTAGTGGGATACGGCCACTGCTGTCGAATCTTATTGAACACTTCTGTTTTTGGGTGTGATTCCTTCCGGCATTGTTCGTCGGGCATTCGGGTGTTAGTCCATTCGATCGGCATATTCTGAAAACACACCAAAATCAGTTATTGGCATATGGGGATGAAACAAACAATTCATTTGAATATTTCGCTTAGATGGTATACTAAACTCACTAGCGACCAGGTTGTTATTATCATTGGGTCTATCACCAGCAAAACTTATCGAATGCTAATTATCCGTACCATCTTTCGTGGGTTTAATGGGCTGTGCGTCTCTGAAGCTAATTAGTCTACCACGCCTTCATCACGGCACTTCTATTTTAGTGGTTGCCCTAATTGCGAGGCGTTAGGAAATTCTACTGCTATATTAATGAGGGAGTCTGTACCTACAAATCTACCGGTATTAATGTTCGTCAAGTCAGAGTTTGACGCGCGTATGGTGGTGCTATTTATCAGAATTCATTTAAAAATTACTGAATACCTAGTATTGAATAACATTTATTATCAATTGATTCTAAATTTTAATAGGAGCAAGGCTTACCATTTATCGGGGTGGGTTCAATACCTATTAAATACATAATATTGTTAAAATTGTTTCAAGATTTGTTACGTTCCACGAGTTGACGTTGCACGCGATAATTACGATATGGATGAGTGTTACTTTGACTTTAACGGGTCTATTTCCGTAGTGGTGTTTATCGATTTGTATTTACAAGTTGAATGACATCGACAACACGGCCTTTGGTAAGATTTACCTTAACTTGGGCTTCCGTTTCTACATCCGTTATGTTTCGAAATGTGTCACAATACTTAACTGGCCTTCGCCCTAGGTTATCTCACTAGCGTGGGCGTCTACATCCGTTATCTAATGCGAATGCGTTAGTAAATGACCTTTGCTCTGTTTATCTGGTACGTCTATTGTCGACGGAAATTTCTAATTCTCGGATGGTATTAGCTTACTAAGATTTGGACTTACAATTTCCGGTCGACTTGTTTACTAATTCGGATAACTTTGGTTCTTAGTTAACTACTGTCTGATATTACATCATGGCATCTACTATGGTCGTGCGTGGCGATGAGGCAAATTTGGAATATGTCCGATACATCTGTTATCCATATTTAAACATTTTATTGCTTAATTTTAGAAAAACCAGTGTCTTTGATTTCCTTATGGTATTCTGAGCTTATTTGATCGTTTCGAAGAAGACTTATCTATTTGATTCTCATCTTACGCATATTAACGTCTCGCTTCGAATTCGCATTGGGCTTTTATTATATTGTTACGTCATTTTTCGCCTACGAATTTAATGTGAATTGTATTTGGAATTATATAAATATTTGAGCGATGTAGGTTTTGTGAACTTTACGGGTGTGAGACATTATCATGATCAGGTTCTTAGCAAATTTTTTGGATAATATTATACTACTAGCTTTCTCTTACGTCAACGATTCTTATGAATTTCGTGTTGATCGGTTTAGCTACATTAATCCCTTCTCAACAATTTATTTATTTGGTTTACCTTTGAATGACGGGTCGATTTATGATTTATGTTATTCTATCCTTATACTTTTCATTAGTTCAGCTTTAATCAATAACTTATCCGTAGGTTGATTGCTGTTATCAAATTAACTTACATTAATTGAATCAATGAATTGCCTAGTTTTTATCTATAGTTGTCTTACTTTTAGAAAATGAATTACCTTATGTTAATTCAGAGGATTAGTTCATTTTAACCCATGATTACTTTACTCAATGGTTTTCAATTAATTCACTGGTAATTTCGACTAATTTGTTTCAACTACGTATTTAATTTACTTTTAGTTTTACTTAACTTGTTTCACAATATGCATTGATTTACTTTAGTAATGCGCTTCATTTAGTCTATCTCAAACATAAGTTTAGTTTACTTTTAGCAATACGATTGATTAATTCAATTTACATTTAGGAATAAGACTTATTAGTTTAATTTACTTGTAGACATAAGATTTATTCATTCAATTTACTGTTAAAGAAAAACGCTTGATTGATTTATTTTACCTTTAGAAATAAGTTTTATTAATTTACTTTTGAGGATTTCTTTACTTTACTTTTAGAAATTAATTTACCTTTAGAAATATGATCTAATAATTTAAACAATTTATTAGTTTAATTTGCCTTTAGGGCTACGTTTATCTAATACAATTACACCATTTAATTTACTGTTACCAATAATTTATTCCAAAATTTTAGTTAATTTACTTCTAACAATAAGTTTCACCTCATTTAGTTCAAAATATGAATTTAATTTACGTTTGAAATAAGTTTTGTCTAATTTATATGAATTCAATTTACTTTTAGTAATAAGTCTAAGAATTTCAAAACATTAACACGGAATCGGTTATATCAACGAATTTCAATTTAATCTATCCCCGTACCCTTTCCCTTTAATAGACCTTAGGCGCATTTTGTGTTTATATTATATTTACTGAGTGCCCACTGGACTACTCGATGTGATAATTTTAAGCCGTGTGTAATATAAATTTAGGTCGATTTTACAGAAATGAGAAACGAGGAAGCAGCCAGAGACTCCTTCCTTATTTCTCGTTTCAGCTATAAGGATAATATTGACGTTACGACCCCTGCGTTTCTCAACGCCGAGTCTTCACGGGTACATATCATTGGCGATTTTCCACGCACTTACATGCATCTGCACTGTGTAGATTTTATTTACTTGCGTTGTGTGTCGGCTGTGGGCCGGAAAAATTTCGACATTTTAATTTATAAAAACATATAAAATAAGTTATATATATTAATAATATTTATTAATTATAAAACAACATAATTACCCATTTCTAACCATTCCATAAATTGAAAAACATCATAGCATAAAATAACATAAAACAACATAAATGCCTCTCTCCCCACGTCGCCGCCAAGCAGAGCTCTACAGAGATGCTATGGACGTGACGTGGAAAGAGGGTTCCAACCAAAATGTTTCTCACCTAAAAATTAAGATTTTCCGAGATAATCTGCAAATAGATTTAAAGTTCTAAAACGGTCTTAAAATAGTTTCACAACGATTTCAAAATGGTTTGAAAAATGGTTTTAAACAATTTTCAAAAATGGTTAAGTTAAATGTGAAAATGGATCAGTATTTATACCAATTTTTCTCGCGTGTGAAATTTGATGCAGTAAAACAAAATTCGACCTTGTTATTTTCTAGCAAATTCTATTCTTTAATTTTAATATTTTTTGATTTATTTTTATAATTTTCTATTTAGAATTTTTATTGAATTATTACTAATTCAAAATTTTCGATTTAAATTTCATTTTAATGAACTTTTATTAATTTTTCTAATTTTGTCGAATTTGTTGTGTTTTCTTGTTATATTTGTATAGGTATCGTGCAAATCTTGGTGCATTTTGTTATTATTTTAATTTATTTTTATGTTTGTTAATTTATATTTAATTCTTTTATTTCTCAGATTTTATATGGTTTAATTGGTGTTTCAATAGGTTTATTTAAATTGCATGTTGTATTTGCGTGTGTGTTTCTGATCCATTTAAACATTCTTCAAGGCCGTTTACGTTCTGGCCCAACACCACTATTTATTATTTAAATTGCTTCCTGCGTGATTTCATTGAAGCAAAACGATTTATAGTCAATTCAAAGTCAATGTTCTCAGCCAGTTCGCGTTCTTTTGTTCTTCGAGAATATGTAGTCGTGGTAGACTTGATGTAAGGAAAGTATACAACTTTTCTGTTGTACCAAAAAACAACTAAACATCATTGTTAAGAGACATTGCTGCAATTGTCACCAAATTCAATGCATGAGAACAACAGTGAACAAAGATGGAATTTGGTGAAAGTGTCTTTATCTTAGTTTGAAGGCCATTTTTAATCCCAGACATTACAGAGGCACCATCATATGCCTGTCCTCTACAAAGTGTAATGTCAATGTTTCGCTTTTGTAACTCCGTTAATATTATATTAGAAAATGCTGCAGCATTACTGTTTTCCAACGTGTAGAAGCCTATAAATCGTTCAACAACTTTTCCTGATTTTAACACCAATCTTAAAGAAACTGACATCTGATCAACTCTGGATATATCAATTGTTGAATCAACAATTAGAGAAAAGAATTGTGCAGACATTACTTCCTTATCAATTTTTGCGGATATTTCAGAGGCAAGTGATTGAATTAGGTCATTTTGTACATCATGACATAAATAAAATTCATTTTTCTTTTCAAACTTTAGATGATTGTTCAAAATGGAATCATATTTAGCTAATAAAAATAGCAATTCACGAAAATTTCCAGTATTTCTACACCTGTCAGAGCCAGAATGTTCTCTGTGTCCTCTAAATGGCAAACCTTGTTTTGCTAAAAAAACGTTGCATCTACCATTCGTTTCAAAACTTCTCTATTTTTTTAGACTTGATAACGCTCCTGACTGATCAAACCAGATATGACAGTTTTATCATTTGAAATGCGATATTTAGCCAGCAAATATTGGCATATTGCACTTTGATGTTGATTGGAAGTTTCATGTTTAACGATTTTTTCCATGCCTTTTTTCCAGTTATAAACTCCAAAATTTGGGTCGGACCATTCCTTGATATAATTTTCAGTTTTACAATCATCGAATAACCAGCAAGCTTGGCAATGCATTTTGTGATTTGTTGGTGAATAGACAAGACAATTTCTTTCCTCCTTCATACTACCTTTTCCAAAACATTTTGTGTACCATGAAATTTGAAACTTGCGCCCCAATTCATCTGTCGGAAATTGAAATGGTTCATTGAGTCCAGGTTGACATGGTCCGATTTCAAACAATTTTCGAATCAGTTTCGAGCTTATGCTCGTATTAATGTAGAGTCCTGGATCTGTAGGGAAGTCGGATTGAGGAAGAAGTGGTTCTTGTAAAATATCTGAAGCAAGTTGTTTTTCCACTGTATCAAATTCTAAATCACCCTGATTATGTTTCAAGCCTGAGCAGGTAATGTTACCGTCTCAGTATTCTCTGCACATGAATGTATATCTGGGTGTTGTTCATCAACTGCAGATAGTACTTGCTCATCTTCAACAAGAACTTCAGGTGATGTTTCTGTCTCAACAGGCTCAGTACAGGAACTCGAATGCGTAGATGTATGTTGATCATCAAATACATGCTCATTTTTATCAGAAACCTCAGCTGATTAAATTACTGGCAGTTTTGACTGTTTAGTTATAAATGATGTTAACTTATACATTTGCTAGCATCTGCCTTGAGACTGGCTTCCTTTGCCAATTTAAGCCTAAATGATCCACTTAATTTGGTAACTGATTTTCTTTTATTAGTGTCACCAGCTGACTCAGCCATGGCTCTAATTTAAATTTTATTTGAATTCAATATTGAATATTATTTTAATATTTCAATAGTAACGCAATAATTTGTTTGTCAAAAAAGTCCAAATTGGCAATAATTATTATGGTTAGATTTATGTACAAACACTATACAAGCTTAAAAACTTCAAACTGTCGCTCTTCACTGGAGCTATGTAATATTATTAATATGATGCAGCATAACAGCTGGAGTTGCTTAAATCCAGTTGAACTTTGTACACAGTCTCAGCACTGCTAAGTAAGCAGTAATCTGCACTACTGAAGGATTTGCCTGCTGCTGTGCTGCATCAACTATGTTTGGGGGCGACCCGCACCCCCCCCCCCCACACCTATAGCTAAATCCGCAACTGAGCTACATCGATTTAAAAATAAATTCAAGGAACATTTTAAAACATTTTTAAAAATTTAATTGCGAAACAAGAAAATGAAGTCAAATATAATTTATGACTTCATAAATCCTCAAAGTAAAATAGATTTGTCCGAAATGTCTCAGTTCCATTGAAAAAATTATAAAAATCAAAACTGAATTATATTCAATTTCAAAATTATGAAAAATATTTTACCTATTTCAATTAATTAGGTTGCTATTTTAATGGTTTCAGAAAAGGGCAAAAAATTTATAAATTAAAGTGAATATGTATACTGCTGGAATGTATATACAATTTTCGCCTCGTATAGAACAATGTGTTACCTTCAGAACAAAAACCTGAAAATGTAAAAATCAAAATTAGTTACAATTAAATATGGAAGGATCTCTAAAATGTAAATAATAATTTAAAATAAAAGTATTTCTACATATTAACCAAACGGTGCTAAGCATTTTTTCGTATATGCATTGCAGAGCTACCGGACAGCGTATCACTCAAATGGTTTAATAAGTAATGAAAACAGTCTTAGCTTTGAAACTTTAAAAATGACAAGAATTAATAAAAATGATATCTCGATTTATTTCTGAAATTATCAAAATTTTATAAACACCACAGTGGTAGAGTGCTAAAGATTGATAGAGAAACAGCATACACATCAACAATGAAAAACTATACACAAAGGCTTAGAAATACATTCTGAAATTCTCATTAACTGACTCCCGTCGTTTCCAATTTTTCATTGTGGTGGGTTACGGGGTTTCATTATTTGTTTGAATTAACCGGTAGTTGCCCCAGTAACTCCATACAAAAAGATGCTAACTGCCACTTGGCACCCGTTGCTAGGCAACGTTGGTAATGTGTTCAAGTGGTGGATTGTCCGCAAAAATTGAGTATTATCGCTAGTACTGTAATTGCTCGGACAACCCTCGGGTTCACGAGCTGTCGATAGAAGACCTATGCTCGCTTTGCTCTGTCCCTTGTAGAAATTCAAGATTTAGATTCTTATTTGGCTATGGAAAATGAGACGAAGGTTCGGTGACGCGATGCGAATATTTATGATAACGCTGGCATACAAATGTATCTAAGAGATAAATTGACTATGAATACGACTACTCTATTCAAATCAACAAAACATGTAGTATTTATGAGTTAATGGGTTGGGAGCTGTGTTGCTCGACGTCGGGCACGCTCCTTGCGTCCCGGCCGACGATTTATGGAAGGAGTGACGGACTGGTTTGTAGCTTGCGGATCTTTGGGTGGCATCTGGGACGGGGCGAAGACGAGTGGGTATGTTACTGCCTCCCCTTCCCGACAGACTGCCAGGGCGACTTCCAATCCTCTGATTTGGGTGCGTAAGCTTTGATTAAGTTGACGTTCCTCTGCCCATCCCCTTTGAGCTGCTGTTAGGCGTTGGTAGGTTGTCTTTAGCCTGGCTGGATCCACCCAGGTAGCTTTTACCTGCTGCACCTCCTTCGTGAGTTGTAGGACTTGTTGATGGAGTGATTGGTTGACCTGCTGTGCTCGGGATAATTCCTGTTGCAACACCTGAGTAATTTCCATAGCTAATATAAAAATAAAATTAAGTAAAGTAATTCAAGATCGGAGTGTGATTAAGTCATTCTGGCATGGTATTAAACAAAGTTAGTAAGAAAAGTTTTTCTCAAAAAATATAAGTAACCATAGTTTGTGACTTTTATTTTAAACATTTATGAACAAGTAACAGCAGAATCTCAAGTTGATGCGGAAGTTCTACATTCTATATAACAAGTATTAAGATGTAATCACAAATCCAGGAAGAAGACAATTGGAGTTTCCTCAGGGGAATCGACTTGCCACCCACTCTTCGGGGGTGTAGCCCGCGATTGACATCACTGGCCTTCTAGTGTTGCGGGACCGGACCGCATTGCTCGAGGGGATCTGGCTTGGATAGATCTGGCAAGGATGCCAGTAGGAGTCGGCAATCCGACTCGCCCGCAAATCCTCCTCTACGTTCGCCAGATGCTGGCGAGCTCGGGTCACCTGCTCATTTAGGTCGCGTTGTTGAGCTACTAAACTCTCCAATTGTTGCCGGGCCTGTTGATGGATTTCAGTTGACGGGGTCCACTGAGTGTATGTCCCTCCACCCAGATTATCTCGATCGAGGAATCTCGAGGGTAAGAAATCCGGGCATCTTTCCTGGCGGTGCTGGGCCCATGCCCATCTCCAACGATCAGCAAGAGAAATCGTGGCGTTGGTGGCTAAACAAAATATCATCAATGGTTGTTCACGCGTGAGGCGTCTTCACAATTCGTTACGTCATGGTGTTTTCTAACTCGTTTTCCGTCCTTGTGTCAACAACTGGGTGTTATGAGAGTTGTATAGGTTCAAATAGCCGTTTGGTCATGGTCTAGTGTTTTCCAGCTCCCTATCAGTTAAAGAATTGATTTGCGAGTAAGGGCATTATTTTACAGCTCGTTGACTAGGTTCGGAAAGCTTGTCGATTAATTGTAACTGACGGAATTCATTAAGGATAATCCTATTCGATCATATTATACTCATGTCAATATCAACCAATCCTCATCTTAATATTGCTTGTCCTGAATACATTCTCTTAGTGCTACTCACACCTATTGCTCGGATGGTGGGATAATGTTGGTGCTTTACGTTAAAAAATAAATTATAAGGGTTCACGCATTATAATGTACGATATTATCGTCGAACAAAATCGTTTAAATATGTTATCGTCGGATTCATTTGATAATTCGATCATAACGACGTCAAATTGATGTTTGAATTTGGTTAGTAACAATAAAGTGTAAATAGATAAAATCATTCAAGGAATATTATAATCAACGCTATTTGGGGATTTTATCAAAAAGTTCATTTGATAGTATTTATAAATTTATTCGACAATGGGAATAAATAATATTGTAATATAATTACCATTAGATGTAGGAGCCATGGCTCCTGACCCCTCTCCACTTGAAGGCATTCTGGATTTTGCTGTTGATGCACACGAAAATTCCATTGATGTTTCTATAATATTATTTCGATCAGGTGAATATTATGTTTGATTATTTACAATATGGTATTTGATAATGGGTCGATAATATATCCGGTCGGAAATGCTAATTCGTTGACTTGACCGATTATTGATTTGTCGAAGGTCGACTGTTCAATGCTCTCGCGTAGCTATACAACTAGGTGAGTTTATCTTACACATCCTGTTTATCTGATATTTACTACACTATTTAGTCTATCTTACGATCTGCTATATGGCCAGTTAAAAATTGGTTTATTTACCGTGAATTTAATGGTTTCGATCAAGGTTAGCCCTTTAAATTTTTTCTGCGAATTTATTATGGTTATGGGATATTCAGGGTTACTTTCCGCAGTGGATGTCGGACTAATTATCTGAAGATGCGTCGGAATAAATTTCAGTCGGTTTTATATTGGTTAAGCATCCAATGTCTTATGGCCTCGCTCGGAAAATGGATTATCCCTACTATGACTGGAATTTGGATTTTTACAAAAGGATGGAGTGCTAACACTACTTGAATAAATGCATGACTCTCCTGTCGTTAACTGCAGATTCATTGTAACTTGGAATTTGATTCTAATCATTTGATTTGTTTATCTATTGATTTTTTCTATGATGACACTCTCTTGTCCCTAGCAATGTTTTCAGTTAATTGAATTTTTAATCGATTTATTTAATTTTAAGCAATCCCCTGTTCTATTTTGTCTTTAATTTCTCTGTTTTTAGTTCCCGTATTTATGCTATTAAAGAAAGAATTTTTGTATTTGATTAATGAGTTTCATTATCACTGCATTACCGTCGTTTTGATCCATAACTACGTTAATTTAAATTACCGAACTATTTTACTAGATTTACTTAATTTACTTTAAAAATTGGTTTGATCGATAAAATTACGTTAAGCAATAGGTTACTTTATTTTAATAAATTATTTAAAGAATTTTTAATTACTGAATCAAAGCTTTACTCAAAAATTTACTGGATTTTTATCAAAGCATTATTTTACTTCTATTCAAATTAATTTAATGTTAATTGAGGAATTGCTTGGGTTAACCCACAACTTTCTTTAACTTACTGTACGAATTAATTTACTGTTAATCCATGAATTTACATTATTTAACAAATTAAGTTAAAGAAAATGAATTACGTTAATTTTGTTCAATAATTGTTCTAGTTAATTTAATCAATGAGTTATTTATCCTTTAACCAATAATCAATAATTTGCTTGAATCAATCAATTACTTATTTAATGATTTTTATTATTTTATTCCGAAATGTAAATTTGATTTAATTATACCAATGATTTTTATCTAATTTATTTCAAAATATTAATCCAATTTAGTTATAACAACGATTTCAATTTAATTTATCCCCGTATCCTTTCCCTTTAATAGACCTTAGGCGCATATTGTGTTTATATTATATTTACTGAGTGCCCACTGGACTACTCGATTTGATGATTTTGAGCCGTGTGTAATAGAGATTTAGGTCGATTTTATAGAAATGAGAAACGAGGAAGCTGCCAAAAGACCTCTTCCTTATTTCTCGTCTCATCTATAGGGATAATATTGACGTTACGACTTCTGCGTTCCGCACGCTGAGTCTTCACGGGTACATATCATTGGCGATTTTCCACGCACTTACACAAATCTGTACTATGTGGATTTTACTATCTTGCAATGTGTTGGCTGTGGGCCGGAAAAATTTCGACAAATGTTTAATTAATATTAATAAATACATGAAGAACAATGGTTAATATTATAAATATTTATTAACATATTAAATAATCAACATACAAAATTACTTGTCCAAATGAAACCATAACAGCATAAAAATGCATCTCCCCCCACGCCGACATCCAAGCAGAGCTCTACCGAGGTTGCGAGGATGTGACGTGGAGAGAGAGCTCCAAATAAACTAATTCTCACCTAAAAGTAAATTCTAAACGTAGATTTTTAAACAAAGTTCTAGTTCAAAAAAATTGTTTTTTGGTTTGAAAACCGGTTTTATGGTTAAATTTAATATGAAAATGAATCGGTATTTATACCTATTTCCTGTCCCTAACCTCGCATGTTAAATTTGATGTAGTAAAACAAAATTTGACCTTGTTATTTTCTAGTGAATTCTATTCTTTGATTTTATTATTTTTCTGATTTATTTTTCTGATTTTTCATTTAGAATTTTTATTGAATTATTACTAATTCAACTTTTTTGATTTAAGTTTCATTTTAATGAACTTTTATTAATTTATTAATTTTTGTCGAATTTGTTGTGTTTTCTAGTTATGTTTGTGTTGGTATCGTGCGGATCTTGGTGCGTTTTGTTATTATTTTAATTTATTTTTATGTTTATTAATTTATATTTAATTCTCTTTTTTCTCATATTTGATAGGGTTTAATTGATGTTTCAATAGGTTTATTTAAATTTGCATGTTATATTTGCGTTGTATGTTACCGGACCATTTAAACATTTTCCAAGGCCATATGTGTTCTGGCCCAACAATTGTAAAAATAACTTCATACTGTTAATTGAAGTTTATTTTAATTTTTAGAATAAATGCTACTATGATTTTTAAGATTGATTTTGTTTAGAAAGTTATTAATAATTGTTAAAATATATTCCTTAGAATTGTTGGGCCAACACACAATTTTGTTTAAATGAATCGGTAGCATCATGCAAACACAACACGCGGATTTAAAAAATCAGACCCATAAAACATCAATTAACCATGCTAAAATATGAGAAAGATGGAATTAAAATATAAAATCGAAAAACCTAAAAATAAATTAAAATAATAACAAAGTGCAACAAGATATGCATGAAATAAACAAAAAAATAACATGAAAACATGAACATTTGACCGAAATTTGACAATTTACTAAAAAAAAGCGAATGTCCACGAAAGTTGGAACTAAAATTAAATAATTTGAATTGGAAACAATTCAATTAAAGAATTTAAAAATAAAATTGCCAAATTAAATCACGAAAATAATAAAATTAAGATTAGAATATACCAGAAAATCACAAAGTCAAATTTTGTTTTACTACATCAAATTTAACACGCAAGGTTAGGGTCGTACAATAGGTATATATACCGATTCATTTTCACAGAATTTTAATCAGTTTTTGTAATAAAAAACTCGAACACTCGTATTACAGTACGAATCTTGCTAACAACACTCATTCTTCGATTTTTGTGTAAGATAAAGAATGTCCGATACTTTCTCCACGTCGCGCACAAACAACCTCGTGTGAGGTCTGTTTGGGCGTCGTCGTGGGGAAAGGTTTGTAATGAAGTTCGAAATGAATTATGTCAGTTATGTTGTATTAAGCCAATTATATTTTGACATAAAACTTAAATGAAAGCGAATTATGTCGAAAATTTTCCGGCCCACAGCTACTCACGCACCACAAGAAAGCAAAATCTACACAACAATTCAGACTGTGTAAGTGCGGTTCATTCGCCAATAACCTGTGCCCATGAAGGTTCCGGCGTGAATAACGTAGGGCCTAAACGTCAATATTATCCGTTATATGGGAAACTGGGAGGAGGGGAAGCAGTCTTTTGGCTGCTCCTCCACCACTCATTTCCTGAAATTTCGACCGAACTAAAATCATTCTCACATAACGGCTAAAAATCACAAACATTTAGTAGTCCAGTGGGCACTCATAATATCATAATATCGATACAACTATCCTAAGATTAAATTAAAGGTAAGGGAGTGGGGAGAAAATCGGAAATAATTGCTATGTCATCCAATAAACTACTCTAACTAAATCTTAAAAAATAGAATAACGGAACAAGGTAGCACGAAAAGATCCATAAAATTGACTATGCCTAAGATAACGAACTAGAGTAACTTAAAAACCGCCACCAAAATCGAAATTTAACCGAAACTATTTAAAATAAATGATTAAATCTCTAACGATTACCTTCGCATCGAGCCGGGGCTCGCATCAAAATTCACAAAGATATCCAAACTCAGTTTGGGTAATCAATTCCCGATAATGATTTCCAACCAAAATAATGACTAAGCTATTATCTTAAAAAACCACCCCAAACCGAACCCGATTACGTGATTAAATAAAACTGATTTATTCAATGAGATGTTCGAATTACGAAACCCACGAGACTTAATTTATCCGATTAGAATAAAAAGCCATTTAATATCTCTCGGATTAATTATACAATACAACTCATAATGCATTAGGAAGAAAATCCATAACGGTGAACGACAAATCATAAGATCAACAGGAACAATTGAGTTGAGTAGTGAATTGATCCCATTATACATCCGAAGTCCATAACCCGCTAGAACTATAAATATGCTTGTAACTTAACTCCAATCCAACTCGACCCCTACATAAAAGTTAATTAATTAAGTAGTAGGAATAATTCGTCTAGTACTAGATGTAGAAGCCGAATAGGTGTAAGTTCTGAACGAATCCTGTATCCGAGAGGACGGAGAATAGAAAGATGGCCATGACATTCATAAGAAGATCGAAAATAAAATCCAACAAGAAGTGGAATGACAGCGAAATAGTCGACGATCAATAAATCACAATTGGGATCAATAAATCCGAGAAGAAGAGATTTAATGATATAGTAGACAATCCACCCGACGAGGCCAACTAATTGGGGCATAGAAAATTGCCACGTCGTGAGGGAAATGCTAGAAGAATGTGCCTTTAGCATTTTATCGATCCACTTACGCCAATTCCAGAACAATCTACCGAGTAGAAAAAATGAACCGGTTGTACTGAATCTGTCATTGCAGATAGAAAACCTAATGTGTGCACACGCCAATGTCAGACACGACTACGAGAACAACTACATAAATAGTCAAAATTTTTGAACAACTAAAATTGGATACGAATGATAATAGACAAGGATGTTCTACGGCCAAGAGAGGCCCTTCCTCACGATTGGAATGAGAGCAGATTTTGAGACTGATGCAGGCACGCACCTTCATTTGTTTTTCGCCAGTGAATTTCTGGCTTTTTTAATAGATTTAGTGTTAAGATGGTTTTGTTGGGTCCCACTAGTAGTATGAATTATTGACTCGACCTCGTCAATGTCAACTTCAAGTCTGCGTTTCACTCTGGCATGTTCAGTAGTGCCAGTCTCTACAACGCTGATATCAACTATCGAACCAGACTGCGTTCCTGGATTTATTTCTACAGACTGAGTGGTGTTCACCAGAGTAATCGAATCAGATCTGTCTGCTATTTGCTCGCTATTGCTAACAGTTAAAGTAAGGAGGAGACTTTGTATTATAGAAAAGATATGCGTAGTCATGTTAGTAGTGCAAATCTTTCTACAATGCAGTGGAATCCGGTAAGAATATTTACTACTTAAAAGGAATTTCTTTTTGTCGCGAATTACGAAAAAGAGAAATCTCTTGGCTTTTTCAATCGATTTCTATCGGTAGTGCGTTGAACACGCTATGAGATCTAGCCTTAGTAGTTCCTTCGTTCCGCTCACCTTTTGCGATCCCATAACCAGTGGTTACATTACCAACATTGCTTGGCAAGGGGTAACCATTGGGGGCGAGGATAATTGTATTTGGGGTCAAGGTTACGTTAACCATAAACCCCACAGAAAATATGAAACTTAGTTCAGTTTGTAACTTTGGGGCGTAATTCTGTCTAAGGAACACAATGCATCTGGGATTAAGATTTACAATCTTCGTTCAACAATATATTTCGAGAGGAATTAATCAAAAAATTTTAAATATTGACTAACAATTGCTAATTGTCAAAAATCAAACTTAAAGTCAGTGAAAAAAGGGTAGATATGCCGTTCTGATTAAAGTTCATACTGGTTGGTTTTTGGGTTTTGATATTTGAGACTATATGGTTGTTACCCAGACAACCCCATACAAATATTCTTTCGATTGCCACTCGGCACCCGTTGCTAAGCAACGTTGAAACTGTGTTCGAGTGGGTAGATCGTCCGCAAAAAGTGAGCGCTATTGCTAATGCTATAATTGACCGAACGATCCATGGGTTCAACGAGCTGCCGATAGAAGGCCTGTGCTCGATTTCGACTTTTATGTCCCATTATTCTCCTATCTCTTTCAAATGTTAACCTATACTCTCATATCATCTATCTTTATGTCCATTTGCTTGGTCCTTCTTATTATTGTCCATGTTGATGATTTTTTATGGTCTGTAAGCCTTTGGTTATGTTAAGTAAACACAGTACATCTCTTACCCTTATCCCTATTATAACTACAATGTTCCCTATTATTATTACTAGCATCATCATTGTTACTATTATATATATTACCTTTCTTAATTGTTACTACTATTACCTTTATTATTATTTTTATTACTATAACTACCATTTTATTTATTGTTATTACTACTATGATTATTACTACTATTATTATTATCATAATTATTATCATCATTACTACAAATACCATGATTATTATTATTATTATTATCATTATTATTATTATTATTATTATTATTATTATTATTATTATTATTATTATTATTATTATTATTATTATTATTATTATTATTATTATAATTACCATTACCCTTATCATTATCGTTATTATTATTAAGATTTTGTAGGGATCCGTCCTTATTCCTCAGCGTTAAAATTTTTTTATTGATGTGAGGAGTTAAAATTAAAATACTAAATTAAATTAGTTCACGATTAAAATTTGTAAAGTTTTAATTGAAACTTAAATTATTTTAAGATATTAAAATTGAAATGATAATTGAAATTTTAAAATAAAATAATTTTTAATAAAATTGAAATTCAAGTATGAATGCAATGGTATGTTGATATTTGGTTGAAATTAAAATTTAGAAAATGTCCCAAGAATATTTGTTTATATAATCAGATTTCTATGAAATATAATTTGGATTTAATAGTCTTAGTAATTTATTTTGATGACTGAAGAATTAAATGTTATAGCTTCTAACATGGCGACCATTCCAACGGATCTGCTTATTGGAAGATTACTTCCAGAAAAATTCCACAGAGGAGATGACCTCGAATTATTTATCAAAGAATGTCAGAGGTTCTTTGAAATAACGAAGACACCAGTGAAGACACAAATGGTACTAGTTATTACACTTCTGGACAGGACTTTGATTGAAGAATATGAAGCCGCAGAAGGTAAAACCGTTGAACAGAAATTAAGAGCAGCTTTTCATCGACCAACGTCATTGATTGATGACTTAAGAGAAGCCTTGAACTACGAGCAAGGTAACGATTCGGCAGAAATATTTATAGAGAAAATATCAAAAATGACTAAAAAATTGGCCTCACACACGTGGAATGAGGAAGAAATTCAGAAATGTTTATTGACACATTGTGTAAGAGATAAAGAAGTCAGGAAAGAAATCGAAATGAAAGATCTCAAAACGGCGGAACAAATTAAAGAAACTATAAAGAAGATAGAAAAAGTTAACAAGGTTATTGAACAAGTAAACACGGTGAGATCAATACGACCTACAACTGGGGGAAGAACTTATAGAGATGTAGTACAAGTTGGAGCCACGAAGAGAGAAATCAACGAATGGAAACCAGAGACAAGAGTTAAAGTGATAGAATGCTGGACGTGTCAAAAACCGGGACACAGTAGCAGAGAATGTAATATAAAAAGAAGATTTCAATGTTATGCATGTGGTGTTGAAGGTCACATACGAAGAGAATGCCCAACAATCAAATGTCATAGATGCAATGCACGAGGACACAAAGAAAGAGAGTGCTACACAAATATGGAAAGACGAAATCAAGGAAGAGATCGAGACCAAAGGAAGATGTCAGGAGGAAGAATTCAAAGAAATACCTATCAACAAATGGAAGATATGTATCAACCAAGGAACGTACATCAAAGACAATGGGGAAACCAACAATATAACAGAAAAGATATTGCAGCTATCGAGTCTGATGATGAGATGATGAATACAAAACAGTCAAGCCAGCCAGACGAGTATAACAGGGAGAATGACCCAAACGAGCACGCTCCGTCAAACGGGACATTGATCGGAGCAATTTACTAAGTAAGATTGATTTCAACCAAAGAATGAATGCTAACGGTATGTGTAATTTAAGTATGGATGATGATTGTATGATTGATAAAGATTGTAGTGTTTTTGAACGTGATATTAATAATAATAGTAGTGTAGAAATTAAAAAGTCGAATGATAAGGAAAGTCAGAAAAAATTTAAAGAGGAGTGTAAAGTAAATGAAGTAGTAAAACACGAGGAAAGAACGATAGAGAAAATTTACAAATTCCTAAAGAAAAATGGAGACGTGTGTATTAATGAAATTGTAGAAGATACTAGAGAGCAGAATATTTTGTCAGTAGAAGAACAAAAAAGTCCAGTAATAACATATAATATAATGCAAGGTAGACCGAGTACAACACTGGATATCCAAGGGCGGAAAGTAGATTGTTTATTGGATACAGGAGCGCGAATTAATGTGATGGCTAAATCTGTAATTGATCGATTAGAAAATATCGAAATATTAGAAACAAGGGAATCGCTAAGATGTGCAAACAACAGTAGATTAGAAACTATGGGTAAACTAAACATCAATGTTAAAATGGGCAGTATGGAAAGAAATGTAACATTCATTATAGTAAAGAATTTAATACCAGAAATTATTGGAGGAGTAGAACTACAAAGGTTATTTGGTATAGAATTGAAATATATACTAGAAGAACATGAAAAACGTAGTGATTTCATTTGCGAAATAGAAGCTAGATTTGGGCGGATTATAACAGATGAAGAAAGATTACGTCATGCCATCGACGTTTTAAAAGTTACCGGAAATAAGAGACTGCTAGAAATATTTCAGGCAAACAAGAATGTTTTTATGGCAGATAAATGGGACATTGGGTGTACCAATCTGATAAAACATAAGATCATCACGAAAGGAGAGCCAATAATGATTAAACCGAGACGTCAGCCAATAAATTTGGAAGACAAGATTGAGGAAGCAATAAAAAATCTAGAAAACAACGGAATAATTAGGAAGTGCAATTCACCGTGGAACACACCTTTAGTTTGTGTATGGAAGAAAGAGAAAAAGACATCAGGCTTTGTCTAGACTTCAGACAATTAAACAAGATAACAGAAAGACAAGCATTTCCAATGCCAAATGTAGATGAAATTTTAGACATCCTACACGGATCCAGATATTTTAGCTCAATCGACTTGGGAAATGCTTATTACCAAGTGAAGTTAGATAAAGAATCTCAAGAGAAAACAGCATTCTCAACAAAAGAAGGACAGTTCTGTTTTAACAGGATGCCGTTCGGTATTGCAGCGGCACCAGGAACATTTCAAGAATTAATGACGAAAGTATTGAAAGACTTGTGGAAAGATGGAGTGATGGTATATTTAGACGACATCCTAATATTCACAAAGACAGAAGAAGACCATTATAACATATTTGGAAAAGTCCTAGGGAAGATCGCAACAGCAGGACTAAGATTGAACCCCGAAAAATGTCAAATATTTAGAAAAGAAGTGAAGTTTCTGGGACACATAATAAATAAAGACGGCATACAAACAGATAATACTAAAATAGAAGCAATACAATCATTTCAAAAACCAAAATGTGTGAAGAATCTGAGGAGCTTTCTGGGTATCTGTAACTATTATCGACGGTTCATAAAAGACTATGCAAAGAAGGCAAGAGCACTAGAAAGTATATGCGGAAAAAACAATGAGAAAATAAGATGGACAGAGATGTGTGAAAAGGCTTTCGGGGAAATGAAAGAAGCATTGATAACCGCCCCAGTATTGGTATTTCCAGATTTCAGAAAAGAATTTATATTAGACACAGACGCGAGCTTCGATACTATTGGAGCAGTTCTTTCGCAAAAGGATGAAAAAGGACATGAACATGTCATCGCATATGGTTCA
This sequence comes from Schmidtea mediterranea, assembly GCA_022537955.1. Lineage (NCBI taxonomy): Eukaryota > Metazoa > Platyhelminthes > Tricladida > Dugesiidae > Schmidtea > Schmidtea mediterranea. The sequence goes on from CM039680.1 coordinate 74,113,687, forward strand.
CATGCGATGAGCAGCCACGAAAAAGGATACTGCATTACCAGAAAAGAATTATTGGCAATATACTATTTTTGTAAACATTTCAACCACTACTTATATGGTAAGAGATTCGTACTGAGAACGGACCATAAAGCTATTACGTTTATGGTAACAACGAAGAAACCAATAACGGCTCAATTCCAGACATGGATCAACTATTTAAGCAGTCTGGATATTAAAATGGAATACAGGAAAGGAACAAGCCATACAAACGCGGATATGCTATCCAGGAAAACATGCGGAACATGTGTACAGTGTATGATGGAACACGAAGACGCAAAAACCGGCAAAATTAAAACCAGAATATTAACAGTAACAGCAGAAGGCGGATATAACAAGTGGCAAAATGACAATATGGAGGTCCAAGAAATAAAGAATAAGTTAGAAAATAAAGATTGTAAGTTCATAATGGAAAACAACACGGTACTAACTAAACAAGGTAAAATATGGATACCGTCAGATAATAGACAGAGGATGATAAAAGAAGTACACGTATTGCTGTGCCATGCAGGTGCACAGAAAGTAACAAAATATATCCAGAACAACTGCGACATGGAAAATCTAGCAACGGAAGTAAAAAAGGTAATTGAGAACTGCGAAAGATGTCAGAAAATGAAAACGATAACAACCAAGACAAAGGAGGAAACTCAAACAATAAAGAGTACAGAACCATTCGAGAAGATATATATGGATATATGTGGGCCATTGAAAGAAACGTTCAACAAAAAGAAATATATTTGCGGAATCATTGACCACTATAGTAAATACATCTCATTAACGGCCATAAACAAGCAAGACGAAAGAACAATTAGTGAGACGTTATTAAATAAATGGATATTAAAGTTTGGAGCGCCAAAAGAACTTCATGTAGATTGTGGGAAGAACTTTGAAGCAAGAAGCATAAAAGAACTAGCAAAGACAGCTGGCATTGAATTAATTTTCTCAAGCCCATATCACCATAACACGAATGGTATTATTGAAAGACAATTCAGAACAATCAGAGAGTATATTAACGCGTCATTGAATGAAGGAGGAAGGAAAAACTGGGCTGATATAGTGCCAGAAATAGAATATACGTTAAATGCAACAGTTCAAAAAACAACGGGAGTAAGCCCAGCAAAGATTATATTTGGGAGGAAGATCGACAGAATGAAATGGTACTCGAATAAAGAAATAAATAGAGAAGATATGGAAAAGAGAATAGAGGATAAAACACTAAACCAAAAATAAGCAAAACAGTGAGAAATTTTGAAATGGAAGATGTGGTCTTGATCAAACAAGAAATTCGAAATAAAGACGATGCAAGGTGGGAAGGGCCGTACAAAGTGATAAAGAAAATACATGAACGGAGCTACTTACTTAAGGATCAAAATGGGAAGATGGTAGTCAGAAATGTTGAGAAGATCAAACATTTTAAAAAAGGGGGATGTGAGGAGTTAAAATTAAAATACTAAATTAAATTAGTTCACGATTAAAATTTGTAAAGTTTTAATTGAAACTTAAATTATTTTAAGATATTAAAATTGAAATGATAATTGAAATTTTAAAATAAAATAATTTTTAATAAAATTGAAATTCAAGTATGAATGCAATGGTATGTTGATATTTGGTTGAAATTAAAATTTAGAAAATGTCCCAAGAATATTTGTTTATATAATCAGATTTCTATGAAATATAATTTGGATTTAATAGTCTTAGTAATTTATTTTGATGACTGAAGAATTAAATGTTATAGCTTCTAACAATTGATATACAACATTAGCCGTAATCCATCTGTATTTTTCGGTTTTCGATAAAGTATTTTTGTAAATTCGAAAATTTTAGCAGCATTCCGCCCTTTTTTTACGGTTCATTCCTATTCTACAGTTTTCGACAAAGTATTTGAATTAATTCGGAAAATTTGAGCAGCGTCCAACCCATATTTTCCGCCTCAACTCAAATTAATTAATTTAATTCTTATTTAAAAACATTATTTTTCATGAGTTTGGTCGTTCGGATTAATCTTTTTCCGATGGCTATTCATTTTAAGTGTTGCAACGATTTCGCAATTTTCCCCACTACCCGTTCCCTCTCTTTGTCCTTAAGATCTATGTATGTTCATATTATATTTAATGAGTGCCCACTGGACTACTCGGTGTTAGATATTTTGAGCCGATTGTTGTTAAAATTCATGTCGATTTTTTAGGAAACGGATGATGAAGGAGCAGCCAATGGACTACTCATTTACCCTCCAATTTCCCCTATGTACGGATAATATTGACGTTTCAGCTCCTGCGTTCCGCACGCCGGAGCCTTCACGGGCACGAACTATTGGCGATTTTATACGCACTTACACAGTTCGATAGTGTGTTTTATTTTTCTATCTTGCGTTATGTTTTGGCTGTGGGCCACCAAAAATAAAATAATCGAAAAAATAAATTACCACATGAATTAGGCAAAAAAAAATTGGCATTCATATAAACAAATTTTAAATCGGGCATCGATGTACATAAACCAAAATAACATAACTGTAGATTAACAATCTGAAAATATTGCTGCAAAACATAACTGTAGATTAATAACCTGAAAATATTGCTACAAAACATGACTGTAGATTAATAACCTGAAAATATTGCTACAAAACATAACTGTAGATTAATAACCTGAAAATATTGCTACAAAACATAACTGTAGATTAATAACCGGAAATTATTGCTGCACAATAGTTGAAAAGCACACAGTAAAACAAGATAAAAAGTGTGCAACTTAATTTTGGTTTAAATCAATACAGCAAAGTAGTAGTTTTAAATTTGTGAAAACACATCAGTATATATACCTACAATTTGGCCTTAACCTTGCGTGTTAATTTTATTGCGATTAAACAAAATTTGACCTTGAAATTATTTGTGTTATCTAAATTAAATTTTTATTTATTTCTTAATTTAAATTGGTAATTTATTTTTAACATTTTTAAATAAATTTATTCAGCTAAAAATATTTTATTTTTATTCATTTAATTCATTAATTTTTACTTTTATATAAATGGTCATTTTACGGTCAAATTTTCTTGTTATTATGTTATTTTTTATGTAAATTTCGTGCGGTTCTTGATGCATTTTGTATTTATTTTATTTTACTTTTATGTTTTTGATTTTATATTTATTTATATTCTCTCAGATTTTAAAGTGTTTAGTTGGTGTTGTATATTGTATTTTAAGTTATCTTGGTGCTGGGTTTTAATGCTGTATTACTGATGCATTTAAACAATTCTCAAGGCTATTTGTGTGCTATTATACATACTATTCAGATTCGTGTAAGTGCGTGGAATACCGCCAATGATCTGTGCCCGTGAAGACCCGGCGTGCGGAACGCAGGGATCGGAACGTCAATATTATCCCGTATAGAAGAAAGGAGAGATAAGGAAGCTGTCTTTTGGCTACTTCTTCGTCCCTCAGTTTCTTTAAAATCGACCTAAATTACTCGACACACGGCTCAAAATCACCACACCGAGTAGTCCAGTGGGCACTCATTAATTTATAATGTAAACACAACGCGCCTAAGGTCAACCAGGGGAAAGGTGACGGGGAAATAGAAAAATAAAATCATTGCTATGTAAATAAATCAAACTATTATTTTAACCCCTAAATTTAAACCATAGATGTAAACTTAAAATCCATCATAATTATTGAGCAATTCCCAAAAATGTATAGCAAATAGTAGTTAGAGTCACGAATCTAAATCAATCCGATTCAGAGACGTAAATAGATACCCTCCTAGCTAAGATAAACGATCGTCACAAAAACTTTACTGAGGTCCCGATGCGGTAATGGTAAAAAAGCCACGAGAAAATGTGCTAATTTTAACTCCATCCAAACAAGGAACCATAGAGCTTGCATTAATTAACTCCTGATTAACCAAATTTTTTGAGAGATAATTTAAGATTAATTGACCGAAATCTCGACTAACTCAATACGACCTCCGCATAGAAATTTGGAAAACGATGGAATAAGGAGAGCGACTCATAAACCGAAGAAAATGCCACCATAACGTAATTAAATTCCATCGACAGGATCATCACCGAAAATTAGTTTGAGGTAAAATCAACGAGATAACGAACCAACTAAATAAAGCCTCATGTTTTTCTGGTTCGACGAAATTTCATAGCGGCGAACGTTGTTTGAGCGTCCAAGGTTATAATTAATGAGTACAAATAAAACGCAATCTATCTACCCGCATAAGGTCAAACTCAAATCCAATTAGTAACGAACTGCAGTTTTATTTAAACACAAGGAAAAGGGGAATGCTGCACCAAAACCCAGCTCTAGCTCGATCCTATATTCACAACGAGTTAATCCTAAAAGAGTAAAGACTCTTAAGTTAAAGAGAACTCAAATATCTAGCAAAACCTGTAATCGTGATTTTCCTACGTCCAAATAATCCATCGATCCGAGGAAAATGAACATTTGAATTAACCGCTCCACAGCATTCGCAATATTCTTTTGATCGAGATTCACTAGCCAATAGGGACTCCGCGACGTTATTCGAACTAAATTTAAGTGCTAACTGAAAGAATAGAATATCTAGTCAATATAATAATTTACCCATAGAATATCTAGTCAATATAATAAATTACCCATAGAATATCTAGTCAATATAATAAATTACCCCTAAAATATCTAGTCAATATAATAATTTTCCCGAAAAGTTAAGTTAACAATTGATCTACTTCGCCAATATCCATGTTAGAGCGTCATTCCTAAAAACAAAAAAATAAGAAATTTATAGACCATAATAGAAATCCCTACTCACGATGATGATCATTCAGCGGGAATAAATCTCATAAACTCTGAAATTTACCAAGCTAGTAAATATAGAAAACTAGAAACTTGACACCTACATAAATCGATAATTCACGTGAAGGATAACCAGCTTGTCATTGCACAACACACCCGCAGTAATCAGTTAGTTCTCTCTGGCAATGCGGTAATTACATACACCTACCTTTTCTCTTCCCCAAACTATATAAGAAAAATAGACAAATCAATAGTCAAAACAAATTTTTTCCGAGTAATTAAAAATGTCTTACCAGCCAACTAACTACAACGAAAAGCCGACAGATAAGTCACCCGATGAGGTCGGAGATGTGGATTTAGCAATTTGCAATTCAAGTAAAATTTCTCTTATTTAATTTTGATAAAAAATGCTAATAAAAATGTCGGATGTACTGTGGGTTTAAGAATTTTTGCCTGTTAAATATTCATTTGGTGGATATTACTAGAATAGGAGGATTTTAGTTTCATTTCAATTTCACTCTAATGGCTAGATCATTAGGTACGATTAGATAGAGCACTCCGATTGAAGATGGGTACTTCGGGATATGTTAATAAGACCTGGGAATGCGCTGTACCTATAAATTTCATTTAACTAAATAAAAATACATCTGGTTCACATCGTAACATTGCTTTATTATAACAAAAGGAATGAATAAATGTGTCTAACTCGATATTATAATAAGAACCGGGGTTATCAATATCATATTTAATTTTTGTTGTTTTACAGAATTTTTAGGAAGGGCTTCGCATGTGCACAGTTGTATTTTCGCTTTATAATTTTTGTACTTCATTATTCTACCTAATAGAATTTTTGTTTATATCAATTGGAAATAACTGTGGTAAGAGTGGCTTATAGTAGTAGTTAGATATGTCACCGCTAGACCATGTCACCGCTGGACTACATACCCCCCTCGGTAAAAAAAAATTTTTTGCGCTAAGTCCAAAAGTACAAATTTTTTAAAAGTACAAAAAATTTTTAAACAAAGACAATGACTCATTCAAGGTCATTGAAACTAAGACCATGACTCATTCAAGGTCATTGGATGACTCATCATATTTTTCAAGGTCATTGAAACAATGACTCATACAAAAAAAAATTTTTTTTCAAAATTTTTTCTATGTTGAAAAGTACACGATTTCCTATGTCACCACTAAACCAAAACATAGAATATTTTTTGAAAAATTTTCAAAATTTTTCTATGTTGAAAAGTACAAATTTTTTCAAGGTCATTTAAAAGTAGGTCAAGGTCATTCAAAAAAAATTTTTTCAAAATTTTTTCTATGTTGAAAAGTACATATTTTTTCAAGGTCACGGAATTTTTAATAATTTTTAATTATAATATGTCTACTTACTTTTATAAGTAGTATATATTTTGTAAATTTTATTCTATTTTATTATTATTTTTTATAAATATTATTATTTTTATTATTATTTTTTATAAATATTATTAGTTTTTATAAATATTATTAGTTTTTATAAATATTATTATTTTTATTATTATTTTTAAAAATATTATTTTTTTTTTCAAGGTCATTTAAAAGTAGGTCATGGTCATTCAAAAAATTTTCAAGGTCACGGAATTTTTAATCATTGTTTAAATATAATCTATCTACTTACTTTTATAAGTAGTATATATTTTGTAATTTTTATTCTATTTTTATTATTATTTTTATTAATATTATTATTATTATTATTACAAGATTTTATTAATAATTTCCTATGTTTCATGTGCTTGTTACTCACGCTCTTATATTGATAATGTCCTTATTATTCATGCGCTCCTATTGACCATATCTTTATAAGTCATGTGCGTGCAATGTTTAATAATATTATTAATGTGTAACAAAGACATTGAAAGCACACAGACACACACATATATATATATATAGTGTTAAATAATATTTACTCTCATAAAATGACATTAGATATTTCAGAATCACCTTTAAATCATACAGAGGTTTTATTTTATTTTTATTAATTGTATTAATCTTCTAAATTAAGATACCAGAATTCAGTATTGAATGGAATCAGACATTTTTAATAATCGATAGACTGTTCACAGAAACCTATGATTATTTATTACTATCAAAAATAAATAAGTCTTTTAAACATCACAACATTCAAATTCTCGTAGAATGAAATATATATATAGAAGTTGACTAAGCCTGTATGACTTCCAATTTGGTAACAAATACTCAATTATATAATTAATATTAGTAAAATTATTAAGAACTTACTAAATGGCTATGTATTAACTAATATACATATATATGATTCGCTCAATGTTGTATGACCATGTTGTATGATCAAATTGTATGACCATGTTGTATGATCAAATTGTATGACCATATTTTCATTAACCAAATATCAACATTGCCATAGATATTTTATCGTGAATATCACTGAATAACAAAATTTTATATTTTACTAAACATTTATTAAACATTCATTAATAAATTACTTTAGATTTTATTTTCATAAATGGTGATAAAGGATACAGAAGTTTGGTTTGATATTTATTGAATAAACTAACCATTTAAATTAGGTGTTATATGGGGGTCAGACCTTTTTAATAATTGATAGGCTTTTGGCATCAAAATTTGATGATATATTTCTAGCAAAATTGAAATAAATCCTTTAAACACGAATTAGTTGAATGTTTTGTAGACTTGTTTGGATTCAACAAATCACTGATGAAATTCCCGATCTGGATAATGTCGATAAAATAGAAATATAAAAATTCGAAAAACTGTCCGATGCAAGAAAAGATTTTCTGACATGATCAATTTCTCAGATTAACAAAGCATTCATCATATATTTACCTTGTGGACATATAATTATTTGTTTTTCTTGTTTCAAAACCACTACTCGTAAATATGAAAGTTGTGGTATAATTATTGAAGAATATCATTTTGTATATATGTAATGTAGTAAAAATATATTTTCTGTTTTACCAATTGAATTTGATAAAAGTTACGACAGTTTTATAAAACAAATTTCAACTTCCAATAATTCTAAAATAAATGTTTTGATGGTTTATGTCTAACGTAAAATAATTCTCAACAGTGAGTGATATATTTCAATGAAGTACCCCAAATATACCCATGTTTTCATAACAAACATATTAAGACTGTTAAATTGTATGAAATAGGTTAGATTTTATATGTGATAAATACCTCACATTGATTAAAATTGATAACCTCAATGTATAATTATCGTGTTTTATATGTGATTTGCTCATTTTTGTTATTTGATTTTTTTTTATTACTCATCTGCGACCCAAATACATGATTTTGATTGATAGATGTGTGAATGTTATATCATGTGAATGCAGTTGTGTCAACCTTGTATGTGCATATATGTCAACTTTGTATCGATACATTTATCAACCCTTTAAAGTAATTTTGTTCCCGATTTATTTAATACCACAATGATATGTAACCCCTTCATCGAACAGTGAGTAAATCTTTGAATGTATGTTTTTTAGATTCAAAATCTACGACAAATCAATGGAAATTCGATTAAATCAGATATTTAAAACAAGCTATGATATCTTTATTGGACAGTATTAATTTGATGATAATTGACTCATTTTCAATTATTTTTACATAAAAAGCCGTGAATCGTATATGATTAACAAAACCTTATTCATCCATCTGAACATTACATTAAGTACTCAAGTTATGTATCCCCATTAAAATATTTTGCTAATATTTAGTTAGCATCTAGTATCAGAACTAATTTTTTATCTGTCAAATTATTAAAATTTATGATTATTATTATTATTATTATTATTGTTATTTGTTAACTATTTTATTAAAATAATTTATCGCAGTATTTGCAAGTTGTGTTATTTTATGATTTTGTAATAATTTACTTAAAACGTTTATTATCTTTACTATAATTATCATAAATAATTTATTATTTGATGGTAATATTTAAATAAATTTTGCTGGTTCATTACTTCAATTCAATATTAAGTTAATACAACAATGTAACAATTTACATAAAACTTTTTTATATTGTTTTACTTAAATATTTTAATGAATTATGATAAAATTTATTAATTTGTAACAAAAACATGTATAACTATTCAATTTGTTTTAGAATTACTTGATTACAAAACATTTCTATATAGATCCTTAGAACCTCAACTGGTATTATTCCATCATAAATATATATATATATATATAAGTTTTGATCACTTGTTTCCGTATGATTTTTTATAATATTTTATTGCAATATCCATTCATTTAAAATGCAATATCGATGCAATTTATTACTCAAACATCGAGATTATGAAGAGGTCATGCAGACATTAAGATTATATACATCATAGCTAATTTTTCAGCTTTCTGAGTATCTTCAGTTTTGAAATTTTTAATTTCAAAATATTTTTAGAATCTTTATAGTAAAATTATACATTATCATTGCATTGGTTATATACATAGTATAAATACGATGACAACTATAATCATTATTTTGACACGCAAACTGAATTTATGATAGTGAAGAATTATAGCCATACCTTACATTTTCTCAGATTTTCTATCACTTACAAATTTTCAATGCCAATCACATTAATCAATACCCAATAATATCGGATGCAGATTGTAATTAGTAAACGAAATTCTAAATACAATGAATATCAAGTTAAGAAGCGATAACAACATATATCTTGGCCACGAGAATGCAAAGTTTTATATTGCTAATAAAGAAGTAAATTTTATTGAAAACTTTCATTGGTATACAATTATCATTATACAAGGATACAGGATCAATTCAGATAATGTCATGACTCCAATTTGGAAAGTCAATAGTGCTAGAATGTCATTTTAATAAATATTTTCATAAAATATCTGGGGTTTTATTGTGTAGATTGGTTTCCATATGCTTTTGTTTTTATTGATTCATTGGGCGAATTAGTTTTCTTTTTATTGATTTATTATGTGTTGACTCCCTCTTTACTCATATTGTACCTACCTGATAGCCATCTGTTACTAATATACACATGGTGCATCAATTTACTCACTCAAACCACAATTAGATATTTACACATAAAATATATACTTTAAGTTAAAATTAGCTTATAAAATATATTTGAGTTCAAAATTTAAGTAAAAACTTTATAAATTAACTTAATATTATCATTAATTAGTTATGTTATCCACTTTTGATAATTAATTAGTAAACATTTTAATATTCTTCAATTATAAATTTTAGATCTTTAAATATAAATGTTGATAACACACATGATGACGAAATGATTGATAATAAAATTATAATAGACGAAAATAATGTTAATGAAATGGTAATAATAATAAAAAGTTAAAGTATAATAATAATAATAATAATAATAATAATAATAATAATAATAATAATAATAATAGTATTAATTAATAATATTAATAGAGATCTGTTGAATATTACAGATATTTTATTTTACAGTTGTTATATTACTTATAAAATATATCTTAATACAAATAGATTGGATAAACACAGAATTACTACTATCAATTATCATTTTTTCCGCTTTCTGAGTATTTTCAGTTTTCACACTTTTAATTTCAACATATTTTAAAACTCTTTATAGCAAATATGAATATATCAAATTTTCAATATATGTGGATTATGTTAGTTCACAATGTAGATGCAATACAAGTGAATGTTTAACAAAGACTTGACTAATGAATATATATTAAAAACTATGGTTTTATTAATTGATTTTAGGAATATAGTTATAAAAAAAAACTTTACAAATTATATTGATTAAAAGTATACCCGCGCGCCTTTAATATATCGCGTTTTGACTAAATAATAACATTATTTTGACTCCCATCATTCGATTTCGATGAGTTTAAATGGATGAATTATTTGTTTGTATTTTTAAATATAATAATATCTTTACACTTTATTATATTTTATTTACAAGCTGGTCGTAGGCGGCTATAATCTCCCTAGTCTGCAAATAATTATTTTGGTAGTAATAAACATTAATTAATTAATTTAGTGCCTATGACACTTTGTAGTGTCCGCGCATGAAAGTTGTGTAATGTGCAATTACTCGACAAGCTAAGCCTAATTTTTGACCTCACTTGGTCTGTCAATAATTAAGCATAAACTTCATATTGTCCTCTCTTATCGTAAATTTTTATTGTGTTTTTAACTATATTAGATCTCAGCCATTTCAAGATATTTTCAATGAAATTTTGGCTTCTGAATGATCATCATCAATAAAAGGATTTATCAGACGATTTCGAACAATTATGTAATAAAACTTGTATATTATAGAAAACTAAACTTGTACATTTTCATTTACTTATTTTATTATGTTTTGATTATTTTATTATTAGTTGCTTTTATAAATTAGGGTTTGAGATCATGTTCACAATAGTTAAAAGTAACTTGAATAATATTTCTTTAGAAACAAAATAACATTTATTACATATACACAGAATGGTACTCATCAATAATTATACCACAACTTTCACACCTATTAAAGTTTTTAAAACATGATGAACAAATAATGATATGCCCACATGGTAAATATAAAATATTGACTTTATTAATTAAACAACTTGAACATGTAAGATATTGTTTTTGTACTTCATCCAGTTTATCCTTGATTTTTATTTCGATTTTATCTGCATTATCAATGTAGGATTGAATAACATCTCGATATTTGCCAAACCTGAAATCCATGCATACCCAGAATATATTAAGCATATTAATTTCTGTAGGATTTATATTATTTAGAAATAATATACAACTAGATAATTTCATTAGTGACTTTTTGAAACCGAATAATTCTACGAGAATTTGAATGTTGTGATGTTTAAAAGACTTATTTATTTTTGATAGTAATAAATAATCATAGGTTTCTGTGAACAGTCTATCGATTATTAAAAATGTCTGATTCCATTCAATACTGAATTCTGGTATCTTAATTTAGAAGATTAATACAATTAATAAAAATAAAATAAAACCTCTGTATGATTTAAAGGTGATTCTGAAATATCTAATGTCATTTTATGAGAGTAAATATTATTTAACACTATATATATATATATGTGTGTGTGTCTGTGTGCTTTCAATGTCTTTGTTACACATTAATAATATTATTAAACATTGCACGCACATGACTTATAAAGATATGGTCAATAGGAGCGCATGAATAATAAGGACATTATCAATATAAGAGCGTGAGTAACAAGCACATGAAACATAGGAAATTATTAATAAAATCTTGTAATAATAATAATAATAATATTAATAAAAATAATAATAAAAATAGAATAAAAATTACAAAATATATACTACTTATAAAAGTAAGTAGATAGATTATATTTAAACAATGATTAAAAATTCCGTGACCTAGAAAATTTTTTGAATGACCATGACCTACTTTTAAATGACCTTGAAAAAAAAAATAATATTTTTAAAAATAATAATAAAAATAATAATATTTATAAAAACTAATAATATTTATAAAAAATAATAATAAAAATAATAATATTTATAAAAAATAATAATAAAATAAAATAAAATTTACAAAATATATACTACTTATAAAAGTAAGTAGACATATAATAATTAAAAATTATTAAAAATTTTTTTATTAATAATAATTTTTTATTTTATGTTCAGTGAAAAAATGGATGGAGAAAGAAAAATATTCGATGTTTTATTGATGAAAACGTATTTTAATAATAATGATTTTCGATGTATTATTAATTTGTTTTTATATTGTTAATAATAATGTATTGTTTTATTTGTGTTATTTGTTTTTTATTGATAATAATAATAATGTGTTTTATTGTTAATAATAATTTTATTTAGAGTATTTATCGTTAATAATGATAATAATTTTATTAGTATTAATAATAGTAATAATAGTAATAATTTTTTTTATTTTTATATAGTTTTTATTAATAATAATAATAATAATAGTAATAATAATAATAATAATAATAATAATGATAATGATAGTAATAATAGTAATAAGGTGTTTTATTTGTAAATAGTTTTTATTAATAATAATAATAATAATAATAGTAATAATAGTAATAATAATAATAATAATAATAATAATAGTAATAAATGTTTTAGTAATAATAATAGTAATAATAATGATAATAATAATTTTATTAGTAATAATAATGATAATAATAATAAAAATAATAATTAAAATAATATATATATATATATATATATACTATTTATAAAAGTAAGAAGTACAATAATAAAAATAATAATATTTTATAAAATAATAATAAAATTAAATTTACAAAATATATACTACTTATAAAAGTAAGTAGACATATTATAATTGAAAAATGATTAAAAAATCCGTGACCTTGAAAATTTTTTGAATGACCTTGACCTACTTTTAAATGACCTTGAAAAAAATTGTACTTTTCAACATCGAAAAAATTTTGAAAAATATTCTATGTTTTTGGTCCAGTGGTGACATAGGAAATCGTGTACTTTTAAACATAGAAAAAATTTTGAAAAAAAATTTTTTTTGTCTGAGTCATGGTCTTTGTTTCAATGACCTTGAAAAATATGATGAGTCATCCAATGACCTTGAATGAGTCATGGTCTTTTAAAAAAATTTCTTGATGAGTCATGGTCTTTGTTTCAATGACCTTGAATGAGTCATTGTCTTTGTTTAAAAAATTTGTACTTTTAAAAAATTTGTACTTTTGGACTTAGCGCAAAAATTTTTTTTTACCGGGGGGGGTATGTGGTCCAGCGGTGACATGGTCTTGCGGTGACATATCTAACTACTTATAGTAAATTTAATGAATATTTTAATAGAAAATTTATTAAATAATTTTAATCATTATTAATAAAATACGGTTTTCTTAAATAGTTTCAATAAAATGGACATTTAATTTTATACACGGGTATAGATATATACGTATATATTAAAAATTGTTTAAACGCTATAATTAGTCGCAAGAGTGTTTTTATAGGAAATCGTTTTGGCATGTTTCGTTTTGTGAATCCAATTGTGTACCATATAATAAAATGATACATTTTACCATGATATTTTTTTTTAACCTGCAGGTAAGTCGATGTTTTGTATAAATTACCGGTTATCTATGTTATGTTTTATTATAAAAGATGCTAAATTTTGAAACAAACTTCTAAAGATAATGATGAATCTTCCTTACTCAGGAAAATCCGGACCGATTGTCTATGTCCCTACCCACGTTGCCAATCGATGGAGGCAAGCGTGGAGACGATTCAGTCAAGACAAATACCCCGAGCTTTCCCGACCGGAATCCCGACAGCCCAGCTAGCAATCGGGGAAAAGTAACCGCAACCCATGGCTGTCTGACCAACAATGGGAGGAGTGGAGCCCGGCTTGGGAGATCCGCGAACATGCCCGCCACCTCCTCGGTCGCCTCGAAAGCCACCAACGACAATTGGACGTACAGGTGATCAGAGCCCGCCAATACTTGGCAAACATCGAGGAAGACATTTCAGCCGGCCGGATCGCCAACATCTACCGCCACCCACCTCAATGCAAGATTCCGCTTAATTATACTGGCGGGAGGACCAACGACCACCAGGAGGACCCCAACAGGCCCAAAGTTACTCGGGTTCGCAACACGAAACGACCCGTGATGATATTCTCCAACTGTTCTCCGGAAGAATGGGTGGAGAGAGGGTTCACAGACTCCTGAACCCGTCGTTCCATGGTTGGGACACCCTAGTCTGACTTAACATCATTAATGTGGTTAAATTTTTCCTAAATAAATAGCTTGTCACTTTAGATGGCCATTTTGTTTGTTTGATTGTTTTAATGGGAGAATTTTACTTATGTTTAATGACTTTCATACTAAATAATTCCGAGTCAATAACTAATAATTTAAATATCCTTAATTATAGCAATGGAACCCATTCAAATATTGTGGAAGGAGCTGACCCGGGCCCAGCAAACCAACAAAACTCTGTACGACCAAATCATTCAATTGATACGGGAGATTCATCAAATAAAAGCCCCCTGGGTGGACCCGACCAGGGTCAAATCAGTACACCAAAGGCTTACAACGGCCCAAAAAGGATGGGCAGACGAAAAGCAGATAAATCAAGGTCTCCGAACACAGGTACGGAGGTTGGAGGTTGCCCTGTCCGCCTGTCAGGAATGGCGGCCGTAACCTACCCCCTCGTCTTCGCACCATCTCAGTTGGCCTATCGTGAATCGGTGACCAATCCGACAACGGCCGTAACCCCAACCACAGCAATAACCAATAGCTATAGGCCGGGGCGAAAGGAGCGGGCTAGACGCAGAGCCGCTCGGTTATCGAATAAGACCCAATTGACTTAAGCGTGTTTTAATTTGTACATTGTATATATTTGATTATAAATTATGTTTTTTTGGTTATTCGAAGCAATATTTTTAAAGCTTGATAAGTATTGAAAACCCCAACAGTCAATTCACGAGTACTCATACTTCGACGGGTAGCCGTTGTCTTACTTTTAAGAACGACATCATCGGATTCCGTTTCCACTATAATGAACTCTGATCTTAAAACCTATCACATACAAGGGACTTTCAAAGCGAGCATAAGTCTTCCATCGACAGCTCGTTGGACCCAGGGATTGTCCGAGCAATTACAGCATTAGTAATAACGCTCACCTTTTGCGGACAATCCACCCACTCGAACACATTTCCAACGTTGCCTAGCAACGGGTGCCGAGTGGTAGCTAGAAAATATTTATATGGCGTTACCGGGGTAATCATAAGAACATTTAAACAAACATCGACACCCAGTAACCCACCAGAGGGAATGGGTAGCGGGGAAAATTGCGAAATCGTTGCAACAGTTAAAATGAATAGCCATCGGAAAAGGATTAATCCGAACGGCTAAAATCATGGAAAATAATATTTTAAATGATATATAGGAATTAAATAAAGTATGTTGAATTGAGACGGAAAATATGGGCGGAACGCTGCGCAAATTTTCGGAAATAATTAAAACCTTTATCAAAAACTGTAAAATAAGGGCGGAACGCTGCCCAAATTTTCCGAATCAACTAAAATACTTATCAAAGTTAGCAAAATAAAAGTAGAATTCGGCTCAATGATTGATAGAATATCCGGATAAAACCATAAAATAAGGGCGGGACGCTGCTCAAACTTTCCGAATTGATTAAAATACTTATAGAAAATAGTAAAACAAAAGTGAAATGTGGTTCGATTGTTAGTATAATATTCTTATAAACTGTAGGATAAGGGCGGAACGCTGCTCAAATTTTCCGAATCAATTAAAATACTTATCGAAAATAGTAAAATAAAAGTGAAATGCGGCTCAACTGTTGGTATAAGATTATTATGAAACTGTAAAATAAGGGCAGAATGCTGCTCAAATTTTCCGAATTAATTCAAATACTTAACAAATATAGTAAAGTAAAAATGGAACGCGTAAAATAAGGGCGGAACACTGCTCAAATTTTCCAAATCGATGAAAATACTTTATCGAAAACTGCAGAATAAGGATAAAACCGTAAAATGAGGGCAGAACGCTGCTAAAATTATCCGAATTAACAAAAATAATTTATCGAAACCGGAAAAATACAGATGGATTACGGCTAAATTTTTATATAAGGAAAATCTTTCTTAAAGCTGAGGACTAAGGACGAATCCCTACACAAAAATTTGTTAATAATATTAAGTGCAATTTAATTTATTTAGAGAACAAAAATAATACGTCAACTTGGTCAAATGATCCATTTTCTTGGGGAATTAGAGGTGATAATTTTTAATATCCTAATGATTTTTAGAAATGGAAATGTTCTTCACTAATTTCTATGATAATTATTAATTTTGCTAGTTGAAATCCTATCGAAATAGTAGTTTGAAATATTAACAAATTAATAAATAAATAAAATTGAAACATATTTTTGGATAATGTTTTTTACGTTTTTCTTAAAGATAATTTTCCAGGTTTATTATAAAGTTCTACCCGACAGTTTTGTTTTGATAATAAATTTCACTCATTCACCCAACCAAAGATTTCGAAGATTGACAGACAGTTCTTATTATGAGTTTTGTTGACACGCCCTATTCAAATTTCTTTGTCATTTTTCTATGTCCAATGTTAAAGGAGGCTACTTATTAAAGCCGGAATAAATAACTCCCACCTAGGCTGATATGGTTCTACCATATAATTTTACTGGTATTATAGATAATGTAACTCATCGAAAAGCAGTTTTTATTATTTCTATTTTGACATTCACAGGTACTCCACATAATGACTGGGAAGATGCAGACCGTACCACTCTGACGGTTCCAACCAGGTTTGCCGGCCGGTATCGACAGGCCCTGTGAGATCGGGGTTACACCATATCAACTTATGGTATCCCCGAGTGGCCGAAGCGCAAGACTGACGAGCTAGGGGACGATGTTGAACTTCCCAGTGTCCTGATCAAACGGGAGCCAGGCCGGAATCCCGCGAGCGAAATTCGACAAAAGGCAGAATACGAGCTCCATCGCCTAGAACAACTGGAATGGCGTTATCGATTTCTGGCACGACAGCAGAAGGAACACCTTGCTCGGATTAATCGGGATATCCGTAGTGGGCGCATCCCCAGTTCAGACGGATATTTACCTTCTTACGGGATTGCCTACGACCATAGAGACCCAGCCTTGCTCGAATTGGACGCACCAGTACACCTTGTTGTCCCAAAGAGCCTCCTCCAGCCCGACATTCGAGATGTATTGGAGGATCGGGGCGTCAAGGAGCACGCTTATTCACGGAGGTGCTTTCCCGACAAACGACCACACTGAGGTCAAAGAACCCGTAGCATAGACCATTATTTGGTGTGTTAATGTCCTCGCCTGTATTATTATTAAACTTATTGTAACAGTGGTTCTTTTAGTTATTAAATAGTATATTATCTATATGAAAACTAGAGGAAGTAAGTGATGAACGTTTTTTTGGTTACGGGACATGAGATGACTGTCCAGTGAGAACTAAGGCCTTAATTTATATTTTGTTTTATTATTTTAACAATATCTCCGAAAGCTATTTTAGATCTAATTTATTCTTAAGGCATCACGTCTATGAACGTCATACGAGAGCTCAGTAAAGAATTGAAGGACCTCCGAAAGGAGCACACTGATCTATACCAACAGTGTCTACAATTGAGTCGAGATTTGCAACGGGTTAAGGCCACCTTGTCTGAACCGACTAGAGTGAAACGACTCTACCAGAGGATCGATGCAGCACATAAGGGCTGGCGGGAAGAGAGAGCCCTAAATCACGCCCAAAAAATCCAGATACGTGGACTGAAGGCAGCTGTGGCGGCGCGGCAGGAAGGACAGTCCGTGACTACCCGCTGGTATTTGCCCCAGACCAGATAACTTACCCAACTGCCACCAAACCAACGCAGGCCCAGTTTCAACCTAAATCTCGCGCGAGACCAGGCCGTGCCGAAAGAAAAAGACAAAAGCAAAATAAATTGCGAAATGAACAGAATTGAATGCGAATAAGTAGTGTAGGAATAAATAAAACTTTACTGTCGTATTGTTTTAATTAACTTTACGACGCCTAGCTAGGGTGAAGACGGATATGCAAGAAAGTTAAGCAAGTGAGGGACCTAAAGTATGTAAGACGAGTATAGACTTCTAACGGTAGCTCGCTGAACCAGTTGTAGACTGGTTCATAGCAGTTTTGGAGACAAAGCTCACCTTTGACGGTCACAGAACCATTGGTTACAGTACCAACGTTGCCTAGCAACGGGTAACCAGTGGCAGGTAGTTAGCATTATTATGATTGGGGTCAAGGCCATATCAATCACTAGTCGATAACCCCACAGTGGTAATTACTTAAATTTATGCATTATTAGTTTAAATTAAATTCAACTAGCAAAATACGTAAAAGGGTAGGCAAAATATCCAGAATTCTCAACACGGTGTAATACTCCTACTCAGCGATAACGTATCATAAAGAAAGATTCAATGCTAGAAGACAGAGATTTAAATCTGGAATACCATATATAGTTGTTTTTATTTGAAATAGAATCAATTACATGAAAATTGTCTTGACTTAAATATTTAGCGAGCATTATTTGTGTTTCATCCATGAAATGACCCATCTACATGCAACACCGTTCAGGAAACTTGTGGAATTAATTGCATAATATAGTTTCCTGACCAATATTTTCTCTATATTCATAATGATGCTGACGTAATCCAGAAGTTGAACATCTGCCACCCGACACCACGGTATTATGTCGAACATAACGACAACTCGAAGACGAGTGAGAAAATATTATCTAGGTAGTGTGAGTTGGGAATGTCATAGAATTGAACAACCCCGAACGAGATGAGGATAATTGACGGAAAATACTAATAATGATAATAATTTCAATTTTGATGAACTCTGGAATAATCGCCCTGGACACTGGGTGAATCGAGTGGCAGGGTTTATTATCAAATGACGAAGAGCGATATATTTAATCCCCATTTGAATTACACATTATAGATAAAAGCACACAAATTACGATGCCTCGGTGGGACAAATCGAATAAAGTCCCCTGATGTTTCTCTTATTAACAATAAAATTTAAAAATCGTTACTTTGTGAATTTTAGTAAAATAGAACTAATAATTAGCATATTAGTTGAAAAAACGTGAAACCAATTGTAGTAATCAAAATACACTAATTTAATTTGAGACCCGATTTTTCGAACGCCAGTTAAGCTTTTACGTAACCGACGAAACGGAATCATACAAACCGCTATTTTCTATTAAATAATTTTTATTTATGTAAACTCGTTAATAAATAGTTTTGTTTATAGACATGAATTCTCTCCGAACATTAAGCAAAGAATTGGTAAAATCCCTTAGAGAAAATGCGGAGTTACACACTCACCTGATCCAGATGAGTCGAGAAATACAAAAAATCAGGGTGACATGGATCGAGCCGTCACGAGCCAAAGTAACTTACCAGAGACTGACCGCCGCTCAACAAGGATGGGCGGAAGAAAAACAGCTGGTCCAGAACCAACGGACCCAAATCAGAAGCCTAGAGGTAGCACTGTCGGCTTGTCAGGAGAGTAACGCAGTGACCTACTCACTGGTATTCGGTCCAGCCCAGATAGCCTACCGGGATGCAAGTCACACAACTAAACCGGCAACATCTAAGCGACCTCAACGGTGGCCGTGGAAGGCAGAGTGGGCAAAACGACGTCCGCAGCAGGTGACGGAACCGAACTCGAAGCAATTAAGCAATCGAGAACCGACTTACCAGTTGCATGTTGTATTTTCTGAATAAAATATTTTCAGGCTTATCTTGCGAATTTATTAATAATACATTGTCAAATTAATAAGCTAGAAACGAAATAATAACCGAAATAGAATTATTATAATGTTAAGTTCATACCGAACGGACCGAAGTTGTAAATCGCGCATATACCTTCTATCGGTAGCGCGTTGAACCCATCATGAGGCCGAGCCTTAGCAGTTTTACAGTTTGACCTCACCTTTGGCGGTCTCATAACTAATGGTTGCAGTTCCAACGTTGCCTAGCAACGGGTAACCATTGGTGGGCAAGAAAAATTAAATGTAAGGGGGTCAAGGCCAGAAACCATTAACCCCCACAATTTAAACATAATTTAGTCTTGGGCCAACACCATTTTCATAATTATGGGGGTTCATGGTCTGGGTAACCTTGACCCCAAATATAATTTTATCTTTGCCCCCAATGGTTACCCGTTGCCAAGCAACGTTGGTGATGTAACCACTGGTTATGGGATCGCCAAGGGTGAGCGCCATATAGGAACTGCTAAGGCCCGATCCCATAGTGGGTTCAACGCACTACCGATAGAAGGTATGTGTGCGATTTCTCATTCTGGTCCCTTTCAGGTTAATGTTCCTCACAATCGATCAGTTATCTTTCTTTCAAACCTCTATAAAATCCTTACTGCTTCGTGTGATTTATCCTAGGTCACTATCGATTAATTTAACAATACGAAGACGATCAAATAAAATATTTATTGATTACGACATTTACGTTTGTATCTGCCCGAGAGATTCATCGCTCGTCGTTTTGCTCGTTCTATCTTTCCTGGACGACGTTGAGATGGTTTCACCGCGGGTTTGGTGGCATCTGTTATGGCTAGATACGCCAATTGCGCGGGTGCAAAGACCAGGGGGTATGTGACGGCTTGGCCTTCCTGGCAGGCCGATACGCCACCTCCAGGCCGCGAATCTGAGTCTTCAGGGCCTACCCCAGTCGTTTTACTTTGGCCCATCCGCGTTGGGCGGCCGTTTCTCACTGATACAGGGTTTTTCTCTGGTCGGCTCTATCCAGGTTGATTTTATCTGGTGGATTTCCCTAGTGAGCTGTAATAATTGCCTATGGAGATCAGTGTTCTCCTTGCGTGCGCTTTTGAGAGCCGTGTTTAGTATGGTGCAGGGGTCCATCTCTACAAAAAAAATAAGTCATTTAAAGGTTAATTCGTCCGATCCAAACAAATATTATTATTGGTAAGATATTTTAAGATGAATTCTGACTAAGCTAATGCTATTTGATGGTTTTTTATTAATTTTTAGATAATAAATTCATGTATAAGAATAAACCACATACTTAGAAAGATTTATTTCGTTACATTCAATCATGTCAAGAATCCTGGTAATAGTTCCTTGAGTTCCTCGTCGATGTCCTGTGCGCGTAAGAGTTATCCCACTCAGTCCTCCGATTTTCGGTCTCTCCTCTCATTTCCCTTGGGAGTATTCTCCTCAGCATGGACACATTCATGACTTGGGTTGACCGATTCAATCTGGGATCGTCGAGCTCCATCCGTGCTCGTGATCAGGCCAGCTGCGATGTCCTCGTTGATCTGGGCTAATTGGCGTGGGCTCGTTCCACTTGCTTATCGGTTTTTCTTTGGTGGGCTTCCAAGCGTGCTAAAAAATATTCAGCCTGGCCTCGGAGCTCTCGAGCCGGATTCCGTCCTGGCTCACGTTTCTCCTTGCGGTCCGGATCTCGATTCCTTTACCGGAGAAATCGAGAATCTCGCATCCCACATCGCCTGTCTGCATCTGGCAGCGGAGTGGGATGGGAATCTCATTGTGATCCGAGATTCGTCCACTCATGAGTTTATTAAATGAATAGTAGAATTATTAGATTTTATTATTATATGGTGAATATGGGGACTAAATAAAATGACTTAATTAATACGCGGTCGACATAGACTTTAGTTCGAAATAGTTACACAGTTATTTTGGGGACAAATTGTAGTCAATGCAGAGATATTGGGGGTAGTGTTTATTGTGACTACCTCTTAGAGCAGTAATTTTGTGAGATGCCGTTGGGCTTTAGTCTTTGTCAGCCTACGGGATGTCTGGGTAGATCGGAACAAAATGGATCTAGAGTTCATAGAATTTCATTACAGTTATTCTTACGGGCTGTCTGCATCTGATTTGTGATAGCATAATGGTGGCTCTCGATGTAGGATCATCTTGATCAGTTCACATTTCTGGCGCGGTTCGGTATTTCACGTGTTGTGCGTTTAATCGAGGTCATTTGTTAAGTCAATAAGGTTGATGGTAATCATTTATTTCTTATGTGGATGGCTCAACTTTAATAATCTCATTTGTTAAGTTATGAAGTCAACGAGGATCTTTATTTTCTGACGTGGATAATTCAACATTATAATTTCATTCCTTGAGGCACGAAGTCAACGAGAATCTTTATTTTTTGAGGTGGATAGTTCAACATTATACTTTTATTTGTTAAGTCACGAAATTGATGTAAATCATTTATTTCTGGTGTGTGTAGTTCAACATTATAATTTCATTCGATAAGTCACGAAATTGACGAAAAATCATTTATTTAAATAAATTTTATTTCATGAAAACAGACTCCGAAGAGTCTGTGTGTCCTTTTAAAGGGACTAGCCCGACCATTAGTAGGTCAGACTCGATCAAGTTTCTTTTAGGATTTTATTCTTCAATTCTCTTCATCTGTCCAGTTGAGATAACCAGGCAAGTACAGTCCTTTCCATCACCGTCTCAAGCATTACAGCGACACTCATCAGCGTTCTCGCAGTCTTCATCTCGACATTGTGAATATCAATATATTTCTTTTATGGATTGTTTTTATTTTCTTTATTTGTCACGATCAAGCATAATCAAATTTGGATTGGGTAGATTAGGGTAATATTTATATAGTATTTCGGGAGCAATTATGGTTTGATTGCCGGTTCAACAGGATTTGATATTAGGCAGTATTCCTTCAGCAATCCTTCAGCAATCCTTCAGCAGTCCTACAGCAATCATTCAGCAATCCTTCAGCAATCCTTCAGCAATCCTTCAGCCTTAGCTAAGATGTTATCTAAGGAATCGTATATTTGAATAAGGGCTTTATTTGTTTTTTCGTTGTTATCTTGGTAAGCATCATTAATCAGTGTAGGATCAGGCATTCGGTGTTTTTGATATCTTTTGAATTGGAGTTGTTTTTGTATAAAAAATTCAGCTGTAGAGGAGTTATCGCATTCCTCATTATCATCATTATCGCTGTCTTTGCTGTCATCACTGTTACTGTCGTCATTAATCAGTGTACGTTCAGGCATTCGGTATTTTTCATATCTTTTGAATTGGAAATCTGAGTAATGTGTTGTGGATTCGTCATAGTATTCTGTGAATCGTCTTTGTATAAAATCTTGGGCTGTAGAGGAATTATCACTTTCCTCACTATCGTTATTATCATTATCATCATCTTCACTGTCGTCAGACTGAAATGGAGAGTCATCTGTATAATAGCTAATCATTTGCGTATTTCCGTAATCTCGTACTAGGGGATGTTTTCTAATGTATGGTTCATGTAAAAATATGTTGTGGTTTGGATCGTGTCTAACGTAGTGTTTGTAAGTAAATTTGCAAGCTGATTTTTTGTATGCTATATTAAGAAAGTTATGAAAGTCAATAGTTAAGGAGTGAATATAATTATGATTGTAAATATTGCTTTCTATTTTGTAGTGAGTTGGTTCAAAGTTGTTATCAAATGGATATGGTTTGTAAAGAATGTATTTTGTGCAGGGATTTGTTGAGTTAATACTAAGGTTAGTGATGCTAGTTTTATTTAGCGAGATGATAGAAGAATCAGGAAAGTTATCAGTCAGGTTTGTAAGATCGATTCGAGATGAATTGCAAGAGGAGTAGAAGATATCATCAAGGCAGTTATATGGATGTTTGGTAAAATCTGTTTTAGGGGTGGAGCTTATAGGTTTATTATTTGATTGGTGTTTTGTAGGTGTCAGTTTAGATTTATCCAAGCTGATGGGCATTGAAGTGGTAAAAATGGTAGATTTTTGTTCTAGGTTGTTACTTTCAGAGTTATGAGGACACATATGGGAAGTGATAGGTGAAACAGAATCAGTGGTGAAAGTAGGATTATCTTTGCAGGTTGTAATAAGAGATGAGTAAGTTATCGGTAGTTTGAAAGTTTTAGAGTCATCAGGAGCATGAAGGTTTTTGGTGATATTATTTAGTGCCTGTGGTTTATTAATAGAGGTGGAAGTTTTATTAACAGCAGCTGTTTTGGTTTGTCGAAGGTCAGCGAGTCGGCCGCAGGCCGACGAGCTGCGTACACTATATTTTTCATGCTTGTTTTTTGGAACTAAACTGGTTAAATTTGAATATTTAAACAACATTCTTTTGATTTTAAGTTTTATAATAAAATAAAAGTCATTTAAAAATAAATTAATATCACGTTTAAAATCTTTTTTAATATTTATAAAATAATTTTCAGTGTTTAAAAAATAATTGTTAGTCAAATTTCTTATTTTATATAATAGAGGTATGTCATATTTAAAGTTTTTGTTAGTTTTTTGGTATTTTTTGTTGAGTAATTTTTTTAATTTTAAGTAAAATATGTAGAAATAGTCAATTAAAAATTTTATAAAACGTTTTTCATTTTTTAATTCGAGTTTAATGTTAAGCAAATAAATGTTAAGATTATTAAAAAAATTGTCAGTACAATTATTTAGTGATATAAAGATATTTTCAGAGTTTTTAAACTTTTTAATTAATGCGTTTCTATAAAAAGTAGGCTGTGCATGTTGTGTTTCTATTGTTTGTGCACGTTTTGTTATATTCTCATAATCATTTTTTGAGATGTTTTGTATTGTTTTTGTAAAAGGTTTTTTATTAGTATTTAAAAGATTTTTTGTAATATTAAAATATTTTTTATTAAAAAAGAAATTTAAGTATTTATGATTTATCAATCTTTCATAAGTTACCGCATCCTTAATAGCATCCTGAAAAGTTTTTAGTGCATAATTAATTTTCGATTGAAAGTCTTCATAATAGAGGGGTTTTGTAAGAAGTAATTGCATAGTTTCAGTGATATTGATATCAAAAGTACAAGTGTTGCAAATTTCATTCCAATATCGGGTAGCATCTGTTATTGTAACTTCTGTTGTTCCGTTCAGGAAAACAAACATCCTGTAATGTAATTCAATTATATGGGGATCATAATTATTTTCATCTGCTAATATGCGTAGTTCAGATAAACTGGATTCAAATATGGTATCGGTTGGAGGCAGGATATTGTGAGATTCCTCAAAACAGGTTTTCATATTGGTATTGGCTAAAATAGGTGTAAATAATTGTTTAAAAATAAATAACTTATCAGGCCCGGATTTCGGCTCAGTGCTATCGAATGTCAATGTGTTAAATTTTTTCATGCTTGTTTTTTGGAACTCATTTATTTCTCGCGTGGGTAGTTCAACATTATAATTTGATCCTTTCTTTTTCCCGAACTGTGATTGCTAAACCAGTAAGGAGCTCTTTTTCTATCTTGGATTATTGGTGGTATATGCAAAGATTCTCTAAGAAAATTTGGGTAGCGAGAACTGATCAGATGGGTTGGATTTTGCATAAAATCAAATTTTAAATTTCAATGAGATAAAATAATAAAATTTAATCCCTTACTATCCTGGGTGTTGGTTCTTCGCTCCATCGTTATTCATTCTGGGCAGTCGTGCGAGAGGAACAGCCTCCGGTCTTGTAATCTCCTTGTCGGTTCGAATTCATTTAATCCAAAAAACCTAAAATTCAGTCGATGACCTGACTTTTTATATCTTACTCGCAATACACACTGGTATGTATGTACTTTGCACTTTTCACTTGCTGTACCAGCCTTCCACGCCATCGGTTTATTTTCTAGTGAAAACTCTCTGACGAATGGGTAAGCAAAATTCCAAAAATTTGACATTATACTAAATTTCAACACTCGCGTAATTTGAAGGCACAGTTATGATTTTTCAGGAAATGTCAACATTAAATTTTCCCTTTCTCGTGATGGGAACTTTTTCGCCTCGATCGATAGTTCCTATTTAGTGTGTTTTTCGCTATGCTAATTCACAATTTTTGCAAATATGGTTAATTCGAATTTCCGATCGACTTCTATTTAATTTGGAATTTTCTATGGTCATCGTCGGTTATACCATGGTGGTTCTCACCTGGGTTCGTTGATTTATTGTCCTAACGTCAGGATCTGAGTTAAATGAATTTTCTTTTGATTTTTGGTAAATAAATTTTGACTAGATATTCGCGTTGATTTGTGAATGAATGTAAATTTTCCCATGGTTCTGGTAGATTACAGATCGCTGTTACTTCAAGGAATTCGCAGCTCGATTATTCTGACTGGTTCATTAATTTATCGTCGATCGTCGTCAAGGACTTACTATTACATTAAACATGTTTATTGTGATTTATATGTTGTGTCATTTGGATATTTGTTGGTCTTATTTAATTATTATTTGGGGTCGGTTGGAACGGGTTTTTTTTAGATAATCGTTTACAAAATTAACTGGAATCGGGGATCATTATGATTTGAACATTTTGATTCACAGAGGCGGCAATTTTGTTGTTGATTTATTACCCTTTTACTAGTATGCGCGCTCCGGTTGATTTTGGGGAATTTTTCAGTATAGGTTGGTTTACCATGATTTTGTTTATCATTACTTTTTACGCGGTTAACATTGTGGATTATTGCATTAAGCTATGCATATCGTGGCGATAGTTTTAGTACCGGATTTCCTCGTTATTTATCAAATTTTTATCTACGGTTCTTAGGTTACTCTAATTTGTACCATTAGTTTCTCGGGGTTTTTTATATCGCCTCGTTTCGTTATTTTAATTTAAGATTCAGTTAGAGTAGTTTAGACACAGCAATTATTTCTGATTTCTTCCACACTCCCTTCCCTTTAATTTGACTTTAAGATAGTTGTCTTAATATTATGATTTTAAGAGTGCCCACAGAGCTACTCAATGTTTATGATTTTTAGCCGTTATGTGCAATGATTTTAGTTTGGTCGAGATTATAAGAAATGGGTGGCGGAGGAATAGCCAAAAGACTACTTCCCCTCCTCCCAGTTTCCCATATAACGGATAGTATTGACGTTTAGGCCCTGCGTTATTCACGCCGGAACCTTCACGGGCACAGGCTATTGGCGGATAAACCGCACTTACACAGCTTGAATTGTTATGTTGATTTTTCTTTCTTGCGGTGCGTGAGTGGCTGTGGGCCGAAAAAATTTCGACAAAAATTAAACTTTATTTCAAGATATAATTAGCATTGACATATTTCCTTTCAACATTCTTACAAACCTTTCCCCAACCCGACACCGAAACAGAGCTCACACGAGATTGTTTGTGCACGACGTGGAGAAAGTATCAAACATTCTTCCACTTACATCAAATTATGAAAATTGCTGGAAAAATGGTTAGACGAGAGTTGAAGTTTTTTTTAAACTGATTCAGGTTATTAAAAATGATTTAAGTTGCTAAAAACTGATTAAAATTCTGTGAAAATGAATCGGTGTATATACCTATTGTACGACCCTAACCTTGCGTGTTAAATTTGGTATAGTAAAACAAAATTTGACCTTGTGTAATTTAATTTGACAATTTTTCTTTTGATTTTTTAATTGAATTGTTTCCAATTCAAATTATTTAATTTTTAATTTCATTTTCATGGACTTTCGCTTTTTTTGGTAAATTGTCAAATTTTCATGTTCTCATGTTATTTTTATGTTTATTTTGTGCGGATCTTGTTGCACTTGTGGTGGGTTACAGGGGCCATAATTTGTTTTACTATATCGTGGTTACCCGGTAACTCCATATAAATATTTTCTTTGTTACCACTCGGCACCCGTTGCTATGCAACGTTGGAACTGTGTTCGAGTGGGTAGATCGTCCGCAAAAAGTGAGCGCTATTGCTAATGCTGTAATCGCCCGAATGATCTCTGGGTCCAACGAGCTGTCGATAGAAGACCTATGATCGCTTTTGAATTTCGGTCCCCTTATGTCATTATTTTCCCTTATAATTCTCGCGTCAGCTTCTCATGCAGGCGGTGTAATGTCTTCTTACTACCTCGGTGGGTTGATACTTACCATATCTTTGAAAATATCGCTTTAATAACAATAAATATGTATTTTATGAAATAAATGACACATTTGATAAGTTCATTATGCACTACTTAGTATTTAATAATCGAGCGGCCCGACGTTTAGCCCGCTCCTTTCGTCCGGGTCGATAACTGCTTGTTAATGGGGTAGTCTTTGGAGTCGTTTCTGGTTCTCGGCCTGTTAGTTGGGCAGGAGCAAAAACGAGAGGGTAGGTAACTGCAGCTCCTGGCAGGCTGATAATGCCACTTCTAACCCCTTCACCTGAATCCACAGACTTTGATTCAGTTGTCTTTCATCTGCCCATCCCTTTTGGGCTGCGGTGAGTCGTTGGTAAAGCGATTTTACCTTCCTGGGTTCTACCCATGTGGCTTTGATCTGCTGCGCTTCCAGGTACAACTGAGTGATTTGGCCATAAAGGTTTCTATTGATTGCCCTTGCGTTTTCCAGTTCTTTCTGTAGGATTTTGAAGGGTTCCATTTCTATAAATAATATTATCAATTTATTGTCTAAAAATCTCTAGTTATGGGGTTAATCACACAATTTGTAATATTAATTAATAAGCAAAGAAAATAGTGAACAGAAACTAATTATTTATTAATTTTAAAATGTATTTTGCCAATGTTGTTGGGTATCCGTAGTCTGCTGGGGGAATAGGTATTCATCAAACACCATTACCGGTCGCTTTGTGTTGCGTACCAGTTTGGAGCTGGGCGGCGGCTGGTAACAGTAGGAATTCGCGATCCTACCGGCCGCGATATCGTCCTCCACGTTGGCCAGGTATCGTCTGGCCCTGACCACGTGCAAGTCGACCTGCCGTTGATGGTTTTCGAGGCGGTCGAGGAGATATTGGGCATGCTTCCGGATGTCTTGGGCCGGACTCTTGGTCACCTTTCGTCTATCAGGCGACAATGGATTACCGCCATTTCCCAATGACTGCTAATTGGTCAGTCGGGGCTCTGGTTGAGGCACCTCAGGGTACGTTTCTCGTCCGAAGCGTCGCCACGCTTGCCTCTACTGGTCGGCAATGTGTGTGGGGATCCGAATAAAAGGTCCTGATTGTTCTAAATAAGATATAATTAAATTCTTTAAATTCTCTGTGTGTTAAATCTCATATTCCTTGCCTTACACAAACATATCGCCGACCTCTCCTACGTATTCCTAATTTCTTTGAGTGTTTTATTTAGATAACACTTTCATTATTTTATATGAGTTGATCACCGTTGAACTTATACAGTACAATACCTGGCCCACGCATCAAAACTCTTCTTATAGAAATGCTCAAAAATAAGTCACCTCAGAGTGCAAGGTGATCGATTATAATATTGGTTTTTTCAATCTCATGTAATCGACAATTTCCTCAACCTAAGTATTTAAGTTGGCCTCAAAAGCGTCGCCATCCTCCTGCAAATTCAATCGTTCACGAATCTAGGTTACTACTATAATCGAAATAAAAGTCTATATTAGAGTCAGAAGGTTCGTACTGTTGGGCCAGAACACAAATGGCCTTGAAAATTGTTTAAATGCATCAGTAATACAGCACAAAAACCCAGCACCAAGATAACTTAAAATACAATATACAACATCAACTAAACACTTTAAAATATGAGAGAACAAAAATAAATATAAAATCAAAAAACATAAAAGTAAAATAAAATAAATACAAAATGCATCAAGAACCGCACGAGATTTACATAAAAAATAACATAATAACAAGAAAATTTGACCGTAAAATGACCATTTATGTAAATGTAAAAATTTAATGAATTAAAAGAGTGAAAATAAAATATTTATGGTTGAATAAATTTAATTAAAAATGTTAAAAATAAATTACCAATTAAAATTAAGAAAATAATAAAAAATTTAATTTAGATAACACAAATAATTCCAAGGTCAAATTTGTTTAATCGCAATAAAAATAACACGCAAGGTTAAGGTCAAATTATAGGTATATATACTGATGTGTTTTGACAAATTTTTAATCTTACGTTTCAGTCTTATGTTTCAATCTTATGTGTACAATATTATCTGTAAGCGCATGAGTGAATATCAAATTATTGATTGATAACTAATGATATGAATCGAAGATATTATATGAACTTATTGATTGATAATGCCATGAATTGAAGATGTTATGAATTATGCAAATTACCAATATATACTGACGATTTTATGAATAAATATCTTATTGCATCGAAGCTTCTACCCAAATCGGAATGGTAACATTTATTTATTTCCTTTTTCCTGGCCCACAGCCACACAATATACAAGCTATTAAACTAAAACATAACTACCAAGCTGTGTAATTGCGGTTTCTCCGCCTATAGCTTGTGCCCGTAAGGGTTCTGGCGTGAGTAACGCAGGAACTCGAACGTCAAATCATTGAATCTAAATAGCGAAAGAGAGTAGCTTTAGAGTGGGTCTTTTGGCTCCACTTTCTTGCACTTAATTTCGATAAAATCGACATAAAATTTTAAACAACAATCGGCTCAAAATCACTAACAACGA
This sequence comes from Schmidtea mediterranea, assembly GCA_022537955.1. Lineage (NCBI taxonomy): Eukaryota > Metazoa > Platyhelminthes > Tricladida > Dugesiidae > Schmidtea > Schmidtea mediterranea. Next base: position 74,144,476 of record CM039680.1, read on the forward strand.
GTAGTCCAGTGGGCACTCATTAACTATAATATGAACATAAATAGATCATAAGGACAAAGAGAGGGAAATGGTAGCGGGGAAAATAGCGAAATCGTTGCAACAGTTAAAATGAATAGCCATCGGAAAAAGATTAATCCGAACGACCAAAATCGTTGAAAATAGCAATAGCGCTCACTTTTTGCGGACGATCCACCCACTCGAACACAGTTCCAACGTTGCTTAGCAACGGGTGCCAAGTAGTAAGCGAAAGAATATTTGTATGGGGTTGTCTGGGTAACAACAATATAGTTTCGAAATATCAAAACCCAGAAACCCACCAGTACCTTCAAATTTAATTATTGACGTATCTAAATTCTTTCTATAATTAATGGCGATAAAATCAGAAAATAAAGGCTCTAACAAAATCAGAAAAATCAAATCTTGAATCTAAATTCCTATTATAATTATTAAAAATGAAAATCACAAATAAAATACTCTAGGGGAATCGGAAAATTCATGTCTTAAATCTAATGGTTAAAATTCTCATTATCAGTATTAGAAATAAAAAATAAAAATACTCTATGGAAATCAGAAAATTCATCTCCTAAAAGTTTATGTTTAAGAATCTTATAATAATTATTGGAGTAAAATTTAAAATCAGCAAATTCATATCCTAAAATTTAACGGTTAAACTTCTTATAGTAATTATTAGAACTAAAATTTAGAATCAGAAAATTCATATCCCAAAATTTAACAATTAAAATTCTTATAATAATTATTAGAACTAAAATTTAAAATCAGAAGATTCACATCCAAAAATTTAACAGTTAAAATTCTTATAATAATTACTAAAACTAAAAATCAAAATAGGACTATAAAAGAATTTATTGAAATCGAAATTCGTAAAATTATAAAAAATATCAGAGTTCCCATAATAAAATTTTTACTCCAAATCTGATGATCCGGATCCGGAGCTACGTCCTTGCGTGGCGCCCTAGTCGATGTATTCTTGTTGCTGAGGTTCTGTTGTCGGTGCATTTTCCAAAAAAAAATTATCCAAATTACTGATCGATTGTGATTGTCAGAACTTATTATAGTATCAGGTTATCATTGGTGTGTATATAGGTGGGTGATATCACTTTTATTACAACACCTGATTCAATTCATTAAAAACTTCTATAATACAAGTTTTAATGAACAACCAATTAGAATTATGGTTAACTTTATGAATTAGCCATTTTTAAAATGGCTAACAGGTAAGTTTTTTTAATAAAGTATATTTTAAGGCTTGAATTATGATCTCGTAAAGTTATGAGATCATTATTCAAGCTCTTAAATAATACTTTTAATCATCATTTATTTTTAATTCAGTTTTAATTAATTTTTTTAGGATTTTTTTAGGAATTTATGCCAATTTATTGGAATTATTATACTATAAATGTAAGTCAGATTAATTGACAAATAAATTTTATTAAAATACAAGTCCGATTAATTGAAAACTAAAATTTGTTATTAAAAAGTTTCTATATTCGAATAAACTATTCTTCTGATCATTGGAAATTTGTTTTGGCTGCCATCTTTTTTACCTTTTGACAAATTCAAATTTTTGATAATTATTGATTTATGAGGCTTTGGAAATTTCTGTTAATTTCCCAAATTTATAAAATCTTCCCCATTTTCAATGGTATTATTGATTTGGATTTTTTATACTTTATAAAAATAAATTTTTTTAACTTAAGTTATCGGAAAACTTATGTTTTACGTATTTTTTAAACTCCTCATTTGAAGGTTCTGGTTCCACTGCTCCTGGTAAATTGCAAATAAGGTAAAAACTCAAAAACCTAGAGTTTCGATGGTATTTTTGAAATATCTGAAAAGTTGTAAAAATATTAAATTGATTGATTTTCTTGAAAAATCTTACGAAATTATTTCTTAATTTTCTCTACAACTCAAAGTAGAGTTCTTGGTATTTTTTTCAAAAATTTTCGGCTTAAATTTAAAAAAAAATTGTCTAAAAAGTTACTAAAAATAGTTTTATATAGAGTTTTTAATGAATTGAACATTTCTACATTTTGAAAGTTTGCATGCATTATTTACTATGTATTATGTGTTTATGTTTAAAAAAATTTTCTTCAATTTCCTTCCTTCCTATAATATAAGTTTTTATTCAGTTGAACAAATTACATGCAGACACGGGTAAGTATGTATGTTCCTATATTATTACTTTATTGATTTTTTCATTTTATTAAAGGAGTTTTTAATGAATTGAAGCAGGTGTATCTCTCGATGTGTGCGTGGAATTGACTGATTGATTTTCTCCCCATAAATGCCATGTTCTGCTCGTTCCCTAGGTGCGTGATAAGTCGGCATGCACTAGCTGTAGTGGACTATTTGGATGTCTGTCTTGTGTATTGATATTTATTATTGATTTGCACATTTCAGTTTTGTTATGGATTCGTTATTCTAGACAGTAAGGTTTTGATCGCCTTTAATAAATTGGATTTATGTTTTACTTTTCAGGAAATCGTTGTTAGATGAACAGGTTTAACGGGGAATACGGCTGGGGAATCAATTATTCTGCTATTAACGACCTTAGGCTTACTCTACCAACTCGGCCATTAGCTTCAACTGGATGGAGACGCTGCCTCCGGATCGAAATTATTCAGTGGCTTTCCAAAACTGACTTATGGATTATTTATTTTTATCGGTTGTGATTTTAGAATATTTGTGATTATCTGATTGTACTTAAATCAATTGGAAAATTTCTCTTTTCTATTTATAATGATTTAAATTATTGGAGTTTTCTTTCGATTTATAAGTCGCATTTCTTATGTCGTCAATGCTCAATTTTATTCGGAGGTCTTATTTGGTAATTCGTAGCTTTGGTAAGTTGATTTTAAGTTATTCCCAAAAATAAAAAAAAATTTGACTTTATATTTCCCTGGTTTGGTTCTTATTGGGATTAATATATTCGCTTTAGTGGTTACAGTAATTACGCTATTCTATTTTATCCTCAGATGATCGAGCCTCGTTATAGTAGCACACATCTCAGTTAATCTATATATACTTGGGTAACAGTATGGGTCCTTGATAAGATATTTGGGGTTTACTCAATGGTTTTAATTATCTAAGCTATTTGAAGACTAAAATCATAACCAATTTGGGATGCTTACTCTACTGGTTTACTTACAAAATAACAATTATGTGTTCACGATTAGTTTAAGTTCATAATGACTACTTAGCTCCATGGTTTATTTAAATGGGTAACCCTAATTATTATAGGTCCATGGTAACCGTTCCATATTTATAACTATTTTAACTTCGCCTCTATGGCTTGAAAATTTACAATCATATTAAGTATCTAGTGATAATCTGAATCTATTATTTATTTAACTTTTATAACAACGATTTCATTTTATATTCCCGTCACCTTTCCCCTGGTTGACCTTAGTCGCATTGTGTTCATATTATAGTTAATGAGTGCCCACTGGACTACTCGTGTGATGATTTTGAGCCGTGTGTAAATAAAGTTTAGGTCGAGTTTAAAGAAATCGAGAGACGAGGAAATAGCCAAAAGACTACTTCCTTATCCCTCCCTTCCTTATCCTTTCACATTTTGTTAAATTATCAAATTTCGGTCAAATTTGATAGGTTTTCGTGTTATGTTTATATTTATATCGTGCGGATCTTGTTGCTTTTTGTTATTATTTTAATTTATTTTTATGTTTATTATTTTATATGTAATTGTCTTCTTTCTCATATTTTGATAGGGTTAATTGGTGTTTTAATAGGTTTGAATTTAAATCTGCATGTTGTGTTTGTATGTGTGTTACTGATTCATTTAAACATTTACAAGGCCGTTTGTGTTCTGGCCCAACACTTGTTATTATTTTAATTTACTTTGTGTTTTCTTGATTTTATATTTAATTGTTTCTCTCTCATATTTTAGCATGGTTAGTTGATGTTTTATGGGTCTGATTTTAAATCTGCCTGTTGTATTTGAGTGCGTATTACCGATTCATTTAAACAAAATCGTGTCTTGGCCCAACATAATGAACTTCAGTTGTTTTTATTTATTTGAATTAAATTTGTTTTATTTTTTGTTATTTTCTTAAAATTTGAACTATTTGGTGATAAGAGAGTAATTTTAATTCAAAATTCGTGTCTGTACACGTGTAAGTGGTTTCGTTTAAATAAAACATCACGAAAGTCCTCAGTTTTGGCTCAACAATATATATATATATAACAACTTTTAATGATTTACTAAATTTATTTTTTCATTATATAGATACAAATTATTAACTCTTCGTAATCAAAATATATTCAAAACACCTAATTATTCGTTTTAAAAAATACTATTTTATTGTGTTTTTCTGATATGCTTTGTATGAATTTCAGTTTAATTTTTAATAATTTTTTCTTTGTAAAGAACTTGTTTAACCAATTGTTTTTTAAAAAATATGAGTGTGTTTAAAATTTTAAGTAAAATTAAACCAGAGTCTTTGACAAGGTATTTCTTTTCAATTTTTTAAAAATTTGTATTTATTTTTTTAGTGAATTGGAAATAAAAGACAAAGCTATTTTTCATCAGAATGAAAATTTATTTGAATTTGGTAAGATTATCATAGTTATGCAAAGTTATAAGTTATTCTAATATTATTAATTATAATTTATCTAAAACTTAAATTTAAATTGAATAAAATTTTTACGTGTTGATTTAATTTTTGTAAAATTTTTAGTTATGATTAAATTTTAGTGTTACTGTTGTTAAAATGAAAGTTTATGTAGGAATTTTAACGATTTTAATTTTATTAGATGAAGTTTTCGATGCGAATAGCGACAATAAAAAAGTATTCGAATCGATCAAATCAACAGTAGATAATGTATTTCGTGGAATTAGTGCGAATATTATTGCATTTGGAATGCCTGGAAATGGCAAATCTCATACGTTGTTTGGAACTAAATCCGATGGTTTATTTAATTACATTATCAATTATATCTGTGATGACCTTCGAAAACAAACACAGAAAGATGTTGTTATTAAAATTTCATATTTCGATATAATAAATAGTCGTATAAAAGATTTGCTCGGTTCATCTAATTCACTAGTGACAGTAGCATTTGACCCGATTTGTCAGGTGAACCAGAACTTTTTATATGTATTAATATTCTATGGTTATTATAGAAATCAAAATATGTCAATCTAAAACAATATATTTGTCTTAGTAAAAGTTCATTTGAACATTACAAAAAGTCTGGGGATGATAAGCGACAACAAAAATACAAAGGCCATACAATATTTCGTGTCATTATTGAATTAATAGAATCAAATTCCATTGACAACTTGAAAAGATCAACAATTTCTAATTTGGATTTTATCGAATTGAATTATAACGATTCGGGTCCATTTGTCAAGTTTATTTGCAACATCCAGTCAAAGTTTGTATATTTGTAATCTGAGTAAAGCAATATTTGTAATAATATTAATTTGATTTATATTATTCGATGAGAGTTCATCAACTATTGTTTTTTAAAGTCACGTAAACTTTTAGATCTGTCCAATAGAAACTCTCCTGTCAACCGTACATAAAATAACATTTTAAAAACAATCCACAAATTTGTATTCAGATTCCCCTTTTAGAATTAAACGAAAATTCTAATCCAAAATTTAAAAAGATATTTAATTATATTGATATTTTCTGCCAAGAGCTATAGAAGCAATAAAGATAATTTGTAATATTCGATTTTTTTATATTGGAGACGTTTTGTGTCGATTACAGGGCTGACAACTATAGTTGACACTCCGTTTTGTTATAAACTTTTCATTATTCCCCATTTCAGTTTAAAATATTACCGTTTGTATCTTTTAGTCTATATCTTTTCTCGTCTATTTTTAAACAGCTTCCAATAGCCGTATTTCAATCTTCTACGGGACTAAAACTTTTTCACCAAATTCGACATTCCGTCATTTTTGTATTCCTTATTCCTCGATTTTTCTTCTGTATATAATATTATCATCTCAAGACAAACTTATCTAGATTTAGCTCGCCTTCTCTTGTTAGTTTGAATCCGAAAATCATATCTGCCCGACTTTGTCAATAGTATTCTGAATTGTCGATTTCTAACAAAATCTCAAACCAAATTTCGTTCGATCGATGCCTTTTGGATTTCTGAAATCGGATCGATAACGTTTGATCAGCAATTCCACATGATTCTGCCCCTTCTTAACGGACGGATGCTGGCAGCCGATTGTCTGCTGATATGCAAAGCCTCCACTCGATTATTGGCACATGGAAGATTGTCGTTCACACAATCCAATGTGTTTCAAAGGTTAAACGCAAACTTTGTTTATTCCCAATAACCTGTTATGGGATCAGTCCTAGAAGACAGCTATCGAATTAATAATCAAAATTGAATTTATTCTGTCCTAATAGCTTTTCTTTTACCACACTATCCGATTTCCTGCTTACTCATTGTTAGCAGCAAATCTTTCATTTATCTATTTGTTTTTTGATATAGCGCACTCCATTGTAGTTAGAACATTACATTAAAATGAAGTTTACATTTGAAATAAAACAAAAAAATCGATCTACACCTAGCGGCAAAGACTTGCAAGCTATTGAATGATATATTTATGGGGAAGATAGACAACAATTTCATAAATAAAATTGTAATTTCTAATTATTTTTGAAATTTTAGAGAGGAAACTTTTGAAAATTGTATATCAGCGGTTTTATATAAGTCTTATCTGGGTCTGGGTAACACTGTGCTGATATGTAACATTGCTCTTTCAAATATTAAAGAAACTAAACAAATTCTCAAAGTAATTTTATATCATATTTATATTGTTAATATGTAAGTTATTATAAAATTATTGATTTTATTAGAACTTTTTTTGTTGGGAGGTTTTGTCATCCATCTTTCTTAAATTGCTCCTATATTTCACTAAAGAACATTACAGTTTTTTTAAAAAACTTTGATCTCTTCATTACAGTATATTTTTGCAAATCTGCTTTCGCTCCTCCATGAAGCTTTATCATTTTACAGTCTTTCAAATAAATATTTAACATTGATAAAATATTTTTTAATAATAATTGGGATTTTATAGACAGATATTCTATGATTCCATACAGTAAACAGATGCGTGCACTCGAGAACTAATGAATATTACGTAACAAAGACATTATGTAAAAAATGTCACGAATCACTATAGTTTGTTGCGATACTCCACTTAAAGTTTTTATATTATTTAAAAATTATTTTGTTTAAATGTGTGATTGTGCGATATCTTATTTTGTATGAATCATCAATTATGTAATTGGAATTTTTGCTTTAATCATTGGTTATGTAATCATTACATAATCTATTATTAAAAACATAATTAAAACAGTTTTTATACAGTGGTATCGTATAAAAATGATTTTTTTGTATTTTCGGAACAAGTGAGAGAATAATATTCTTAAATGTATTCTAAGTGTTCATTAGAGAAGGAAAAACGCTTTTCGTTTTTATTTGCATTTATAAATTGAAAATGTACGTGATAACATAATCATATGTATCAAGTGTAATTCAATGATTATGCAATAACACTTACACGTACGTCACCACTAACAGATCGATTAAGGTTATTGGACTGGTCCAGGCATGATATATTATAATTTGTTTATTTTTCGTCTACTATATTGCTCAAGGGGGATACTTGCTCCACTATGTTCCGTTCATGATAACAGCCAATTATTTCTTAAATTCAATTTCTAATTTACATTTTCTAACTTCGTAAATGTTTGTTCTAGTTGTCCAACGATTAGTGGAACACATCTCATCAATTTAATCGATAATTTAGAAGTTTTCATTCATTAGTAATTGTGTTGTCTTTTAAAGCCGAGCTTTCACCAACAATTAAGGTTAAAAAGTGAATTCTTTGATTTTATCTACCTACTAATCATTATGATTGGGAAGTATTTTTCAGATATTCATCTTGCAACAACCATACGTGAAAAACTAATACTACAAATATATTGATTTATTTTCAATACATAAACAAGACACCGGAATTATACACTTTTTTAAAAACGCTCCTTGTGTCGAATTTTTCTTGTAAATCGCCATTTCTTTTACAGCTTTAAAGCTCACTTCTGTTTCTGTCTCATTTTCATCATTCACTTTATTTAAACAAACGAACGATAATTGATTAACGAAATGCAACTCAGTCGAGGTAAAATTTAAACCATACAGAAAAAAATGTCATTCAGTTGTATTATGAAAACCGTTTGAAATCTACATACTGCCTAGTGTTATAATGTTCAAGAACATTACTGTATTTCAACCTCAGGTTTTAGGCAATTACAAATTTTTGTAATTGATTATAAATTTCAAAACTCATCAGAGGCAGTAGAGTAAACCCTAACCAACCGCACGAGTGATGCATTTTTAGCTAACTTGTCTCATAGAATGTTCTGGAATAATAATGCCGAAATTAAAATCTGCAATTTGTCTATTTTTATAACCAGTAAAGAATTGTTTATGTTGGTGTATAGGTGAAATTTTAGTTAACCTTCCCTCTGCTAGTGTCTCTTTAATGTTGACACATATTCACTCCATAAATATTTTCTCCTTATCCCTGTATGTTCATGGGAAACCCATGTTGGTGCTACCTACAGTGGTCGAAAAATCCATAGGCAGGTGAACACTATCTCTAGTACTACTCCATATAGCCTTGGTTCTCAAAGTGTGTTCCGCGATGCACTTCCAAGTGTTCAGCGAAAAAATCAAATGTAAATTTCTGTTGAATATTGTTTGAAAATGAAAATCAATCCAGTACACGATTTAAACGTACCGGCTTTGTATGAATAAAAATATCTTCCGGGTTAAAATTACTTATTGGAAACATAAAATATTATTACAGTTATCAAAATTCTACTTAAGCCGATTGCAGGGGGTTGGCAATCACACGCTGGACACGATTCCGTTTCTTTTTTGCTCTATTATAATGGAATGTTTTTGCGAATATTATTCTGTTTTTCATTGCTCTTTCGGTTTCAAAAAGGTTAACAACCCACGCCATCTGTTTTAAGGTTTATGATGTATTGTAGATGTTCCGCCTAAAAATATATCAGAGTTTAGAACCAAGGCCCTATAGTATTTTCCTGACGGCTGATAGGTCTTACGTCTTTTATCTCTCGTAACCGTTTTTTAACGGTCAACTACGCTTAGTTCACTTCTTTTACCCATTAGCTAACTCACCCTGTTATTCAGCTACCTCTGTTCGATTTGGTTATAAATAACTACCGCGCGAATTTCTGTATTTTATAGTAAACCGATTTTATAGATTACCCATTTTCATACCAAAACAACGACCAACTTTCACGTTTATTGAGTTAAATTATCAATGCACAAAAGATTTTTTAAAGATTTTGTATTATTTCAATTATCAGCTACTATAGTTACCTTACTACTTTATCAAACTATAACATTATTGGCAAAATTCATTTTCAAGGCATATTATTTAAATCTACATTTATCAAACAAAATGCATTTTATATTAAATTAGTAAGTAATTTTTAGCTATTATGACCAAGCGTTAATTGACAGCCAGACAAACAAGCATTTTTCTTTTAAACAATAAATTTAATAAACTAATTAGATATTAAATTTTTTTAAATATATTGATTAAATAAATGCAGTTATAATTTCATTAATTTTATTTTATTCTATAACAAAACAAAATAGAAATATTTTAAAAACTTTACTTCATTTCTACCATATAACGGTCAACTAAATTATCAGAAGCCATAGCAAATTAGAATCTTTTATTTATAAATTCACTTTGTAAAATGTTTCAAATTTAAATATCAGTTAGCTACTTCTGCAAGACAATTCAAAGGCAATCCAATTATAGAACGATTTGTACAACATGATGAAAACTATTTTATAAACTTAAACACGGAACTGAATGAAGTAAATATATTTATTATTATTTGTATTTATTAAATCGTTATATAGCTAATAAAAATCTGTAAATCGGAAGATAATAAGAATAATCTTCTTTTAACTAGTAAGCATTTTATTTAATATAAAATTGATTTTACTGAATATCAGGAGAAATATTGAATTTTTGTAAATTTTATTTAATTTTTAATCTGTATAATTAATAATAATAAATATTATTATTATTAAATAAGCTTGGCAACGATTTTATTAAATGAAAGCGCCATTGAAACACTCATTGTACGATATTTTATTGTATGGATTAATTTATATATTTTAAAAAATTATTTTTTTATTAAAAAAATTATTTTTTAAAATATATAAATTAATCGATACAATAAAATATCGAACAATGAGTCTTTCAATGGCGCCTTCATTTAATGAAATCGTTATATATATATTTTATTGTATATATATTTTTATTTATATATTTTTAAAAATTATTTTTTTAATAAAAATTTTTTAAACGCAAAATATAATCATTTTACATAATCCAACTTTTTTAAAATATATATAACATCCAATGACCTTATCAGCAATGCTTCACATATCACGCGTTCCCAATAATTATTAAAACTTTTCAACAAAATTCTAAAATCAGACATTCCTATTTCACTTTTACAGCCTCTATTGTGCTAACTAATATTGGTTAAATCCTTCAATCGACAATACTCTAGAACTCCAGTACAGAGATTATAAACGGAAGTTAGGTAAGCAGATGGGAAATTTAGATTATAAGATCATCTCTAATTCGTGTATAGTACGCAATATGTTTATTAATAGATCAAAAACTCCGGTTGGATTGTGTTCTGATCTCGTTTATCAATTTACATGTAATGGGTGTAATGCCGCATACATTGGAGAGACTTCCCGTCATCTCTTTACTCGAGTTCTTGAGAAATTTCTCATATATTTTTATTGATAGAAGTACGAATCGATTACGAAATGATTTTTCCACTCCCAGAAGTCATTTTGGACTGAACAGGGTTAAGAATATTTATTATACTCAAAATAAAATAATTAATGCAATTTCTAAACTAATCTTTACAAGTGTGTTACGTAGCCATATAAATATAAAATCAATTTAATCCCAATAATTTATTATAATTACAAACTTAGAGTTGAGTTCCGTACAGAAACAAGAATTTCTTAAATCTTATCACGCTATTGAACTGCATCTTGTCAACCTTCGTGAGAACTTTTGTAAAAATGACATTTTCTCTCAAATTATCGATGATATTTTCAATGATTTTCGAAATTTACTATTTATTATGGAGCCGAAAAATGTCTCGATGGACAAGAATCATTCATTTTGTAGAAAAGGTTTACTGGAAAATAAGTTATTCATTCTTGGAAGTAATTTACACACATTGAAAATGAAATGTGTGCCGAATTATCTTCAGGGGGAGAATAATGAGGGAGAAATTAAATTCATTTCTCCAGGGCCCGATAAAGGAAATCGTTTCGATTATTTCGTTCATAATAATACCATTAGTCCGAATGTAAGCGTGTTTTCTCCTCGAAACAAAGAAAACCAATCACCAGTGGATTCTTATATTTTGAATGTGTCAAAATTTTCTCCTTTCGTGAAGGCAGAATTTCCAGTTGATGTGAACATTGCCACGGTGGCAACAGTCAACACGCGCCAGGTCACTAATCCTGAATTTGATACCAAATCCTATATAGTCAGCAACTCAATGGACAAATCTAAAAACAGTCAATGGAAATCATATGTCACTGAAAGAGTTCTTGTAAAATCCCAATCGGTTCAAACAGATTAGGATTTAATTTTGTATTGTAGATTGCAAGATTATGATAACGCTGTGAATGAATGTGTTTGTTTTGAAATAAATCTTGTTATTATTAATATCATTGTTGGTTATTTATGGCAAGTCAGTATTAGTTTCTGACTCTTCGGTGTCTTTATTTGAATAAATAGAACTACCCAACACAATAGCGTTTATTCAGATTTATTACAATTGATAGCCAAATCTCCACACAATTATTTAATTTCGCGTTGGGATAAGTCCACAATAAGAGATCACTACTGGTACGCTGCTAGCAAACGCTAGGAGTTCTAAACAGTAGTGGGATGTGTCATCTCCAGCACAGTACCCCCCCGCTGAGAGAAAATTTTTCTAAGTCCAAAAGTACAAACAAATTTTAAGACAAAGACAATGACTCATTCAAGGTCATTGGATGACTCGTCATATTTTTTCAAAGTCGTTGAAACAAAGACCATGACTCGTTCAAGGTCATTGGGTGACTCATCATATTTTTCAAGGTCATTTAAACAAAGACCATGACTCAGTCAAGGTCATTGGATGACTCATCAAATTTTATAATATATATTTTTAATTTTATTTATTTGTATTTAATTGTTTGTTTTAATCAAGTCAATTATTTTATTATTTTATTTTTAAAATATATTATTAAATTTAATTGTTTGTTTTAATAAAGTCAATAATATTTTTTATTTTTCAATTATATTATTATTATTAAATTGTTTTTTTAATGAAGTGAATATTGTTTTAATCAAGTCAATAATATTATTTATTTATTTTTAAATTATATTATTATTATATTTAAATTGTTTGTTTTAATCAAGTCAATAATATTATTTATTTTTATTTTATTTATTTTATATACTATAATTTTTTTTTGTTTTAATTAGGTCAATATTTTATTATTTATTTACTATTTTTAAATTATATTATTATTATTATTGTTATTGTTATTGTTATTATTATTTTTATTTATTATTATTATTATTATTATCACTGTTGTTATTATAATTATTATGATTATTATTATTATGATTAATATTATTATTTTTATTATTATTATGATTTTTATTATTATTAATATTATTATTATTATTTTTATTATTAATATTTTTTATAATTATTTTATTATTATTATTATTTTTATTATTAATATTTTTTATAATTTTATTATTTTTATTTTTATTTTTATTATCATTATTTTTATTATTATTATTATTATTTTTATTATTATTAATATTATTATTATAATTATAATTATTATTATTATCATTAATATAATTATTATTATTATTATTATAATTATTTTTATTATTGTTATTATTATTATTATTATTATACTTATCGTTTTTACTATTATTATTTTTATTATTATTATTATTATTTTTATTATAATTATCATGATTATTATTATTATAAGTTCACGTTTTATTATTATTAATATTATTATTAATGTATAATAAAAACAACTACATAAAACTTTTATTATAAGGAAATAATTTTATTATTTTTAATATGATTATTAATATTATTAATTAGCATGATTACTTATTAATATTGTTTAATTATTTTTTTTTATTATTATTATTATTATAATTGTTATTATTAGTATTATTATTTTTATTATTAATATGATTGTTGGGCTATAAGCCATCACTAAAACAAAACAACCATAAAAAAGTCATGTCGAAAAATTATGAGAATGGCTATTTGTAACACAAGCACGCACCGCAAACAGAAATTAAAAATATAATAAAAACATTAATTAAAACAAAGTAAACAAATAACATAATTAATTAAAACAAATAATTAATAAACTTTGCACGAAAAATACAGAGAAAAATAAAGTAAAATTATAAAACCGCCAAAACCTTGCAAAATAAGGTTTAGAAAATACACAGGCGGAGGAGGCGACCAGAATAAGAATCAGCAAAAAATAAAAATACAAATTTAATAAAATTAATATTAAAAAATTAAGAAAAATAAATAACAAAAGAGAAAAATATAAAATTAAATAAAAGCCATCAAAAAACCCGAAAAAATGGCCAAAAAAGATTCGAAATTAGCTGATTGGTCGCACACACGTACGAAAACAGTATAAATACAATAGCCATTGTCATAATATTTAACCTTAAAAAACTTTAAAAATATTTTTGAAAACTAAAAACTTTGAATTTCGAACTTTGGTAAGCTTATATTTCATTAAATAAAATTTTGAAATGTTTATTGTTTTAAGTTTTTAAATTTTAGTCATGGATGGTCGAGGTACTTTTAGTATCGACGACAGGTCCCCCTAATTTAATATGATTTTATGTTGTAATTTGTGGAAGATGGCTTGGCAGGATTCAATTCCCTCAGTTAAATTTGAGGGATGTTGATGTGCTGCCTTGTCGTCAACCACCCTTCGGTGTCTGCCGGTATGGTCAGGTCTAGTCACACTGATCGCAGAGTAGGACGCCGTCGTACTTCACCGTGGCGGCCATTGCAATGTTGGTCGGAGCGGTAGGGATTAAAATGCGGGAATATCGACATAGCTAGGGGGAAAACATTCAAATGAATGTTTAGGTAGGGTTGCAATTTTTGTTTAAAACCTGTCGAATTGTTATATGAAAAGGGACGACTAGGGTTAAGTCGATAGAAACAAATGAACGGATTAAAAAAAAAAAATTTTTGAATGTTCTTTTTTAATTTTTGCCTTTTGTAAGAAATGGTTTTATAGAAAATCTTTAACTAAAATTTATTTTTTCGTAAACCCAGTATATGATTGGAGCATCAGCATTTTTCCTTTTCTGCATCGAACGTTTTGTTTACTAGTTCTAATGACAAATAGGATATCTTCACTATTAAATATCAAACCCTGAAATGAATGTGATAGAGAATGTTTGAGGAATGTTTGGACTAATTAACTTTAAATTTTATAATTATTATATTTTATTTATTTATCAAAATAACCCGTTAATGGACTGAAACTCTCCCTCGTTTAGTCAGGAAAATCTCAAGAAAATCCTTCGGAAAATTCTCATCAAACGTTTCAATCATCAAAATTTATTTTCTAAAAATGCATCCAGGATACAAAATCCCCAAATCATCGCGAAAATCAGATACCACGGCATTACAATTAAATCACGATTTATGCCAACAAAGATATAACAAACTGTTCGCGGAGCACGAACGCACGCTCGGCACGTGGTTCGCTCCCGAAGCGGTCAAAATCCTCCAGGATAAAATCCACCGGCTGTCTAGATGCCGAGAGGATTTAATTGCAGAGAACCGGGCTCAACGAATCATAATAAATGACCAAAGCGCCGTCTTGGTGGCATCATTTACAGAAGCCGAACTGGTAAAACGCCTAGCGGGTCGCGATCTGGCGATAAAGTTGAATTTGATCCCCGCAAACCATCTTCCGGAAACGACTCAAGCTGGTCCGGCTCAGACACCCAGGACCAGCAAGAAGCACCATCCCAGCAAAAATCGTCGTCGCCGTGAACGACGCCGAGCTGAAGGCCTCACGATCTTAAATAATGTAGCACAAGTGCTGGAAGAAGCCGCCGCACTCGTCGCGGAGCAGCACCCAGAATTTGTGAAAGAAGATGGCACCGCTTCAACCCCGAAAAGATCAACAGAACTGGCGTTACTAACTCAGGTGAAGGAAACCGATGAGATACAAATATGCCTAGACATTTCACCCGTCGAAAATTCCACCACAACAACGAAAGAGAGGTCGCCGACTCTCACGAGCTGCTGGATGGACGAATTTGGAGAAGAACTATGTCATACCGTTCCTCAGGTCGGAACTACACCATTTCAATTCCTCCGGAACAAACGAAAGTTCCCCGTCGATATTGACGAATGACCACCAAATGGAAAGAAGGGTGGACTCCATTATCCTGACATTATTTATATAGTTATACACCAATTATATTTTTGTGATTTCTTTTTGTTAAAATTTGTATAGATCTAATAAAAGTATATTTTTGTAATTCTTATTTTCTTAATAATTTTTGATTTCTCTAATTAAATCGAATTATGAATGGATGCCTAAAATTTGGTTGGATTGTCTTATGATGTTGATAGAACCTTATGTATGTATGAAGTAGGTTGAGGAAGTTCTTATTTCACTCGTAAAGTCGGAAGTAAGAGATCTCGGTTAACAGAAATTTAAAGCTTCAGTTTTTATTATAGAAATACTAATAATTAAAAGCAATTTTGGTTAAAAAATGAAATAAGCCTTCTCGGAGGAATTTACTTTTCTTAAATTATTAATGAGGTTGTGATAGACCCAAAATTTCGGCCGATACAATAGAAATTTCGAAAATTTGCATAATAATTTAAATTTTCACATGTTATTTAAATAAAATACTTTATGATTTAAAACAAATTTCTAGGTTAGAAAATTTACCTATTTTCAGTAATTTGGTAATTAAAGTCGGAAGATTAGATAAATCCGAGAAGCTGAATTTTAAATGTTTATTTATAAATATTTTATTTTTATTAAAGTTTCTAAATCATCATCTTTAAATTTTCATAAATTAAATACCTAAAATTGGGTTTTGCTAAATTAAATTAATAACTAATAGATAAGCGACTAAACGTCTGATAAAGGTGCGATCCACTACAATCTGTACTAAAGATTTCGCTAGGTATTAAAGCGACTAAGGGGAAACAATATGCAGGACGTATGCATGGGTTCGTCACAGAATAATGGGAAAGGTG
The DNA here is from genome assembly GCA_022537955.1 of Schmidtea mediterranea. Taxonomy (NCBI): domain Eukaryota; kingdom Metazoa; phylum Platyhelminthes; order Tricladida; family Dugesiidae; genus Schmidtea; species Schmidtea mediterranea. Next base: position 74,160,939 of record CM039680.1, read on the forward strand.
TGCACAGATATCGAAAAAGTTGAAGGAGTTAGGCAGACGTAAGTCCTTCTATCGGCCGTCAGGAACCCGAAAGCGAGATTATCACAAGGAGTAGTCTTGGATGAAACAAAATGAATTCTACCCTGTACGCCAACATGATTAATAATATGATTAATTAGTATGATTATTTATTTTTCTTATTATTATTTTTTCTTCTTAATATTATTATTGTCAAGGTCATTGGATGACTAATCATATTTTTTTTTCAAGGTCATTTAAAAGTAGGTCAAGGGCATAGTATTTTTAAACATTTTTAATTTTAATATACTACTTTTTTTTTTAAGTAGTGTTTTTTAATGTTTTTTAATTTTTATTATTATTATAATTATTTTTATTATTGTTATTATTATTATTATTATTATCTCATTAGTAGTGTTTTAATTTTTTTTAAAATTTTTATTCTATTATTATTATTATTATTTTTATTATTATTATTATTAATATTACAAGTTCACGTTTTATTATTATTAATATTATTATTTTTATTAATGTATAATAAAAACAACTGCATAAAACTTTTATTATAAGGAAATAATTTTATTATTTTTAATATGATTATTAATATTATTAATTAGCATGATTACTTATTAATATTGTTTAATTATTTTTTTTTATTATTATTATTATAATTGTTATTATTAGTATTATTATTTTTATTATAAATATGATTAATAATATGATTAATTAGTTTGATTATTTATTTTTCTTATTATTATTTTTTCTTCTTAATATTATTATTGTCAAGGTCATTGGATGACTAATCATATTTTTTTTTCAAGGTCATTTAAAAGTAGGTCAATGGCATAGTATTTTTAAACATTTTTAATTTTAATATACTATTTTAATATATTTTTTTTTAAGTAGTGTTTTTTAATGTTTTTTAATTTTTATTATTATCATAATTATTTTTATTATTGTTATTATTATTATTATTATCTCATAAGTAGTGTTTTAATGTTTTTTAATTTTATATTCTATTATTATTATTTTTATTATTATTATTATTAATATTACAAGTTTTTATTAATTATAATTTTCATTATTATTTTTTATAAATTTTCAACAAAGTTTATAAAATTAATATTGAATAGAAAAAGTTTGTTCAATTGTGGTTCATAGTATACAAGGATAGAACAATTGTAAATGTTTGTAAAAAGTTAAAGAAAAATTTTATATTTTTAAGAAAATATGTGCAAATAAATATCAAAACTAATTATGTCTCAAATGTGTGTGTTAAACCATCGATATGTTACAGTGTTTATGGAAAAACTTTAATGAAAATATGTGTATTTTTTTAACAATTTATGAAATATTTATTTTATGTCTAATAATGTGTATGTGTTAAATCATAAAAATAGTTCAATATTTATGTAAAGTTTGAGATTGTTAAGAAAATGTATATAATTTATGATACACACGTGTTTTTTGATTGAAATATGTGTGTTTGTTTTACCGATATAAGAAAAACTATGGACAATTTTTAAGAAAATACACGTAATTTATGATTATCATGGGATTAGAATTTGATTAAAGTTGTGATAAAGTTGTTAAATTTGAAATAAAACTGATTAATTTGTAAATAATGTTATTACTTTGAAGAAATTTTAAAATACAACCTTCAGCAAATTGGTAAGAAAATAGTAGTTATTGAGTAATACTTATTAAAATTACCAAAGTTTTATAATTTTTGACAAGTCTTGATAGATCTTTAATAAAATTTGTTAGTACTTTGAATAAGAATTAAAAAAAAAAGTTTCAACACAGTAGCAAATCGGAAAGAAACTAGTACTTATCAATTAATTAAATTAACTAAGTTGTAAAATAATTGAAAAAATTTGTTAGATTTTTTAAAATTTTAAGATTGTTAGGTAATTGTTCTAGGTACTTGTTGAAAAAAAAAGAATGTATTTTATCAACAGCTCATAGTTTTTAATCGTACAATTTCTCTTCATTCCTGGAAATAATCGTAAATATTTAAATTATTCAGAAAATTGTCAATAAAAACATAAATAATAAGTAACCAAATATTTTTAAATACTAGTCAATTTTAGTTTTTAATTTAATTACAAATATAATAATAATAAAATAAATACTTGTATACAAATAGTTACATGAATCAATCAATTTCTTAGAACTGAAATCTTATCGATATATTCTGATTAACCTTAAATCAATGAAAAAAGTAACAATTTTCCTAAGTATTTTATAAATTCAACCAACTCAATCCCCCTTTAAAAAAAATACTATAAATTCGACTCTCAACCAATCATTCCTCTTCAAATGTCATTTTTCACTCCATTATACCAACTATATTCATAATTTTTATAAAAGCCTATCAAGTAGATAATATTTACCTTTTGAATACCAATATTCATTCCAGTAAATTTCTTTAAAAATATTATAAATTCCTCTCTTGACCAATCATTTTCCATCAAATAACAATATTTCCAGCCATATTCAATATTTTTCATAAAAAAAAAATCATAAAAATACCAATTTAGATAATATTTACCCTTTAAATAACTATTTAACCAACCCAACCCTCTTAAAAATGACAAAAAAAAACTTGTTAATTGACTATTTCTCACTAAAGTAAATTCCACTCTAGACCAATCATTTCCCATCAAATAACACTTACCCCTACCCTACCAACTATATTCATTATTTTTTATAGAAATCACCCTTTAAATAACGATATTTAACCGACTCAGTACCTTAAAACTATCAACAAATCTGTTCTTAATCGATTATTTCCCCTTAAAAGATTATAAATTTTCTTCTTAGCCAATTGTTTCTTACTAAAATAAAATTTACTCTCAACCAATCAATTCTCTTTAAATGACATTAATCCAAGCTATATTCATTATTTTCATAAAAAATCACCGACTTATATCGATATTCAACCGAATAAATTTCTTGAAATCCCCTTAAAATAGAATTCATCTCGTGACCAATCCTTTCCCCCTTAAAAGATCATAAATTTTCTTCTTAACTAATCATTTCTCTTTAAATGACAATATTCTCACTCTCTCAAAAGATTTACACACATATTAATATCTATTTGAACAAATCCCCCCTAAAAATATTATAAATTCCTCCTCTATATTCTCCATTTAGAAAATATTTACCCTTTGAACACATATATTCAACCAACTCAATACCCTTAAAAATGGCAACAAACTTGTTCTTAATCGATTATTTCCTTAAAATATCATAAAATTTCCTCTTAATCAATAAATTCCCTTGAAATGACAATTTTCCTCAATGCACCAACAATATACATATTTTTTGTAAAAAAAAAGTACAATGTAAAATTTCTTTAGAAATCTATATTTAACCGAATAAGATCCTTAAAAATCCATCATTCGGATCATATTTACTATTTGTATTCAACCAATCAAATTCCCACTTAAAATTATCATAAAAATCTGAATTTTACCAATAAAAATAAATTTTCTTTAGTATTACAAAATTGTTATCGATACCCAACATTTTCCGTTGAAAATCACCACAATTTGATTTTGGCAAAAAATTCTATCAAATTAAAAATTCATCAAAAATGACTAAAATCGAATAAAGTCTATGTTTCCCACATAAATTAAATTATTGTAAAATATATATTATGTTGCTCAAATAATTAAAATTAATCGGTAAATCAAGTATAAATTCAATAAAAATTACCAGTCAACCCATAGAGATATATCAATGATTTTCATAAGTATACTGATAACCACACTGAGCATCCCCTTAAAAATCTCTAAATTATACTACTTTTGTGATTGATATCCATGAAATCAATAAAATTGAAAATGAAAGTAATTATTGATCTCCTTTTTTACACTGTAAAATCAATTAAAATCTTAGGTTTCACTAAAATATTTTTAAAAATTAATTGATTTAATCAACTATTTAAAAAAAACAAAATTATAATTAAAATATCATTAAATCTATCAGTCAAATTTGATTCTAATTCTTAAATAATTATCTTAAATAGATGTTTCATAAACATTTTGATCCTAAATTTAACTTTTATTTAAAATAATCCTAAAATCAAGTCAAATCTAATAAATTTTCAAGAAATTAAGTGTCTAAAATTATAGATTTACCCTAATTTCTTCAATAATTTCATTTAAAACATAATCAAACCCTAAATCCATTAAAATTCAAAAGAAAACCATAAATTCACAAAGATGATTAAAATTTACTAAAATAAATACATCGTAAAACTAGATATCACTTAAATTATCATAAAATTTCCCTAAAAGCTCTAATTGATTTACATAGCCTAAAATTATTTTATTTTTGTCGAATACAAATTTTCAGTGAAGAAGTAATATAGGTGAGAGAGTACATTAAGTGACTAAAATCGGTGAAATTACTGAAAAAAGTGGGATAGTTAAAGATATCTACTAAATAGATGAAATATCAATTGCTATATTAAACACTTACAAAGGTAATAATAATAATAATAAAATAATTATAAAAAATATTAATAATAAAAATAATAATATTAATCATAATAATAATAATAATATAATTTAAAAATAGTAAATAAATAATAAAATATTGACTTAATTAAAACAAAAAAATAATTATAGTATATAAATAAAATAAAAACAAATAAATAATATTATTGACTTGATTAAAACAATATTCACTTCATTAAAACAAACAATATAATAATAATATTATTTAATAATAAAATAATTGACTTGATTAAAACAAACAATTTAAATATAATAATAATATAATTTATAAATAATAATATTATTGACTTGATTAAAACAAAAAATTATAGTATATAAAATAAATAAAAATAAATAAATAATATTATTGACTTGATTAAAACAATATTCACTTCATTAAAAAAACAATTTAATAATAATAATATAATTGAAAAATAAAAAATATTATTGACTTGATTAAAACAATATTCACTTCATTAAAACAAACAGTTAAAGTATATTAAATAAATAAAATTAAAAATATATATTATAAAATTTGATGAGTCACCCAATGACCTTGAATGAGTCATGGTCTTTGTTTCAATGACCCTGAAAAAATATTATGAGTCATCCTTGAATGAGTCATGGTCTTTGTTTAAATGACCTTGAATGAGTCATGGTCTTTGTTTCAATGACCTTGAATGAGTCATTGTCTTTGTCTTAAAAATTTTTTGTACTTAGAAAAATTTTCTCTCAGTGGGGGGGGGGTACTGTGCTGGAGATGACACATCCCACTACTCTAAACGAACTATTTGCAAATTTGCTCTTAACTTATCAATAGTTTCCTCTACTGAAATCACCAAACTGGTGATTTTGTCGATTCAACATTCCGTTATGTACTACTTATATAATTAAATTATCTCAAAAGGATAATTATAGTGACACCATTTTATGTTGCGATTACTCATTCAATTTAGTGAGATAAGTTTCTTAAGTCCATTTACATAGGCTATCTCATTCAAAATTTATTTCACTCTAATTGAATAATTATGTTTTTCATACTGTTCAAGTTATTTATTAACCAATTAATTTTTTGTTTTATTTAAATCTCTTTCTAGTGACTCTCATCGAATTAATTTTATTATATTTTGAGTCGTCTTATCACTTGGCATTCGCACAATAAAATTTTCCCTGAAAATAATGATTTCTTGTATTTTTATTGATTTCTACTTAGTTACTCGTCTATTCCTACAATTTCCATACTTATTTGTCATCTTTACGCGTTATTTATAAAAATATCCTTCAAAAATTTGGGCAGCGTTCCTCCCTTATTTATGGATAAATTTCCTATTTCATTTGTTTGTTGGACGCGCAGGAGTTATTAAAAGTTGTTATTTCACTCGTTATACTGATGGGACGGTCATCATTGCTAACTAGGGGAAAACTCCTAATGCGTCGCACGATTTTATTAATCACTGTGTGCCCGTGACCGGAATCACGTTGGTACTGCACACAATGACCGAACGCCATTCGAGCAGGTGAGCGCTATTGCTAACACTACTCCTCGAAGGACCTTCGTCTTTCCCGAGCTATTCGCTGCCGTTAGAAGGGCTTACGCTGTCCTGTATTTATTTCTACTCCGCTGCAACCCTCGGGGAGAAATTTATGGTCATTATCCAGCACCCACATCAAGTTTCCGAATCTTTATACTTCTCATCCACACTCCCTTTCCTTACAGATCAATTCATTTGATTTAATTTAACGTGAAGACAAAAATTAGAGAGGAAAATTGTATTATAGAAAACTAACTAATCAAAAAAAAATAAAAGGAAATGGATCACAACTGTTAATAGCCAGTTACAAACGATGAACCGAAATCCTCGCGACCTTCTGCATTTCGTAAAGATTTTCCCGCCTTCTTGTCAATCTTCCTCGTCGATATCGGTGGGGAAATACTTCCTCTTTGCCGGTCTATAAGGCGGGGGACTTGCCTGGCGGCAGGTGTCCTCCCCACGGGTCGAAGGACCCGCTATTTCTTGAGAGAAAGCATTTGGAGGCATCTCGCCCGTGAGGATAGCTATGTCCTCTACTCCGAGTCCTAATCTATCGAGGATTTGCGAAACTGGGGAAGGAGTCGGGTCGTCGTCCACTAGATCGATGTGAACGGACGGGGCTGGTGATCGAAACACGACATTCGGGGCATAACAGATGTCCGGGTCGAGTTCCGGGAGTTCAAATTCCACATAAGGTGGTGGTAATTCTTCTATTCGACCCGAGATAGGGGCGCCTCCTATTTCTTGAGCGAGTTCTTCCTCTCGACGCCGGCGATCGCGGCGTCGCCGGTTCCGATTTGGTCGTCTACGAGTCGTGGTAGGAACGGGGGTCTCCCCGACTTCGGTGGGTTGTGGAGGAAGAACTGGCAATCCTGGTGAGGTTCGAATTTCAGGAGCTATCGAATTAACAGCAGAGGGGAACGAGAGAACGTCGGTCACCGGGAGATGGTGAGCCGGAATTATGCCCAATTGGCTTGCCCTGATGTTCCCCGGGACGTGGGCCTGGAGCTCCACGTCCGTGAACGCGCGCCGTAATGCGATGGATTGTTCTTTAATAAGTAATCGTTGGGTACGGGATTCCGAGATCAGCTCATCTCGCGCCCGAGTAAGGCGTTCTATCTTCTGCCGTAGTACTCGGACAGTTTCAGGCGGGGCCCATGTGCCTTTCATGCGTTCATGCTTCACTTTGAGCTCACTATGCGCTTGTTTTAACTCTTCATATTGACGTCGAATCGCTATGATAGAAGGAGGAAGACGAGGAATCCGGGGAAGATCGTTTGGCTGGTTCAGATTGTTTGTATTCATTCTAGGAAAAGAAAAGAAAACAAAAATAAAAATTAATAAAAAAAAAATGAGAATGAGAATCGTTGAGAAAAGACAGTGAGGATGGTTAGTACAAAATCCCCGGGAAGGGATCGTTGGTGGAGGTTACGAAACCCTTATCCCTTTTTTTTGTTTTTTCCGTGAAATTTGGGGTTAGAATACGATGGCATAACCTTTCCACATAGTTGAGGTGGCTATTATCCTAAGAAGCCGCGGGTGTCTAAGCGTGCATTATTATTAAAATTTAGATATTTTGGTTATTTAATAAGTAATTCATTTATTTAAAATTGTTTTGATTTTCGATGTAATCTGCTTTAACAATCTGATCAAGTAGGTAACTTATATGTGCAACGATCGCTTCATTTGAGTGGGCCGACGCGTGCTGGTGAGAGATGTATTTTTGGTTTAGTAAGTTTGGTCACTGAATGTATTGATTAAGTGGTTGCTTAATCGTGCGAAATAGTCATTATCGATCGTAGACCATGGATGTTGATTTAGTTTCGTTCGTCATGGTATATAATAAAATCGTCTGAAAACTATTTCACATTTTTCAGCTTTCCGGCGGAGCGAGGCCTAATAACGTATTAGGGGTCAGTGATATCAGAATTTTATGTGCCGACACTCTCGTGCAATGATACATCTGTGTCTTAATCAGATCTACATTTTATTACTGTTACGGTCGTTTATTTGGGTTCTCTACCGTCGTGCTCTATTCGCAAACTTTTCCAGCATTGTAATTGTGATAATATCTTACCCCTGCTACCCATTACTTAATTTCCCTGTCCGACAATAGACAAAAACTGTCTGATTCGTTCATGAACGTCCCTAAATTCCCCCTCACTCTACTGTCGCATCTTCCCTGAATTTAGTTCGACTCGTTCCGGCCACATATTTCAGTAGCCGCCCCGAGTGTACAACGGCGCCCTGCGTAGCGGTCCTGTGCATTTATTCGCCAGACCCGACTGCGGACTGCCGAGGGGTCCACGAGGCATGACCCGCGAGCACAACTAAGGGTTTTCACCCACTAGCCGGCCCGAGATCCGTCCCATGGACCTTCTATTCCAATACAGTATTATATAATAAATTGAATGGGTCGGACTATAGATATTGATATGATTAATTAACATGATAATTAAGTGGCATGAAATAGAATGAGACATTTTATTTTTACAGAAAATAGTTACGATATAAACATATAAAATTACGACATTACAAACGAATTCCTTACTTCCAAAAGATTTTCAATCGTTGTTACAAATTTGCACAAGAATTTCAATTGATTTTTAAAGTTAGAAATTATGAAATTCATCACTGTATTTATACTATTTGCATGCATGTGTGCGACCAATAGGCGATTTTTCGCCATTTTTAGGGCTTTTTATTTATTTTATTACTTAAGATTTATTTTTATTATTTTTGTATATTTTTCTTTATTTTTTCATATATAATTCAGTTTAGGTTCGAATTTTATTTTTACTGTTATTTTTTGATAATATTATTTTTGCCCTTTTTTATTTGTTCTCTGGTCGCCGCTTCTGCCTATGTTTTTTCTAAACCTTATTTTGCAAGGTTTTGGCAGTTTATTTTATTTTTTATATGTTTCCTTCTGCAGCTGTCTTGCTTTTCCTGATTTTTATTAATTATTTGTTTTATTTAGTTTTGTTATATATTTATTTTGTTTTAATTAATATGTTTTTCCTTTAATTTTTAGTATCTTGGTGCGGTGCGTGTCTATGTGCAGTGATTCCTTCCACAACTTTTCACCTTTATTTTTGTTTAGATTGTGGCTCTGAGCCCAACAAACCACTCCCGGGGCCATTTAAATTGCGCCCCGCAATTTTCATATAACCCATTCGTATACCAATACGGTTACTTTTATACATTGACTAATTTACAAGAAAAATTGAAGGATGAAATGGCAATTTATAAGAGTCAAGCAGACATCACTTAAGGTGACGGGATTTTATACATAAGTCCATGCAGTTGGTCAGTTTTTATTTACAATTACACATAATAGGATAGTCATTTATTATCAGGTTCGATATCGGTGACTTGGACCTGGGATGTTGTCCAGTTGGATTGGTTTGGGTTGTGACTCGATTGTTTGCATTTGGTTGTTGATTGCTGAATCATTTTGGTATGTGGAGTTAGGGGTTTTTATGAAACGGATTGTTGGAGTGATTCGATCTCTTCTTCTTTGGTTTCTATTTGCTGGAGATTTTTGGTATGATTTTGCTATTTGGGTGATTTGACAGATTGCTGCGACGATGATGATAACGATCTGGGTGATTCCCAAACAGAGGATTGTGATTTCGAATTTGTTTGTTTTCTCGTTGTTCGAAATTGAGGGGGGAGGGGATATTGTTGTTTGTAGGAGGATATTTTCGAGGTGTGAGAGCTGGTTGATCTTCTGTTGTAGGTGGAGGTTGAGATTTTTACACGAGGGTTTTTGAAGGAAGTATTTTCGTATTCGGGTGAGTTCTGTTCTGATGGTTTGGGTGATTTCGATAGCTTCTTGGTTTTTCTGAAGATTTGGGTTTGATTTGTTGATAGAGACAACGATTAAGAGTAGGCAGATTTGTGGATACAGCTCCATTTTCTATTTATACGACTTTCAACTTTTGCTTATTTACATTTGTACACGTTTCCGTACTATTTTATACGGGGTTTTATTCATCGTGACTACTCAAGGTTGGGCTGCTCAGTAGCATCAATTCGGCTCTCATTAGCCTGCCTCTCATCTCAGGGATAAGGGTGATTATTTTATCTTTTTCGTCTATGGCGCTTCTTTGGCTCTCGTTTGTTTCTTTTAATATTCGTATTTGTTGTTTGTATTGCAACCCGTTTTCGTATTGTTTCCTCGCGTATTTCTCGAGTTTCTTATAAGCTTGATTTAGTCTTTTTGTTCTTTGATATTTCTTCTGCATTTTCTTTGCTTGGTTTTTCCAATGGTCCTCTAACACATGTTTTGACCATTTTGCCGCTAACTCGCCTTTTAGTTCATTTACTCTCTCTTCCCAACCTTTATTTAATTCAATTTTTTGTTTTAGCCATTCATTCTCTTCTTCTACTTCTTCTCTTTGTCTTTTTAGTTCCTCGCATTCTCTTTTTAGTGCTTTTATTAATTTCCGTGACTGGAACCATTGATTGGTTATACAGTCTATCTCCTGTATTTGTTGTTCCATTGCTGTTCTTATATTTTTTATCGTCTCTTCCTGCTCATTTCCTTCTCCTTCCACTACCTCCTCAGTCTTACATATTATTGGTAGTGGATACTCGTTCTCCACTTCAATCTTTATAGGTTTGATGCTTACGTTGTAAGTGGTCTCGCCGGACTCTCCTTCATTTGTTGTTGAATCATTCTGATTAATCATTTTCTACAATTTTGTACATTAATTTTTTTGTTATTTTGGTTTCTTTTATTTTTTTTTTTTTTTTTTTTTTTTTTTTTTTTTTTTTTTGATTTTTTGATTTTTTATTCTTTTTATGGGTTTTTATTTGGTTTTTATATTTTTTATTTTTATTTTATTTTTCATCGAGGTTTATTTACATTTTCTACACTTTTTACAACCTTTTCTTTCCACTCTTCCTATACCCAGGTGCCCCAGACTTCCACGAACCCTTCGTCTATCACGGTTTCTTGTGGTTGTTCGAGTGGTTCGCTCACATTTGTATTTATAATTGGCATTGGCACCATAGGTATCAACGAGGTCCAAATCATGGGTGGGATGTTTAACATCTCATTTATTCTCTCCCGTAAACCTTGTGAGGTGTTCATCTCCCCGTCCAGCATATATGATAGCTGGTTTACCTCTTCGATGAGATCTTCTATCTCTCTTTCCATTATCGAGGTGTCACTTTGGGTTGTCATTCCCTCTATCTCTGCTTGTAGCTCCCTCACTTTTGCGTCAAATACTTCTTTTTCGCATCCTCTTAGTGCCTTCTGTCGATGGATTGCGAGGTCTCTTTGCTCGCACATTTTCTTATATTTCTCTATTTCCTGCTCTGCGCATTCTAGTCTGCTTTTTTCTATCTCGACCTGCAGGTCGCTCTGTTCTTTACCTTTGGTCAGTTTTCGTATCTGATTTTGTGTCTTTGTCAGCTGATTTACCTTCACCGTCGTAAATTTTCTGAGATTTCCTTCTCTTTTCTCTTGTAGTTTTAATCGAGCTTGTAAATTTTCTGTTTCCACTTTTTGCTCTTCGAGCTGTTCCCACATTTGCAGATTATCGAGAGGTACACGCTTTTCGGGGCATTCTTTCAGCTCCTTCATTGCCGCTTGGTATTTCTGTTTCCAATTTTTGGCTTCTTCCAATACTCCATTTGTTTTCCTTTCGCTTGCGCTTATCATTTTTGTCCATTCAGCTATTTGTGCGGTTTGTTCTTTTTTGGTACGTTCTAATTCCTCTCTTACTTTGATTTGCATTTTCCCGATTTGTTCGATTTGGGCCTCTAGTTCTTTGTTTCTTCTACCGGCTCCTTCAGTTCTACATTGGTTAAACGTTGCTCTTGCTAACTGGCTCAGATATTTTGCCCGCATTTTTTCTAGTTCCTCTACCTTCTTTATCAATCTTTTGTTCAGTTTTTCCACTTCCTCTTCCAATCGACTGCTTCTTAGGCTAGCTAGCTCCAGCATTGCCTTCCCAAATATTACTTCCGATTTTGATTCTCTATTTCTTAATTGGAGTTCTTTCTTCTCCTGGATTGATTTGTCTGCCACTCTTTGTTGATGCGCTGTGTTGATTACTTCTCTGTAATATTTTAATTTCACCTCATTTGCTTTCTCTTTTAACTCCGTTATATTTTTGTTTAGCAGCTCTAACATAACTTTCCCATGTTTCATTCTCGTTTCTTGCTCTTCGACTTGTTTTTGGAGTTTTCCCATCTCGGCTTTTTGGGTTTCTTCTAATTGTTGTGACGCATATTTTCTCTTTTCCTCTCGTATATCTTGTTCTATCTTTCTCTTTGTCAATTTCTCGAACTCTTCTATTCCTTCCTCGTATATTTCTCTGACTCTATTCATTACGTTGTTAGTTTGTCTCATGATCAGCTTGCCTTCGTGCCTATTTTGTAATTGTTGCCACATTCTTTCGCACTTCTCGGTCTCTATTTTTATTTTATTCATCATTCCCATCTCTTCACTTTTTATTAGTATTGCTTTTTGGTGTTCGTTACCCATGATTTCCATCATCTTTACTACTGGTAGATGGTTTATTATCTCGATCGTTATTTCTTTGTTATTCATTTTCTGCAAGTAATATTTACAATTAAGGTTTGTTATTTGTGATAGTTATTATTTTCTCAGTTTACGCACAACTAATTTTGGTTTTATGGCACTACTTTTACATTATTTATACATAGACATATATTTATTTTTATTTACACTTTACATCTTCCTCTTTTCCTACTCTGTCCTTCCCGTTCCTTCTCTCTCTACTGACCACTTTACGAATAATGTATCTCCTTCTAGGTATTCCCACATCACATTTTGTTTCATCATCCTTGATGACCCTACTGCTACGCCTACATCTGCTGTTGGCTTGTTGTAGCAGGGCGTTCCATCTGGTTTGAACCTCTCTACATGTGCATCCTTTGCTGACATTATTGTGAAGGCCATTTTATTGCTGAACGGCCATGATTGTAATTCGTCCCATTCTCCTTTTACTAGAACAAAAAATACGGATACGTGGGTATCTTTCCCGGTTCCATCTCCATTTGGGTATACCCTCATTCTCAGTTTGTACCCGTTTTTCCATGAATAAAATGGTGGGCTGGTTATGGATACTTCTATTCCATCTCTTGCTCTCTGCCATTTCCTTGTGAATTCCTCAATTCTCCATATATATGGAGCAATCGGTAGATTTTCTCCCGTGGGTGTGTAACTTCTTAATTTCTGGTAATGTTCTCTTAGTCTTTTCATTTCGTTTTCTACATTCTTTTCTGTTTCCGACATTCCTATTCGTGCCAATTCGAATGACTCTCTGGTGTTGAAGATTTCTGTCATTAGTATTTTGTGTGATTCGATTTCGATTTTCATTTTCCTCATTGTTTGATCCATCTCCTTTATGGTGTCTATCCATATTTTTAGGTGTTCCTCGGCCGTCTCTTGCACATGTTGTATCGTCTCTTCTCGTAGTATTTTTATTTTACATCCCCATTCTGCCATTGGGCATTCTATTCGTTTTCTACTGCATCTTTCCCAATGCTCTTTGAGTTCTACTTCTTCCTTGATTCCACATTTGTTTGGACATATTCCTCGAAATCTTTCACATATCTTTTCTTCTTTCACATTTACATGTTCCTGTTGTATTTGCTTCCATGTTTCGGTGATATTGCAATATTCGCATCTTGTTCGTCTTTCTTCGCATACGTTTTCGTGTTGCTTCTCCTCCCCTTCGGTTATAGGTTGTTGACATTTCTCGCAGGGTTTTCTTTTGTATTTACATTGGTTTAAGTGATTGCTCATTTCTTTGATTTTTCCTTCCCATTCGCATGGTTCATTTGGGCATTTTATTCTCATGTTTATAATTTCTCTACTGGCTGCTCGATCTTCTTGCGTTTCTCCTACTGATGCAATCTCTATTTCTCTACAATCGGGACATTGTTTTGGGCCGTTCAATGTTAATTCGATTACACATTCAGTGCATAGTCTACACCCGCACTCTGTTTGTCTTGGTTCCTTTAATAGTTTAGTACATGCTCCGCATCGTAATCTCGCTTCTATTGGTAATTGAGTTCGTCTCCTGATTATTTCAATTATTTCATTGACTTCTGTCACCGTTCTTTGTTGATCCATTTTCTATAATTATATACAGTTTAGTCTGGCTGTTTAGGTTTTATATATTTATTAGCTTCGTATTCTTTATTTACACCTATTTTATAATTTTTGATTTTTTGGGTTTTTCTTTGCTTTATACTTTTACTCTTTTTACATATGTACATTCTTTTCCCTTCTACTCCACGTTACTCGATGAGTCTGGTTCTACTCTCTCCTCGATTTGATTCAATATCCATTCACTCCATTCTACCTGTGGTTCCTCTTCCGTTTCTTCCGCTACTCTTTGTAACTCGTTTCTCTGCCATTGATTTTCTGTTCTCAATATTGTAATTCCCGTTCCATTTCATTCATTCGTCTCTGTTGGTCTTCTATGTTTATTAAGTGATACATGTTTGTATTTAGAGCCTCTCTCAACGCTATTTGGCTCTCCGTCCATTGTTCTTGTAACGTATTTACCACTTTTGTTAGGGCGTTATATTGCCGTTTCCACATTTCGATTACTGTTTCGTTGTTCGCGCTTGTTTGATAATTCTGTTCCATCTTCCTTAATTTGTATTCGTTATTCGTATCTCAATGTCGTTTTTATGTTCAGTCTTTGTGTTTCGAATTCATTTTTACATTAATTTACAGGGTTTCATATAATATACATACCGCTTTATATTACTAATATATTTACAATTTATACATTATATACACTCATATGTCCTTTACCTATACCCTTTGCATTTTATGAGGGGTTCCGATTTGTCGAAATCCCTCGTTCAACCATCTTTGTTCCTCTATTTTTAATTTTTCTTTGGCCATCTTCATCTTTATTTGTCTGATTTTATATCTATTGATTGCTTTCGTTATGCCCATTGTGATTCCGGTTGCTACTGCGATTATTATTATGCTTGTAATCCATACTATTCGTATCCAGTTTGGGATCTCTATTGGTTCTTCCGTATTTGCAATAATATTTTCTCTCATATTTTGTTCTATTGCGGCTGGTTCTTGGTTTTTCTCGATTAGTTCCATTATTCTTTCCATTTGGGCTTCTGAGATATATCTGTCTTCCTCTTTATTCCTGGTTCTGTTTTCCTCTTCCGTGGTATTCTCTTTTTCGTCCTGATACGTTACTGTGGTCATTTCTACCGGAGAGTTTTCATTCTTCCTCTGTTGGGGACATATCGGTATGATCAGGTTTCTCCATACACATATTGAATATCTTGTTTTCAATGTTTGTTTTATTGTTTCATTTGGGTGGTTTTGGTGGAATTTGCATTGGAGTATCTCGTTATCTTCGTTTGTTATTTCCTTTGTGCATACTTGTTTTTCCATTATCTGTAAGTCTTGTGTTATTATTAATTTTCTTCCTCCAGTGATAGTTCCATGTTGATCGAGATCCAATGTTGTTATGGCGCGACCCGTTATCCACTGGATTGTAGTTTTCGTTGTTGCTTCTTTTCCCGTCTTTTCCGTTGTACATTTTATAGATTTTGTTTCTGGTCTGGGTATACATATTCTATATTCTGCTTGTAAATGTAGTCCTCGTATTATTAGCTGATCTCCTGGATTTAGTGTGATCTTTTGGCATCGTCCCATTCTTCGACCGTTAATTTCTGCTATGCATATCTTATTTACCTGATGCGTGTATATTTTTCCTATTTCTGCGTTATTTTTGGTGGTTTTAGTGTCGTTTGTTTCCCACTGTAGATATTTCGTTCTCTTGTTGTTGTATTTAGTTGTCGTCTTTTCTGTTTCTTTGTTGACTACATTTACTTGGTTCATTATTCCTTTGGTTGTTGGTTTTGTACTTTTTTCCCCTCGTCTTCTTGGTGCTCTTTTAATTGTACACCTTGGGCGTTTCTGATTTCTGTATATGCATATTTGGTATCTTCGTCTGGCTTTTATTCCTTTTATATATATAGGGTCTTTTAGGTTTTTTGTATCCTTTTCGCATATTCTATTTCCTATCCAGTTCCGTTGGATTCTGGTTATACATACTTGAGTTATTGTTTGTCCTTCGATGTTTGTTATTTTTATCTGGTTTAGTTCCATTATTATATTCTCTTTGTTCCTCCGTTGATCGTTTAGTATGTATTGGGTCACTGCTAGTTTCCAAGTTGTTATGACAATAGAGAATGTTAATAGATTGTTTTTCCAATTTGGTTCTATTTTTGGTAGGCATACGGTTCGTTTTTCATAATTCGATTTTTTGTTTTCGTTTCTATTATTTTTGTCGTTTTTCTTATTTTCCTGGTTGTTATGCCTATCGTTTCTTTGTCTTGTTTTGTCTCCTTGGTTTCTTTCTCCGTTTTCATCGTTTTGTTCATTTTCTCTATTATCCTCATCTTCGTCATTTTCGTCATTATTATCTGTATTTCCCCCGGTCTTCGCTGAAATGTCGTCCCCGACATTTAGTTTCCTAATTAATGCTTTATAGACCGTTATTGCTTTGTCCCTTGCCTTGATTATTTCGTCTACTGACGTTCGTTCCCTTTGGACTCTTGTTTTTGTAACTTTCCAGTTTTCCACCAGGTTAATAAGTTCTACTTTCCCATTCTCGATTCTCATTTGTTCTTTGATGTTATCAGTAAATTTTAATTCTGGTCGTTGTAATACTATCATTATTATTTTGGGGTTTCCTTCCTTTTTCATCAGTTTTTTCAGCAGTGTATTTTCTCCGTCTTCGTATCTCTCATTTACATCTATTGCGTATTCCTCAGATCCTGGTATTTTCCAATTTAGCAAGATCTTTATTGCCTCTTTGTTTCGATATATGGTTCTCCATGATAGTCTTTGAGTATCCGCGCACAATTCCTCTATTTCTCTTCTTGTTGCATTTTTCAAGTATGCTACTCCAATCGTCTGGTCTCTCTGTTAGTTCCGATCCGGTTCTTATTAGTTCTTGTATTACTGCCATTTTTACTCCAGATAGTGTTGCGTACATTAGCGCTGTTTTGCCGTTTTTCCCTCTTCTATTCGACTTTTCCCCGCATTTTTCTAATAGTTTTATGATTTTTAGGCTACGGTTGTCTTGTCGTTGCTGTATGGCGGTGTGTAACGGTATCATTCCTGATGGCATTGTTAAGGTAAAGACTCTCGGTAGTTTTCGCATTAACAGTTCTGTATCTGGGTCGATTTCATCTCCCATGGCATATGACTGTGCTATTACTCCCAACCTCGTGAGTATTTGCGTTCTATTTTGTAATCCGAATCTTGCGGGCATTATTTGTCTTGCTGTTCGCACTATTTCATTTAGTTGGTCCTTTTGAGTTATTCTAAATTTGTTGAAGACTTCTCGTTTTATGTCCTCGCTTGCTAACGTCTGACGGATTTTTCGGTTGGCTTGCAAATTATATATGATTTTCTGATAGAACCGTTGGATGTAATTGAATTGACTCATTAAATTGGAACATTGATGTATTTCCCAAGCCCTATACTGTTCCTTGTGCCGGAATTCTCTTATTAGTTTAAACAGTTGTTGTTTCTCTCTTACTGCCTGTTGTTCGGTCCCGCTGAAGTTAGTTAACAGTATATCTTCTCTCTTGATTAGCTCATATATTGCTGTCAATGTATTGTACTGAAATAGGGCTGATTTCATGAACTCGTTTTCGCCTTGTTCATCTGTTTGGTTGGTGTTTATTACCCATTTATCGTTGTCGGGTCGTTTCCATTGGATTAATCCTATTGCCATTTCCTGCTTATTACATTCTAGTGCGATACGTAATAGATCGGGTAGGTCTTCCAAGTTGTCGATATTCTCTTTGGTGACGCTATTTAACATCACTTTCAGATTCTTTGGCATATTTGTTAATATTACGCGTTTCAACGCCGTATCCCCTTTCCTATCTGTTGCCGTCACATCTGCTCCTGCCTTTAGTAGGGCTTTAATTATCCAAGTTGGGATGTCTCTACTTGCTGCGATCATTAGTGGGGTTTCTCCGTCCTCGTTTCTTGGGTCGATTGACTTCTTTAACCGTTCCCATACGTTAATTATTTCCTGCATTCTTTCGTAATTATTCGTCTGCATGATGGTATGCAGCGGGGTATTGCTTTCTTTGTCACCAATAGTAAATAGAGTTGGCCAGTTTGTTATTATTGTGGTTATATGCTCGATATCTAGTTCGTCGCGTTTGTAGTTGTCAATTATTCTCATTAGTCCTCCCAATATTTCAATATCTCGTTTTTCTTTTGCCCATTCTGGTAGTAGAGTTTTAGCCTCTTTCACGATATTTTCCGCTATCTCTGGTTCTAATTTTCCCGTATGGTGATCCTCCCATTCTTCATCATCATATTCTTGGTACTCGTCTTCGTCGTATTCGTCTGGGTCCATATACTGGTAGTTCTGGCTAGTACATCTTAGCATCGATATCCTTGCGGTTTGGGACCGTGTCATTATACGTCTTTCTTCTGGTTGGGCTGTTATTGTTTTTGGTATGGCTTTACATCTTGCCACGTTTACATATATTGGTCTGGTGAATGGATTGTTTACCAATTTTACTCTTACGTTTGTTTCGCTTGCGTATAGGATTTCGTATGGTCCTTTTCCGTTTCTTTGTAATTTCTTAGTTGTGCCTGGAATCAATTCTGGTGTTTCGATGATTACCCAGTCTCCTACACTGAAAGTGTGTGGTTTAACATTTCTCTTCTGATCATGTAGATCTTTGTAGCTTTCCTGGTTAAATTTGATGTTTAGTCCTGCCGTTTTCCATATTTCTTGCATCCTTTCCTTGAATTTTGTGACGTAGTCGTCTTCTTCCATATATTGTGATATTGGCGGTTGATATTCTAGATCCATCGGCATATTACATTCTCTACCATACATTAGCTTGAATGGGCTCATCTTAGTTGCAGCATGTGTTGACATTCGGTAGGCCAGTAGACATAAGTTGATGTATTCGTCCCAATCTCTCTGATATCTGTCTACATAATTTGATAGCATTTGTATTAGTGTCCCGTTGAATCTCTCTGTTAACCCGTTGCATTGTGGATGATATGGTGACGTTCTCAATTTTGCTATCTTGAAGTAGTTGGTTACTTCTTTCATTATTTCACTCATAAAATTCGTTCCTTGATCCGTTAATATTTGCTTTGGGGTTCCATATCTGCAACAGATTTCTTCCACAAGTTTTTGTGCTATTGTTTTGGCCTTTTGGTCTTTCATTGCAAATGCTTCTGGGAATTTTGTCAGGTAGTCCGTAACTACTAGTATGTATATATTTCCGTTTAGTGTCTCGGGTAACGGTCCTAATACATCCATTGATATCATTGTCATAGGTTCGGCTGGTACTGGCATAGGTTTTAGTGGTGCTTTCCATTTTGCTCCGGTGTTTTTTCTTGTTGCGCAAATGAGACAGTTTTTATCCAATCTTTCACGGATTCGGACATGTTTGGCCAGAAGTATTTCTGTTTCATTCTTGCGAGCGTTTTCTTTACAGACATATGTCCGCCTAATTTTCCATCGTGATATTGGGTTAGCAGTTCCTTCCGTCTATTTTCGGGTATTACCATTAACCTTTGTTCGCCGTCTGCTATTAATAGCCACTTTTTCTCGATTATATACCGGTGTCGATGTTTATCCATGTGTTCCTTCAATTGTGGATTATTTTCATAGGTTTCTGGTTTACCCGTTTTCACGTAATCGATTATTAATTTCAATTCAGGGTCTTCTTGTTGGTCGATCATTAATTGAGCGAAGTCAATATCTTCCGCAATTATCATGCATATCCGCCTGACTTCCTCGTCCATCAGATCTGGGAAGATGAATCTCGACATACAGTCAGCGTTCGCATTTGCTCGACCTGCTTTGAATTTTATAAATGGGAGTATTCTTGTAGTTGCATCGCCCATCTCATGAGTCGACTTGATGCTTCTTTATGTTGGCCCAGCCATACTAGTGGCTGATGGTCCGTTGTAATGCATATTTCGTGACCCCATAGTAAGTATTTGAAATGTTTAATTGCTTGGATGATTGCTAACGCTTCTCTTTCGGTAACTGAATAATTTTTCTCGTGCTTCTTGAATGTTTTGCTATAATATCCGATTACCCGTTCTTTCCCTTCATCGTCTAATTGTCCCAATATTGCACCAGATGCGTATCCGCTTGCATCGGTTGCCAGTAGAAACGGTTTTTTGAAATCGGGGTGGATTAAGATTGGTGCTTCAATTAACTTGTCTCGTAATGTTTCAAATGCCAATTGTTGTTCGTTTCCCCACACGAATGATGCATCTTTTTTGACTAAATCTTGTATCGGTTTGGCTATACCTGCGTAATTTTTGATGAATTTTCTGTAGTATCCGCATAATCCTAGGAATTCCTGAATTTGGGTTACTGTTTTTGGCGCTGGACAATTTTTGATTTTCTCGATATTCCTGGGATCTGGTTCCTTTCCTTTTGCTGATACTATGTGACCCAAGAACGTCACCTTCTCTTTAGCCCAATCGCACTTAGATGGTTTCAACTTCAATTTCCACTGTCTTAGTCGGATAAATACTTTTCGTATATCTTCTAAATGTTGTTCGAATGTACTTGAGTAGATCAGCAGGTCGTCTATATATACCATGCATTGTTTTATCCCGTGGGTAACGAAATTCATACATCGTTGAAATGATGCTGGTGCATTTGTTAATCCGAAGGGCATTTTCTTAAACTGATATAAGTCTCTACCGATGGTGAATGCGGTTTTCTCTTTATCCTCTTCTTTCATTTTTATCTGCCAGTATCCACTTTTTAAATCTAATGAAGTGAAATATGCTGCTCCTTGTAATGTCAATAGCATTTCATTGATGTCTGCAACGGTACGTATCTCTTTTGGTTACTGCATTTAGCTTCCTATAATCGATGCAAAATCTTTGCGTTCCGTCTTTCTTTTTCACCATAACAACTGGGAATTGCCATGGTGAGCAGCTTGGTTCGATAACTTTCGCATCTAGCATTTTTTGTACTTCCTGCTCGGCTACTGTCTTCTGAGCTTCTGCTAGTTTGTATGGTCTTAGTGCGATTGGTGTCTCGTCTGATAGTGGTATCGCATGTAATGTTACGTCGCACGTTCCCAAATCCAAGTCTGATATTGCGAAAATATCTTTATATTCCATCAACAGTTGTTGTAATTGCGCTTTTTCGTCTTCTTTTAGGAGTTCGCTGTCTATTGTCCATAATGGTTTATCCTCTTCTCCTTCCTCTTTCGCGTTTAATAACTCGATATCTATCATGGGCGTTAGTTTTCCCAGTCTCTCGTTTTCGTATATTATTTTATCTTCTTCGTCGAAATTCGTGATGTTGATGGGTAGTTCGCCATTTTCGTTTATTTCGATTATCTCTCTTGCTAAAGGTAGCTCTCGTCGTTTTTCGAACTTTTTACTTGGTTCGAATATCATTTCTCCCGTAATTCCCTCATCTACTTTGATATAACAGATCATTTGAGATTTAGCTGGTACCACTATTCTCTCTGAACACCTTACTATTGTGTTCGTGGTGCAGATTCTACCTTCCTTATCTTTCAGGCATAATGTTCCTAGATCGATAACAATTTCTTTGAAGAGTTCTGGCATTAAATCGGTTCCAATTATGCATGGTACACTTAATTGTGGTATTACTGCTAGGTATGTTTCTACCTCATTGTTCTGGTATTTCAATGTTGTCCACCAACGTCCCATTACATTTACCGTTTCCTTACTACATGCGATTACATGAACTCCCGTTGGTTCGATATCTTTCCAATGATGTCGTGGTATTTCGCTTAAATGTACTGCTGAGATATTTGCTCCTGTGTCTATCATTGCTTCTGTTTCTTTTCCATTTATTTCGATGATTAATGTAATTGCTGGTCCGGTTGATGTGTATAGTGCCGCTATTGTTCTAACTTCCCCGTCCTGATCTACGCTTCTTGATCGTCTTGTATTTATTGGATTCGCTGTTTCCCAATCAGGGTTATAGAGTGATGGGTAGATGTTCGCGGTTGGTATCATTTTTGTTCCCATTGTGGTTGCTTTTGTTCGTGGTAATTTGCTTGGTTCCTCATATGGCATTCTTGACATTGGTTCGCTTATCCATGCGCTTGTCTTCTTTTCATCCCAGTACACTGGTGCTTGGATCATTTTTGGTGCGTTTCCTTTTCCGTTGTTTTCCTCATCGTCAGAATCGTCATCGCTGCCGGTTCTTCTATATTCCTTGATTCTTTCCCACATACTCTTCCTGCTCCTTTTTAGTTCATCTCTCGCTCTTTCGTCATATAGTGCTTTCCTGAATCGTCTACCTATCTCTTCGTCTGTTCCTTTCATCGTTGTCAGGACTCGTAATAGTCGTTTGATTTTGTGGATATCTTTTGAATGTCCATGCAATACCATTGTTTTTGCCAGGAAAGGTAGTACTCCAACTAATAGTTTCCAATTTACCTTCTTTTCTCGTTTGTAGATGTCGAAGCATGCCAGCATTTGTGTTAATATTACTCTGACTATTTGGATTATTAATATTATGCCCAATATTCCAGCCATCATTTGACCGAACACTAGGAATCTACCCCACATTGCTTTCATCATATTAGATGTTGCCTGTTGGAAATGGTCTGGCGATAATAGTAACTCGTAATTGGGTTTTTGTTCAAAGTTTGTACCACCTGTTATTGTTACTATATTTGATAGTATTGATTCTCTTCTTGCGGGGAACAATAGATTTTGTCTTGCTGCTTCTAAACTTTCTTGTGAATATATGCCACTGTTTACTACATCCAATGGTCGGAATTCTTGTTCTGTAGTTAGTTCCGTCAATCCGAATCTTTTTGGGTTCGGCAACTGGGATTCTCATTGGGAACATTACCCATTTTCCGTCTGTTTGTTGGAACAATGGTCCGAAAGCGTTATTGCAATCGTAATAATTTGGTTTGTCTGTTAGCAGTTTCATCATTCGCGTTACTGGTTGTACGTATCGAATCTGTTTTTTGTATACCACTTCTAGTTCGTTTGTACATTTTCCGGGTGGTGCTGTTGATTTTTCTGGTACCATAGCGAATGTTTTTTCGCATTTGAATATGTACATCACTTCTCCGGCTATTCTTCCAAAATGCCCTTCTTGTAGCGGTAACAGCGGCATTGCGCTATCTGGGTTAGTTATCGCTACGGCTAGTTTCGTTTTCAATATCTCTTTGTTTAACTGACAATCGTTGCGTATTAAGTCGTGGTATACTTTTTGCATTGACTCTTGTCCTTTGTGATAGAGGAAATCCATCTTATTATTCATGTATAGATATAATTTCACTTCATCTTTGGCTACTGCGGCTATTCCTTGCTCTAGCATTTGTCTTGATGCATATAGTCCTGGGTAGTTGGTGGCATATACCATCTTTCCACATTTTTTGTGTTATCTTTCCTTTGATGAATCTCATTCCCATCTCTGCTTCTGTGGTTATCAATGCTGCTGGGGTTTGTTTTGTTCTCAGTGGTTGTGACCTAGTTCTGGCTTTAATTTTTCCAGCTCTCGTTATTATTTTGTTCACATCATTTATTTGTAATTCCTCTGCGTCTTCCTCGAATACTTCTCCTCTCACTTCGTCGAATAACGCTGTTTTTAAGAATTGCATTCTACATTTGTGAATGTTTGCTTGATAAATTATCGTTGATGTTCCGGTTTTACAAACGGTGTCTGTTGCTTGGCACATTTGGTTTGATTTCATTACTTGGGTTGCTCCATCAAATTGTGCTTCATATTCTTTTAATTCGACTGTATAAGTTTCTATTACAACCACTCCTGTTACTAGTTCTCCCTTTATAGTATATTTTCCTCCCTGGCAATCTCCAGTTGCTGAATTGATTACTCCTGCGACGAATATGCTTTGTACCTGGATCATTCCACTTTTTCCCTTTAGTACTACTCCTTCTTTTAATCTCATTTCTCCTCCGCTAAATAAGTCTTTGCACTGCTCTCCTGATACTTGTAGTATTTCCCTTTCTGTTCCAGGGTTTATGATTGATACGTGGGAGTGTGCTCCGCAGTGGTATGCTAGCGTTTTTCGCGTGATTGCGCATTCCTTGGCTTTTGTTCTGATGAAATCCGATTCTTGGTAAATGTGATAGGTTATCGCTTTTTCTATAGTGGTCAGATTATTTGGTATTGCCATCCGGCATTCCTCGATATCTTTTAACGAATATTTGTCTCCTAGTACTGCTTTGTCGCAATCGAATATCAGGAATCCGTTTGTTGCACCGGTGCACATTAGCCACACCATCATTGTCATCATTAGTGAATGTATGCTTGCATTTCTCATGGTTATGTCTTTTATTGGCAATTCGTGTTCGAAATCGTTCAGTAGTGCTTTTAATCTCACATGCATCGGTTTAACTTGTTCGTTTTTTCGTGGTTTATTGATAAATTGTTTCCATCCGCCGTTCTGTAGTATGCCGGGTTCTATCTCTTGCTGTACGATCATTGCTGTTAATTCAACGTTATTCATGAACTGTTTGTTTGGGATTTTGCTTGTTGCTAAACTCATTAGATTATATATAAGGTAGGAGAGTGCCACTAATCGGTATTCATCATCATCCGTATTGGTGAGTAATTGGGCGACTATCTGTCTCATTTCTTCCCATTCTAATTTTCATCGTTTTAGTTTTCTCTTTGATCAGTTTTGGGATTACACTGGATACGGTATACCATAGTTGTTTGGCGTCCTCACTTGCTCGATTTCTTTGCCATACCTCCTTAGTGGTTGGCTGGTGATTATTAGCATATCCGCTAGTAATTCTCTTATCCACTCTGTTCCGCTTTCCTCTCTGGGGTGAGTTTTTCTCATCTCGTATGCTATTTTTTCCAGTTTATCCAACCTTGTCATCCATTGCTGTTGTTTGGATTGGTTTCTGATTTTTGGTTCCCCGTTTTCGGTTGTCAATTTTGGTCTGCCTCTTGGACGTTTCTCCATGGACGTACCCGTTTCTTTTGTTGTTTCATTCTCCGTGGTGTTCGTTAGAGTTACCTTTTGGCTTTCCTCGTTTTGTTTTCTGAGCCATTCGTCCCAGTCTTGTGTTAGGTATATATCGTCCTTGGCTTCGTGAGTTTGTGTTATACATTTTTTCATTGGCGTGAAATCTTTATCTTCGATATCCATTTCAATTATCATCTCTTCTATTTCGTCTCCTTGTTGTTCATCCATTTGATGATGACTGGTTGATGGTTGCTCCTCTCGAATTTCTGGTAACTTTATAGGTGTTTTTATTACCAGTGGTGACAGCTCTTCTTCCTCGTCGGTATTGTCATTCGAAATCATTACTTCGTCTCCTTCGAACATTTTTGGGGTTTCGTTTTTATCTCCTCCCATACTGGGCGTGCTCATACTTGCTTTGATAGGTTTTGGTTTTATCTCTTTTCTTTTTAACGGTATTCCCAATGTTTCCGCCATTTTTAAGGGGTTTATTTCTCCCATCACCATTGGTGTTACTCCTACTTCCAACATATTATCTAGTGATCGCCCGTGGAATTGTAAATGGAAGGGAGTTTCATATGCTAGTTTCCTTTTTACCTCTTTTATTTTTGCTGTCGGGTGGACTTCTAGTTCTTCTGATGTTTGATCGGGGTAGAGTATTTTTATTTTATATTTTCCTTGCGGTTCTTGTGCCCACTCTCGGTGTTTCCATTTGCGTATTACTTGGTCGAATACTTCCGGACACCATTCATTTTTCCTTCTATATTCTTCGATCTCTTTTACTAGTTCTCTCAAGTTCTCGAGGTTTTCGCCATTTTCTGCCATATATTTCGCGTGCGTCGTTGCTGCTCGTCTCTGGCTCCTTGTACCTTGCTGTAATATTTCTATTAATTTTCGCAATGATCGTTTTCTAATTTTATTTGTGCTTCGTCGATATCTACTGATTGGGGTCTTTGTTTCTTCATTACGTTTATTTTTCTATATTCGTTTTCGGGCATCGTTTTATTTTCAACTTCTTTCGTTTTGTATTTCGGGGTTTCTTCTTCATGATTGTTAACCTTTTCTCCCTCTGATGGCTCTTCTTCTACTGCTCCGGGTTTTAGTTCCCATCTTTTTTCTTGTTCATTCCATTGTTTCTTCCATGGAGTTGGTTTGCATTCACTTGTATCTAATTCACTGAGTTTCTCTTTTAGACGGTGATCCTTTCGCCATTGCCGATAAATTTCTATTATTCTCTTTGATTTTTCGTGGCCTTCCTTTTCTACTTCGTCTATCTCTTTCCACGTGGTATCGGTTCCCATCGAGCTTCTTCCATTGGTACTATTCTGATTTCTTGGTCATCATCCCATATTCCCAACTCATATAGATATGTTTCGTCTTCTTCGTGCAGATAATAATGAAGGTATTTTACGGCTACATCTTCTATCATTCCATCTTCGCTTTGATCTTTTGTTTGTTCTATGACCATTTCGTTGATGATTTTTATTAATTCGTCTACTCGCGTTTTGTTACTTATTTTTAACGTTAATTTTTCCTCGTTGGTAACTTTACTTTTATTTTCAGTTCTTTTGTTTTTTCCTTTCCTACTCGGCGAGTTCCGTATCTCCCGATTAATGTCGTATTTTTATAATTGGCGTGTCTGAGAATCACCGTGTCTCGTAAGTTTTCTATACATACTTTTATTTCTACTGGTTTGAGATACATTAGTATTTCCCAATTCTTGTGGATTTGATCTATTATTTGTGTGATTAGTTTTTCTCTATTTTTACAAAATATTCTCTTGGTTGCTCCTTGTAGGTTCTTTTTGATATTGCTTTCGAATTCATTTTTCGCGTATTCTGCCCATAATCCGAAATCTGGTACGGTTTTTTCTTTTTCTAGAGTTACGTATGTTGGTTTACCCGGCCATATTAGTGCATCTACTAGGTGTAGGTCTGGTTTTATTAACCATCCATTATGGTATAGGTTATCGTTTTTCTTGGAACTTCCCATTCTTTCTTTTATCCAATCGAATATTTCATCGGTGTTTGGCTGTTTAATCCAAATACGTTCTATGAAGTCCGGCGTTTGCATGAATATTTGGAACTTCGTTATATCTTCTAATTTTTGTTTATCCAGATATGCCTTTACCCGTGGTTTTTCCTGTTCGGGTATCACGTCTCCTTTCGCTCCCTCGAGTTGTAAAATGTACCTCGTGTATCTTCTAAATACTTCGTTGTTGATAAACTCCTCGTTTATCAATGTTTCGGGTATGGTTCCAATTAGTTCGTCTATTAGTTTTATTTCCCCTTCTGTTGGTGATAATGGTCGATCTGAGATCCATCGATTCATTGGTCGTATGATCTGTTTATTCTGTTCTTCGTTCTCCGACACGTGTAGTGCTTCTCCCATCAGGCTACTAGTTTCACTTATTTCTCCATCTTCCGGTGATGAATCTCTGGTGTTCCGCAGCATATTTATTTGTAAATTTCTCTTTGTTTTACTTTCGTTAATCCTCTTGGTGGTGTTTTAGGTTCTTTCTCTATGTTGTTGATTGACTTTTCTATTATATCCCGTCTTAATTTGGAATTTCCATTTGTCTGTTTGGTTACTGTCGTTATCTTGTTCTCGTTTGACCGTTCGTTCTCGCGAGTTATTCTTTCTTTGATTTTCCCGAGTAGTATTTTTTGTGTTCTCCGTTTATCTGTTTTAGTTGGTCTAAACGTCTCATCTGGTTCGGTTTGATTTTCTCCTACTTTTTCTAATTCTGGTTTCGCGAGTTTATCTTTTGGTAATTTTTTATATATATTGTAACAATATTGTTCTTTGATGTCTTTAATCATTCTCATCATATTTATTCTTGGCGGATTGTCTTGTCGTTGCTTGAATCTTTCTTGTCTCACTCGTTCCTCTTCCATTTGTAACTGCTGCCAATCCTGGGCGTGTTGTTGTTGTGTCATTTCTGTTTCTCTATTTCTTACATTTTCAACTCTTTGCATCATATGGATATTTGATTGTTGTTGTTGTGATTGGTTTGTTCGTATCATTTTTGCCATCATATCTTTAAGATGTGATATTTCCTGCATCACATTCACTTGTTTTGTCTGTTCGACGTTTGGTTGTCTAGGTGCTAATTGCACATAATTGTTGTTTCTTGGTGGTCCTTGGTTTTGATTGTTACTCCCTCTACAATTATTAGCTACGTGACCTTGTTTTCCGCACTTAAAACAGGTCCTGGTTTCGCATCGATTGATATTATGTCCCTTTTTCCCACATCTACCACATGGTACATTTTGGTAGCATTCGTTTTCCCAATGTCCAATTTTTCCACACGTTCTACATTGTTTACCTTGCGTTGAATTATTTCCGCCGTTGTAGTTGGTTCTTTGGTTATTATTATAATTATTGTTTGGACGGGTGTTATTTGTTCTTTGCACCGGAGGTTTAAATATTTGATGAGCTCCTGGTATAAATTGATTCATTTTTGCACCGTTTTGTTCGCTTTCTTCCGGTTTTACTACCATTGTTGCTATCATCGATTCATCCTGCATAAGGGCGATTTGTGATGGTAGGTGTATTTCTGCTTGATTTGCCCTGGCTACTGCTTCATCTAAAGTTGTTAACATCTGCATTCCTACTGCAGATCTCAGTTCTGGTCGTCTTAATCCATCTACAAATATGCCAATCAAGTGGACTTCATCAAATTTTCCATCGGTTGCCGTTTTTGCCAATCTTCTGATTTCGCTCGCGAACATCGTGTTCGACTCTCCGTGTCTCTGTTTCCTGTTGAATAATTCTTGTATTCCTTGATTTGTCAGTTTTGCCACTCCAAATGTTAATTTTAAGAATTCTTGGATCTCTTTCCAATTATTTAGTGGTTTTCCTCTTTCCTTTGCTTCCAGAAAGATATCTAGTGCGCTGTCGCATAGGTATAGTGGCATTCGGGTTTTTACCATATCGTTTGTCCATCCGCAAACCTCTACATATACCCCAAAATTTCTTAAGAACGTATTTAGTTTATTAGCGTTCCCGTTGAACGGTTCCCCTCGGAATTTTTCTCGGTATTCTCTGGTGGTTTCGTTCGTTGTTGATAGCTTGTTTGGTTCTTTTTCATTGTTTTTAATTAGATTCCCGTCCTTTTCAGCCATATTGTTTTTGTTTGTTGTTTCTAGATTATTTAATTGATCCTCCCAGTTATTTGGTACGATTTGTTGTTGGATTACTATGTTTATTTCTTGTTGGTTGTTATTCTCGTTCTCGTTCGCAATATTGGTTTGACTCGTATTCCTTGTTAATTCTTGGTTTTCTTTGTCGCCTGATCCCTGGCTGTTGGAATCGATATCTTCGAGCGAATTGGTTCGATGTAGTTTTCTCGCGACTGAGGTCGATCTCGATTTCTTGGCGCTCTTCCCTGAGAGTAGATAGCTATTGCGTGATCGTAATGTTGTTCTCTCCTCGATATCCTCGGTTTGGGTGGTTTCCTTTACTTTGGTGGATTTGTTGCGTCGGGGCCTGTTGTCTGTCGTTTCGTCTGTATTTTTGTCCGTAGTCGGTTCCTTTGGTTGCGGATATTTCACTGAGTTTTGATTTGTTGTCGAATCCTTGTTATCGTCGAGTATTTGTTGCTTCGATACCTATACTTGATTGAATATCTTGTTTGATTTGTATTTGTGGGTGTTCTGTTGGTTTGTTTGTATTGGTTGCGAATTTGTCTACGTTGAATGCTTTGATTGCTTTGATTGCTTTGATTGTTTTGATTGAGTTCTAGAACGAAAAAATGAACCGTGTAGCCTAATCCGCTTACACGCTTTCAATCTTTCGAACCGCCTCAAATAGACACACGGGTTTATTTATTATTTTATTTTGTTATCTCTTTTTGTTTGCCTATCTTTCCTCATTGTTATTATTTTATCGCTATGCTACTATTTTATTTCTCATTCCTTTTCTTAGCTTGATCGCCATATTGATTTGGTTATAGTACCCATAATTATAATAATTCATACTTCCTCGGTGTTACCCCGTTTATTATAATTCCCATACGTTTTGTTTGACTTATTTTACGTCGATTTTTAATTATCTATATGGGGTAGTAACAATTATCTATATGGTCGTAATAATTATCTATTTATTATAAATCGTTCGGCTTTGCCGTTTCTCAGATTCTATTACCCCCCTTATTTTATTTTGTTTACTATGCGTTTCGCATTCCCTTTTATTTATACTTATATAATTTTATTTCCCCTTTCTCTTTCTTATTTTTAGTCATTTTCTTCATTCTACTTCTATTCCCATCTTGTCCCCTTCGGTTTCTTCTTTTTGTTTTTCCCTTTCGTTTTCCTAATTTATCTTCCTTATTCTTATTGTCTTTTGTTTATATTATCTTCCGTTTTCTTCGTCTGTCAACTTCGATATCGTTATCTATTACCGTTTCTATACAGCATATTCTCTCCTCCGTGCACGGGTATTATTTATTTTATTGATTCCTTTTGTCTTGTTTCTCGTTATTTCTTTTCTATCCTTTTCGATTACTTAATTTTTATCTTTTTTATTATAATCATGGATCATGTCTTTTTATCACATGTCCTTTCTAATTTCCATTGAGATTGTACTCCGTTAATGCACAATTCTTTTACTCCGTTTTGAGATGGTGTTTTATTCTTACCCATCTCTTTTAATTTTCCCAAATTACATCATATCTAGTTTATATCTTTTATTTTCTATGATTGAGATCAGGTTCCGTTAATACCTGTCCCCTCATTTCTGACCATGTGAGATAGGTTCTAGTGATACCATATCCCTTATATTTAATTCGAGATCAGGTTCCGTTAATACCTGTCTCCGAGTTGAGACTGTGTTCCGTTATTACACATCTCATGGGGTTCATGTTCCGTTAATACATGTCCCTTATATGAGATCAGGTTCCGTTAATACCTGTCTCCGATCTGAGATTGTGTTCCGTTAATACACATCTCATGGGGTTCATGTTCCGTTAATACATGTCCCTTATATGAGATCAGGTTCCGTTAATACCTGTCTCCGATCTGAGATTGTGTTCCGTTAATACACATCTCATGGGGTTCATGTTCCGTTAATACATGTCCCTTATATGAGATCAGGTTCCGTTAATACCTGTCTCCGATCTGAGATTGTGTTCCGTTAATACACATCTCATGGGGTTCATGTTCCGTTAATACATGTCCCTTATTCTCGGTTTGGCCCTTATTTTACTCCTGATTACGTTTTCTTGCCGGGTTTCTAATCGTTTCCGTTTTCCTCTTTTTATTTATTCCTTACTCCAGTTCGTTAATTATTTTCCTCTTATTATTACTTTCTATTTTTTCGACTTATTCCTTTGTTTATTTCTTATACGCGCGTTTCTCTTTCTGCCTCTTCAAGAGTTCTTCGCCTACCCCCCAGATTTAAAACATAAAACGGCTTTGTTGATCTGCTACTGCAACGGTAAGGTGATCAATCTTACCACAGTAGCTTCCCAACTGGGCAAAACTTGTCGACAGTTCGTCCTATATCTCTCTTCTGGGTGATCGGTTATCCCCTCCCAATTTGGCTTTTAATCGTACTACCCGAAGGTAGCTCAAGGTATTTCCCCTATGCTTTATCTCTGGTGTTCATAATGTCTCATTCTA
Organism: Schmidtea mediterranea; assembly: GCA_022537955.1. Lineage (NCBI taxonomy): Eukaryota > Metazoa > Platyhelminthes > Tricladida > Dugesiidae > Schmidtea > Schmidtea mediterranea. The sequence goes on from CM039680.1 coordinate 74,192,595, forward strand.
CTTCTTTTGCTTTTTGTTTTTACTTTTGTATATATATAATTATTCATATATTTTATATATATAGGTATATGGGCAGGAAAGGGAATAACTAACTAATTATTTATTTCACAACAGGTTTACTCGTAATACACCGTCACTTTTTCCTCAATATCGATTTTACAAATTACACAACCAGTCATTGGTTTAGCACATTTTTGACAATAGCAGAAATGTCCACATGGGAGTGTCAGCACTTTTATTCGCTCAGTTTGGCAGACGTAGCACTGGTGTAGTGGTGCTATCTCTCGTCGTATTATGCTCCGTATGGCGTCAGGTATTGTTTCAACTTGTTGCTCTATTGCGTGATATTTTATGTTTATTTCTGGGTTGTTTACTCTTTCTCGGTACCAGTCGTATTGGTTCTCTGTCTCCGTTGTTTGCATTAGCCCTAATGTTGTTCGGGTGTTTTCGCGGCTTATCGTTTGTGGGTTGCTTTGCCTTGCTCTGTTTATCTGCTTCATCTTTTCAACTAACTGTTCTACTGAGTTTGTTTCAATGTTCAAGAAGTCTTGCAACTGGTTTAATTTTTCGTTATAATGGTCCATTTTCTACAAAAATTTTATTATTAATTTAATGGTTTTATTATTCTATTATTAATATTTAATTTATTGATTTTGCTGCCTCATTCTTTTATTATTTTCTTTTATTTGGTAATTGAGTTGCTAATTCTATTCTATCCCTTTTATTTCTAATTTTATTATCCGTCTATTTTAAATTATTAATATTTCTATTCTATTGATTTTTAATTTTATTTTATCCCTTTTATAGTTAATTAGTTTATTTTTATGATACCTTTTTATTTATTTCTATTAATTTACAAGGTCGTCTCCGCGTTTTGTTTCTGTACTTTAGTTGGATAGTTTCAGGTATTCTCGTGATTTTCTCTCCGATTCGCATCACTCTTATTTTCCTTTTGTTAATACGATTTTATCTTACTCTCGGCTGGAGATTTATTTATACTTTCCCCGTTGGATTTACATTTCCCTGGGTTTCTATTTTTCTATTTGCGAGAGGTCGCAATTAAATGTGATTCCCGGCTGAGCCCCCAAAAATCATGTTGGACGCGCAGGAGTTATTAAAAGTTGTTATTTCACTCGTTATACTGATGGGACGGTCATCATTGCTAACTAGGGGAAAACTCCTAATGCGTCGCACGATTTTATTAATCACTGTGTGCCCGTGACCGGAATCACGTTGGTACTGCACACAATGACCGAACGCCATTCGAGCAGGTGAGCGCTATTGCTAACACTACTCCTCGAAGGACCTTCGTCTTTCCCGAGCTATTCGCTGCCGTTAGAAGGGCTTACGCTGTCCTGTATTTATTTCTACTCCGCTGCAACCCTCGGGGAGAAATTTATGGTCATTATCCAGCACCCACATCAAGTTTCCGAATCTTTATACTTCTCATCCACACTCCCTTTCCTTACAGATCAATTCATTTGATTTAATTTAACGTGAAGACAAAAATTAGAGAGGAAAATTGTATTATAGAAAACTAACTAATCAAAAAAAAATAAAAGGAAATGGATCACAACTGTTAATAGCCAGTTACAAACGATGAACCGAAATCCTCGCGACCTTCTGCATTTCGTAAAGATTTTCCCGCCTTCTTGTCAATCTTCCTCGTCGATATCGGTGGGGAAATACTTCCTCTTTGCCGGTCTATAAGGCGGGGGACTTGCCTGGCGGCAGGTGTCCTCCCCACGGGTCGAAGGACCCGCTATTTCTTGAGAGAAAGCATTTGGAGGCATCTCGCCCGTGAGGATAGCTATGTCCTCTACTCCGAGTCCTAATCTATCGAGGATTTGCGAAACTGGGGAAGGAGTCGGGTCGTCGTCCACTAGATCGATGTGAACGGACGGGGCTGGTGATCGAAACACGACATTCGGGGCATAACAGATGTCCGGGTCGAGTTCCGGGAGTTCAAATTCCACATAAGGTGGTGGTAATTCTTCTATTCGACCCGAGATAGGGGCGCCTCCTATTTCTTGAGCGAGTTCTTCCTCTCGACGCCGGCGATCGCGGCGTCGCCGGTTCCGATTTGGTCGTCTACGAGTCGTGGTAGGAACGGGGTCTCCCCGACTTCGGTGGGTTGTGGAGGAAGAACTGGCAATCCTGGTGAGGTTCGAATTTCAGGAGCTATCGAATTAACAGCAGAGGGGAACGAGAGAACGTCGGTCACCGGGAGATGGTGAGCCGGAATTATGCCCAATTGGCTTGCCCTGATGTTCCCCGGGACGTGGGCCTGGAGCTCCACGTCCGTGAACGCGCGCCGTAATGCGATGGATTGTTCTTTAATAAGTAATCGTTGGGTACGGGATTCCGAGATCAGCTCATCTCGCGCCCGAGTAAGGCGTTCTATCTTCTGCCGTAGTACTCGGACAGTTTCAGGCGGGGCCCATGTGCCTTTCATGCGTTCATGCTTCACTTTGAGCTCACTATGCGCTTGTTTTAACTCTTCATATTGACGTCGAATCGCTATGATAGAAGGAGGAAGACGAGGAATCCGGGGAAGATCGTTTGGCTGGTTCAGATTGTTTGTATTCATTCTAGGAAAAGAAAAGAAAACAAAAATAAAAATTAATAAAAAAAAAATGAGAATGAGAATCGTTGAGAAAAGACAGTGAGGATGGTTAGTACAAAATCCCCGGGAAGGGATCGTTGGTGGAGGTTACGAAACCCTTATCCCTTTTTTTTGTTTTTTCCGTGAAATTTGGGGTTAGAATACGATGGCATAACCTTTCCACATAGTTGAGGTGGCTATTATCCTAAGAAGCCGCGGGTGTCTAAGCGTGCATTATTATTAAAATTTAGATATTTTGGTTATTTAATAAGTAATTCATTTATTTAAAATTGTTTTGATTTTCGATGTAATCTGCTTTAACAATCTGATCAAGTAGGTAACTTATATGTGCAACGATCGCTTCATTTGAGTGGGCCGACGCGTGCTGGTGAGAGATGTATTTTTGGTTTAGTAAGTTTGGTCACTGAATGTATTGATTAAGTGGTTGCTTAATCGTGCGAAATAGTCATTATCGATCGTAGACCATGGATGTTGATTTAGTTTCGTTCGTCATGGTATATAATAAAATCGTCTGAAAACTATTTCACATTTTTCAGCTTTCCGGCGGAGCGAGGCCTAATAACGTATTAGGGGTCAGTGATATCAGAATTTTATGTGCCGACACTCTCGTGCAATGATACATCTGTGTCTTAATCAGATCTACATTTTATTACTGTTACGGTCGTTTATTTGGGTTCTCTACCGTCGTGCTCTATTCGCAAACTTTTCCAGCATTGTAATTGTGATAATATCTTACCCCTGCTACCCATTACTTAATTTCCCTGTCCGACAATAGACAAAAACTGTCTGATTCGTTCATGAACGTCCCTAAATTCCCCCTCACTCTACTGTCGCATCTTCCCTGAATTTAGTTCGACTCGTTCCGGCCACATATTTCAGTAGCCGCCCCGAGTGTACAACGGCGCCCTGCGTAGCGGTCCTGTGCATTTATTCGCCAGACCCGACTGCGGACTGCCGAGGGGTCCACGAGGCATGACCCGCGAGCACAACTAAGGGTTTTCACCCACTAGCCGGCCCGAGATCCGTCCCATGGACCTTCTATTCCAATACAGTATTATATAATAAATTGAATGGGTCGGACTATAGATATTGATATGATTAATTAACATGATAATTAAGTGGCATGAAATAGAATGAGACATTTTATTTTTACAGAAAATAGTTACGATATAAACATATAAAATTACGACATTACAAACGAATTCCTTACTTCCAAAAGATTTTCAATCGTTGTTACAAATTTGCACAAGAATTTCAATTGATTTTTAAAGTTAGAAATTATGAAATTCATCACTGTATTTATACTATTTGCATGCATGTGTGCGACCAATAGGCGATTTTTCGCCATTTTTAGGGCTTTTTATTTATTTTATTACTTAAGATTTATTTTTATTATTTTTTGTATATTTTTCTTTATTTTTTCATATATAATTCAGTTTAGGTTCGAATTTTATTTTTACTGTTATTTTTTGATAATATTATTTTTGCCCTTTTTTATTTGTTCTCTGGTCGCCGCTTCTGCCTATGTTTTTTCTAAACCTTATTTTGCAAGGTTTTGGCAGTTTATTTTATTTTTTATATGTTTCCTTCTGCAGCTGTCTTGCTTTTCCTGATTTTTATTAATTATTTGTTTTATTTAGTTTTGTTATATATTTATTTTGTTTTAATTAATATGTTTTTCCTTTAATTTTTAGTATCTTGGTGCGGTGCGTGTCTATGTGCAGTGATTCCTTCCACAACTTTTCACCTTTATTTTTGTTTAGATTGTGGCTCTGAGCCCAACATGTTTAATCACGGAATTGACTACATTTTTCCTAATCTTTACCTATATTAAGATTTGATTAACAATTCCTTAATTCCCGGTACGTTTCCCATGAATTTAAGTAATTACAACCCTCTGCGATCACTTCAATAAACGCTACTCTCTTCTGTCAGATTATATCATTCAACTATTGGAAAAATACTTTCAAATTTACATTCCTACACTATCCTATCCTTTCCTACTCGATTTTCCAATTAATTTCCTGACGCTGTTTTAAATTTTCCCTACAAAACTTTATTCCCGCTTAACTAAAGTCGCACTTCCTGAATTTTATTCCGACTCGCTCCGGCCACTTTTCAGCAGCCGCCTCGAGTATACAACGGTGCCCTGCGTAGCGGTCCTGTGCACAAAGCCAGAACCGACTGCGAACTGCCGAGGGGTTCACGAGGCACGACCCACGAGCTCAACTAAGGGTTTTCACCCACTAGCCGGCACACGGTCCGTCCCATGAACCATCTATTTAAATACTTAGTATAAATAAGATTTTAGGGGGATTTGTCAGTGGCACCAAAAGATTCCACGACCATCCAGAATAAAATCAAAGTAACAAGATTTCGAAATATATATTTATACAAAAAAATAACAGTACTTACAATCCACAATCATGCAACTAGATTTGAAAAATTGGCATAAATTGGCATAAAAAATTTGACTACAAGTGATTCACGGTTTATCTAAGAATGTCTAAAAATTCTGTAAGTCTGTTAACACGTTGACGGACAGTAGGAACAAGCGAAGTTCGAAAATTGACACTATATGTTTTTGTGATTTTTCACAACCACGTGCATACTGAATCTGCAACTCGTATAACAGGTGAAATATGAACTTCAACCTAAAAAGATGTTTTCAAAACACGACACTATGCTTCTACGTATACGCCAGTAAGTGCACATTTGTGCTGCTATAGCCGTAGTGTCTAAAAACGACCGTTTCGTTTTGGACGGCTATAGCAGTCATGCCACATTGTGAACTTCGCTTTGACGGCTATTGCCGCAATTGTCCGTCAACGTGTTAAAATTCTGTCTAAATTTTTTGTTAAAATTTAGTTAGAAATTATGAAAATGACTGCCGTATATATAGTATTTTCGTGCCTGTGTGCGACCAATGGACGATTTTTCGCCATTTTTAGGGTTTTATAATTATTTTATTTATTTCGAAATATTTTTATAATTTTTTGTATATTTTTCTTTATTTTTTGATATATTAATATTTTATTGTTGGTTCTTATTATTATTTTCTTAAAATATTATTTTTAAACCCCAATATTTTGTTTTCTGGTCGCCTCTTCTGCCTGTGTTTTTTCTAAACCTTATTTTGCAAGGTTTTGGCAGTTTATTTTAATTTTCATATGTTTCTTTTTTGCATCTGTAGGCATTTTTCCGAATTTTAATTAATTATTTGTTTTATTTAATTTTTGTTATATTTTTAATTTGTTTTAATTAATATGTTTTATTTTATTTTTGGTCTCTTCTTGCGGTGCGTGTTTATGTTACGGCAGCCATATTGACAATTTCAAAACTACATTAATCATTTTGTTCTAACTTATACAATTTTCACCATTTTGTTTAAATTGGTTTTTAAAATTTGTTTTAATTTTGGCTCTAAGCCCAACATCACCATGATATTCACCATCATCTGAATCATTTTTCGAATTTGAATTTGGTCATTTATTGATTTTTCAAATATCTCATTCCTTGCCTTTCAATTCTAATTATATTGAAAATATAATCCCTTTAAAATAATTTATCAATTTAACAACCCCAACAAAAAGCACTTTTTGTTATCTAGTTTTCTGTACAGGCTTATTTTTCTGTATTGGTTAATTTTTGGGCAACATGTAGAATAATAATAATTTCCATTTTGTAATTATATATTCTTTGTCTGCATTATGGTGACATAATCACATATAAATTTTAATCATCATATAAGAATTGTTAAAACTACAAGGCTTCAGTTTAAAGCTTGACAGAATTGTTATTAATTTAATGAGGCAATTCTTCCCATAATTTGATATTATGAAATCGGCATCAATATCATTCTAAATTCATCTCACCAAATAAAACAAAATAACGCAAAGCAGTTAGTAGAATAAATTTCATATACTTAAAATCCTGGGAAAATACAAACATTTATACAAAAATAAAGAATTAATAAAATATTATGGTACATAATTATTATCATCCTGAATCGGAAATACATTGTGGCTGTGACATAATAATATTATTGGTCTGTCGCGCGAAATACTAATCACCTTTCTTTTGGCTATTACAACCTCAAAAAATTCGTATTATCCAATTTATACCCATGTACCAAATTGGTGGATGCCAACTAAGAGGTGATCTTACAAAAACATGAACTGTTAAGGACCTGGCATACATCTCGGTTCTATGACTATCGATAGAAGATTATGTTTGATTTCACTCCTTAAGTCCCCTTGCACATCCGTGATTACTTGTGATTAGAAATGATTAGAAAATTTTTTTGAATGCGGTAATGAATTTTATTTATATTATTTACAACATATATTATTTTTCAAATAAATGCTTAAAATTCTAAAATTTAGGACTCTTAAAATCAATTCAATTTCTTTAACGTGTAAAGCTTTAAATGTTTACAGTTGTTGAGTTAAAACCAAGCAGAGAAGATAAATTTTCAAATTGCGCGGTCGTAGAACGCTTAAAACCGACGTATCAAGAGAACCTAAAATCATAAACTCAAAACATCAATTAATCAAATAAAAAAAAGCAAGAATATCAACAAGAAATAAAAATTACAAGGAACAGGCATGACAGAAAACAAAGTCGAAACCTTGGACGGTAGCTCATTTAATAAAACGAGAAAAAATAAATTAAAATTAAAATTAAAATAAAAAATGACCTAATAAAAATAAATAAAACTGGGATAAAATAAATTAAAAATTATAAAAGTTTCCGAAATTAGGAAGAAATAGATTAAATATGGTCATTGAAACTACTAATAGCAGACGAAACTTTTAATGATAGAATGGCAACTGATTAGAAGTCAAAGGTATCGTCAATCGAGCTATTAATATAATCTGGTGGAAGGTTGAATAGGAATACAGTCCATACCTTATTTGCGATAAACTAGCACGTAACCTTCATCAGTGGAACTATTTACGGCGGACGAAACTTTTAATGATAGAAGAGTGAACAAATTATATCGGAGGTTGCGTTGAAATTTGATAGATAAATAATTGCTCGATGAATTAATTTTTGAAAAATCGTAACTTAAATAGAATAATAAAAATGAGGAAATTTGAGGGGTATAATTAAAACAAAATGCTGTAGTTGTGTCGAATAAATAAATAAAATAGAAAAATTTCCATAAAATAACAGAAGAATCCTTAGAAAATTTTCTGAAATAACTAAAAATTCTCATTAGATCTGAAGAACAAAGACAGATTCCTCTTAAACATTTAAAAAAACGTTGACAAATAATGGATAAAGATCACCATTTCAAAAAAGAATCATAGAAAATAGATAGTGGATAGAGACATATTAAGAAAGAGACGTAAGACTTTCCATCGGCAGTCAGCAACCCAAAAGCGAAAATAATATGAGGGGTATTTCTAGAAATGGAGCTAACCAATTCATGCATTTTCAACCACTATGTACAGTAAAAATGGTAACTACCATGGATACATTTGTGTGACAATTAAATATTCTTGAAGGAGCTTAGTTAGTTATCGCTGAGTAATTAGACAAGGGTAATTTAAATAAAACCTTATTCGTTAAAAGGAGTTAAGTTTCTTTCTAATTTAGATTTCTCGACTGGATGTACAAATTTTTATTAAAAAGTGACATGAAGAAGATAGCGTTTTGCACAAAGTATGGGCGAGTATTCACGAGTACCAATAAGTTGTGTTCAGCGCCTGCCGCTTTTTAGAAGCTTATGAACATGATTTTGAATAAAGAAAATTGAATTAAGTGTGTTGTGTATGTGGAAAATTTTCTTATATTCAGAACAACTATTGAAGAATATAATCAAAGATCACACACTGTATTGAGCCAAAATAAACAGTTCGAACTGTAACTATCATGAGTTAAGTGTTTATTTAATAAGTTAATTATTTAGGAAATGTATTTTATAAGAATGGAGTAAAAGACAATTGGGAAAAAACTGAGCTAAATTTGAAATGCCAACATGTAATAAAGAATTTGGATTCTGCAATTATTACTGCGTTTGTACCTTAGAGAAAATCGAATTTCTCGATATTGGCGATGTCTGGTGTCGACAGAATTATTTGCTACAACATTCTGTCTACCGGACATGTGTTATATCTAGACAACAAATTCAGAGAGGACAGTTATTTGACGATGTTGTTGTGAAGATTCGGTGAAGAGACTTTATTCACAACCCTCTAGAATGTGTCTGAATTTTAGATGACATTAGTTCCCAGTCGAATGGTGGACATCTTCTTTCTTTACTATTAAATTTCATTTAAATAAATTCTAGAAGATCTAATCCTTTGGCAGTTATTTGATGTAATACTGATCCGATTGCATTGTCAGAAGAGTCTATGAATTGAAATTTTAAAAAAATATTCGAGAAATTCAGTGACTATAATTATAAATATGACGACTTTGCATTTTGGAATGCTTTGATCGCCTGCCCATTTTACTTCGGAAAATGTAGGACTTGTTTTTAATGCGTATAATTGGAAAACTAAAAAAGAAATGTTTTTAATGAAAGATTGGTCAATATTTAAAGTCCCAAGAAAACTCCGAATATTCGTTACTACCTTTAAAATATTTATACTTTTAATTCCTTCGAGCAGCCCCGTAACTAGGCAGGTGCAATATGTGCATGCGCTCAGGGTCCGACAGACAAAGAGATTTAAGGGGCCGTAAAATGATAATCAAAAAAAATTATTCGAAAATACAAATTTTTATAATTAAAAAAATTCGGATCTCGGAGAAAATTTACATTTTTAGGTAAAAAAGGATTACATTTAGGGCCAAAAAATGAAATCTTGCACAGCGTACTAGAAAAGCTAGTTACGATTCTAAAATTGTTTTGAAAGGATTAGCGGTTTGAATTCGGCGGCCAGATTTTTAAAAATCTTTTTTAAAAAGATAATCTTTCATGTAAACTATTAAAGATTGTGTTGATCAATGGAATTAGATGGCAGTCATGGGTATACACACACATATATATAATCTCCGCGTGTTCGTAACGTATAATCCGTTTTGTAATGAAAAAGGCCACTTTGACAAAGAGCATCACACTACACCGGCTACTTCTTAATCTTCGAATTATTTTCGCACTGCTTGCCATTTTGAAAAGGGTAATTCTCTATCTCGTGTTGCAAATCGCCGAGGTGTTGTGAAGAATTGATCGAACGATATTACGTTATCTTATTGTTTGATTTTTTATGCACCTTGAGAACATCAATAGTATGTTAGTAAATAGTCAAACATCTGAGGATTTTGAACTATGCTGAACGTCAAAACACATTTGTGCATTTTAACTTTAGAGGTTCAAATAACGTATTTTTTGTAAATAAGAAATATAATACGCATGAATATTAACGTAATCATTTCAAACCGAAAGTATCTCTCTATCTCCTTAAAGTCGACACAAATCCACTTACTCCAGATCCTCATTTCTCCACAACTAGTATGATAAAAATCTATTTAGATCACACTTACTCTTTCGTATGAATACAATAGCAAAATTTTAAATGCCTTGAACGGAATATTCCAGTGAGCAAATACCCTTGCACCATGGCAACCGCCAAAAATAATATCACAGAATAATCTAGCAAACAGTATTTAAACAAAAACCCAACTAACACAAAAACAAATATAGAATAATAAGATACTATTTGAATCTTTGTCCCTTCATGGATGTGAAATAAGTTTCATAGGAAAATTGTTCATTGTAGCCAGATTCTCGTAGAAGTGCAATATAATCAATTTCCAAATAAAACGGACCCGTTATTTTATCCATTAAAGTCACCGAAATACGCTGAACACTGGATTTACGAAATTCATGCTGTACATCTACATGGCGTCCTTTAGAAGTTAAAAAAAATTTATTAAATGGTATCTTTTCTGTTTGCCATAAAGGTCCACCACGAGTATATAAAGGGAACATGCTGATATCATATTCCTCAAAATCAAACATCGCTAATTTATGAATATTTAAAGCATAAGATCGTCCGTCGCCGCGATATCTAAAATCAAATAAATATTCCAATAAATAATCAAAAAAACAGGGGAAAGTTCTAATAATTGAAAACCGTCAACTATATATTTTGCATAACAATCTCGCTACATATTTCGACTGTTTTTCAGTCTTATTCAGTCTTGAAATCACGTTAACAATAACTAAATGAAAATAAGAAAACGTACAAAAATTAACCAATAATAATCGCAATCAAATTGTATAATAATAATAATAATAATATAAAACGATGATTCCTTGGTAGCAGCATAAATGAAATTATATCAGATAAGTGAATAATAAAATAAACTCTTGCTGCAATGTAATATTAGTGTTGAAAAAAGTTTCGATTATTAAAAAATCGCTATAACAATACAATATATTCCTAATTATCCGGATTACTCGAAAAGCTATTATATCGTTATATTCGAATTCACATTGGCCGAAGTACTCCAACAAAGTCTCAAAATAATTCAGGACAATGCTGTGACATAATCGATTGATAATTTCTTCTTCCTATCAAATTTCAGCTTCATTTTCTCTCTCACTATTCTAGTTGAATGAGATTAGAAATAATATCCGCGTCACTCATTACTTGAAAACCTCCATCACATGAATCATGTTCTAACAACTCCTGAATATTTTCAAAGCCATGTAAATTTGCCATTAGCTCACATATTTCAGATAGGATTTCACTTGTTTCTGACTCAATAGAACCAAAAGAATCACATTCTACATTTGTTAGAATTTTCATCCAGTATCGAGCGAGTGTTATTGGCTTTATTTTGTTCCAAGATTGAATTACCCCATGTATCTCATCCAGCAGTATCATTTTTTCCAAAATTTAATCAAATCATCATCTTCGTTACAAAGGCTTTTAAGAAGGTTAGTAATGAGATAACCTCTTGATCCATCAGTTGTATTAAACATGTAACATTAGATGGTAAAGAAATTGCAATAATAAGGTCGTCGCCCGTTTTCAATATGCTTTCATTTGGATGAGAAAGATCATTATCAAATAATAGAACATTTTAATACGAGCACGTTCACTTATAGGCATAAATGTCAGAAACAATATTTCGCGCACCAAGCTAAAACAGACCAATCAACAAATAATTATTTTTTCTGAAATAATTTCATGCACGGATAATTTGCAAACCCGATATTCCACACACGGATAATCGGGAGTCTACTGTATAATAATTACTTTGCAGCAAGGATTTATTTAACGTAATCATAGATTAAGAGATATCCAGTACATTTCATAATAGTATACTAGTTTCGAGCTAATGGCTCTCATCAGTACTATGCGGGAGGCGCTCAGATTTCTCTGAGAGCCAGGTAAGTGTAAAAACAGTGTCAAATTAACACTGTTATACGCTTATCCTGATGCACTGGACATCAAATAAGTTTTAAGGCAAGACAATAACACGAATCTTTATCTTGAACCTCCTTTCACTTGAAACCATGGTAGATACCATCATACCTCTGTGGACCACAAGTTCAACACAGAAACTGGTAACAAGCTATCAGACTACAAAAACTACTTGCAAACCTTAGTTTCATTGATCACTATGTCTGATTATATTCAAAGAATATACGATACATTAAGTGATATCCAGTACATTTCCCAATAGCATACTAGTTTCGACATAATGGCTTTCATCGTTAATAATAATAATACATACAATAATTTTTATTGTCATTGTAATTGGGTCCGTAATTTTGCCGAAAATCATTTCGGGGAAAATCACTTGACTTTTATGATTACGCTTACGTGTATTTACGAAGTCTCTGTAGTATATGGAATCAGTTCATAGGTCTTTTACAGTGAAATTTCTACAGGTTATGTCACTTTGATCCCAAAAAATTATCAACCTCGATGATTTTCGATGACGTGTTACAGATCGCATCTTCTTGGTACTCATTCGCTGTACTGGCGCTCTGTCTCAGAAGGATAATCATATCTCTGATTTATCGGTCACCATTTACATCAGAAATGAAAAGGCTTGCCTGGAAGCATTCATTCCGATTTTCACACATCTCGGATGAAAGAAAACGTGAGACAAACATGAATGCCAATTTACTCACGCCAAATCCATTCAGTATGACAAACACACACTCCGGTACCGAGTTCCAGTAATTCGGCATTCTGCCTTAAAGATTTGCAATATCCTTCTGTTATCATCAAACACTGTGGTGACCATATTTGAGCTGACTAATCCAATAGTGGATTGCGGTAATAGAGGGACATATATTGTCACAAATTGTCTGAAACTGATTCAATATTTGCTGACTATAATTTAATCATTTCGATACTCGACAGGATGTAGCATTATTTGAGAAATAAATAGAAAATTATTTTTTATCAAATCCGGGCATTTATTGAACGCACCACATAGTTATAAAATAATTATAATACAGATAAATATATCATACAATGCACGTAACATATACAAGGCAAAAAGTCTTTCGACTCCTTACAAAGGCATCCGCCAGTGTATATATTGCAAATCCTAACCAATCCGGTTGGTCATAAAATCAACCAATCAGAATTGAATATTGATGGAAGAAAATTATTCAAATATAATCAAGTAGTTTTTTTAAAGTTGAATAAAATTAAAATTTTCAAAAAATCAATTTAATTATGCGGACAGATAAGAGATTAATTTTATCAATTTTGTAAAACATTTCATCATTAGCATCAGGATAACCAACATTATAATTATAATCATCATAAACCTTTAATTACCTGATTAAAATGAAATTAAAGTCGGCGAAATTGTAAGTTTGAAATCCATGAAACAGGGAAAGTTTATCAGGGGATTTTACATTAACCATTCCACTTCGAACATCAGTTCCACTGTCAATGAGAGTTGTTTCGAGATTACCGGAAAAAATCCCTGTTCCTCGTTCAGGATGTTTTACGAAAGAAGCTGTGCTCAATCCATTAATTGTTTTATCTGTTGATACTGTCCATCGGGAAATCTGTTCATTATCCATTTTAGGAAAATTTGCTAGCATTTTACAATTTAAATGATGAACCTAATTAAATTAATTGGTTTACTACTAGCAATAACTTTAAATAAGCTAACCGGCATATATGGTTCTTTCAATTTACTCGAATAACTTTCAAATAGCAGTTTACAATATTTTGGGAAAATAGTAAAAGAATATTTTAAGCGATCATAAAATTCTTTAGGAGTTGATGGTAAAGTTCTAAACCACGCTGGATCTCGGTCAAATGTTCGTTTAGAATGTGTAATAATTGGAGATTTAAAAAAATTTTTGTTGATTCTTGTGCTTAAAGCCATGTTACTCTATACAAATATTTACTTTGAATTATCTTAATGATTTATTTAATTAATAAAATATCTTATTTAATAAAAATATGAAATTTCAACTTAAAAAAACACTTTAATAATAATCTTTATTAAAACAAATTAATTTATTCAGTAATTTAAAAAAATATATGATATAAGTATAAATCCATTTTATGACTTTTAACTGGAATCTTCTATTAGAAAATAAAAATATTATAAGTTTATCTTAATAATTATATAAGTATATTTAAGATATACAGACTTAGCATAATGAGACAATATGACAATTGTTTTTCAAAAAATCTAAGAAATTTGTTGGGCCAGGACACAAATAGCCTTGAAAATTGTTTAAATGTATCAGTAATACAACACGAAAACCCAGCACCAAGATAACTTAAAATATAATATACAACACCAATTAAACATTTTAAAATCTGAGAGAATATAAATAAATATAAAATCAAAAACATAAAAGTAAAATAAAATAAATACAAAATGCATCAAGAACCGCACGAAATTTACATAAAAAATAACATAATAACAAGAAAATTTGACTGTAAAATGACCATTTATATAAAAGTAAAAATTAATGAATTAAATGAATAATGTTGGGCCAGAACACATACGGCCTTGGAAAATGTTTAAATGGATCGGTAACACACATGCAAACATAACATGCAAATTCAAAATAAACCTATTAAAACATCAATTAAACCTAGCAAAATATGAGAGAAAAGCAACTACATATAAAATAATAAACATAAAAATAAATTAAAATAATAACAAAACGCAACAAGATCCGCACGATACAAACACAAACATAACATGAAAAACCTACAAATTCGACCAAAATTTGATAAATTAATAAAAGTTCATGAAAATGAAATTTAAATCAAAGAATTTGAATTAGAAATAATTCAATAAAAATTCTAAATAAAAAATTATTAAAATTAATTAAAAAATAATGAAAATAAAGAATAGAATACACTAGAAAATAACAAGGTCGAATTTTGTTTTACTACATCAAAATTAACATGCGAGGTTAGGGACAGAAAATAGGTATAAATACCGATGCATTTTCACATAAAATTTAACCAAAAACCGTTTTTCAAACCGAAAACCATTTTCAAACCAATTTGAATTCTTATAAATCTATTTGAATTTTTAGGTGAGAAGTAGTTTTATTTGGAACTCTCTCTCCACGTCGCATCCTCGCAACCTCGATAGAGCTCTGTTTGGATGTCAGCGTGGTGGGAGATGTATTTTTATGAAAATTTTTAATGGAATGAATTGTTATGGTCACGTAATTTTGTATTTTGCTTTTAATATATATTAATAAATATTTATGATATTAAAATTTGTTTTCATGAAATTAATTAATTAACTTGTTGAAATTTTTCCGGCCCACAGCCAAAACACATCGCAAGACAGCAAAATCCACACATAATTCAGATTCGTGTAAGTGCGTGGAATATCGCCGATGATCTGTGCCCGTGAAGACCCGGCGTGCGGAACGCAGGGTTCGGAACGTCAATATTATCCCGTATAGAAGAAAGGAGAAATAAGGAAGGGGTCTTTTGGCTACTTCCTCGTTTCTCGTTTTCTGTAAATTCGACCTAAATTATTCTTCACACGGCTTGAAATCATCACATCGAGTAGTCCAGTGGGCACTCATTAAATATAATATGAACACAATATGCGCCTAAGGTTTATTAAAGGGAAAGGGTACGATGAATAAAATAATACGAAATCGTTGATTTGAAATAAAATTAATTAAAATGAAATCGTTGATATGAAATAAAATAAATTAAAATGAAATCGTCGATATGAAATAAAATAAAATCGTTGATATGAAATAAAGTAAATCAATAAATTCATTTAAACTCTAAATCATAGATTTTATTAAATAAATCGCTTCAAACTCCTGGTAAAGTAAAACAGTTACGATTGACGTGTTTTTTTTCGGGATTGCCGCTATGTAATTAAATAATTATTTTTCTCATAAACTTATAAGTAGTATGGAGTTTAAAAAGGAGAACCATAAATTAATTAAATAATTGTTAACTCACCCTGAACTTTTCAACTAACCCTAAGTCAACGTACATCCCAAAATATATAGTTAGCAATGCGAATTTTGAATGTTCTCATAGGTGACATCATCAAAACTGAAAACTGACAAAAAATTTAAACATTTAAAAATCCTTGAGCCAGGTTAAGTAGACAATCCGACAATTTTATTTTTAAGACAAACATTATTGGTTGTGTAAACGGCCTACGTTGACAAACCCATACGATACCCATAAAACCTCTAAAAATTCGGTTAACTAAAATTAATTAAATTACTAAACTCACTTGTGAGATATTTTTCCACGTAAAACCATCTAACGAACTGAATTAAATAGAAATATTTCCCTACATCCGCTCCCAGCCCATCTGGTAGAGACCTCCAACATTGTCTAAAGAGAATTTGTTAACATGAGAAAAATAATAGTATGAAAGAACTTACCCAATCGCATAACGAGACAGAATCCAGATTTTCAGTATTCGCCGACAAAATCGACATTTACGAAGTTTCAAATAGTTGACCATTGATCATTTAAAAAAATTCCATAATAATTATATGTAAATTGGTCGATCCACAAGTAGAATTTCGACATTTCCGGCATGATACACAAACCATATACGAATAGTGAAATTAATATAAATATCACGATCATCTTCCATGCGACAATAAATTTGTAACTTATAATATAAACATTTTCAGTGTACCGGGATTCGTCGGAATAAATCGATTATTATTATAACTACCTTGGAAATTTTATTTTACGATCATGGATTTTTCTCTAAATCCGGACGAAATAACGACGAAATCTGGAATGTCCTCGGAAGGAGAAGCACTAGGGGAATTGACCCCCGCAACCACTGGTAATTTGTTTTGAGAAATTTATTTGTTCATTTTATTTATTCCATTTATTTTATTTCTCTTATTTTAATTTTGTTAAATGGTTTATCTATAATTCATAACCATTGGTTTATTTAACATTATTATTTAAATCATCCGAACCCTAGCTAGTAAATAACGAAATAACTAACCTTATCCCGCAAAAATATTTTCTTAGGACTTGTTAGAAGAGTAGGAAGTTAGGAACTACCGACCCCACGTTTGAATTAAAAATTCAAATCCATTTGATCTTCGTGTTATCATGATATTCCCAGATTTTTAAGATGATGGAAGCAAGGACGCGGAAGGAGATAGAAAATTATGACCAGCAAGCCCCGAAAAAACTCGCGAAGGAGCTTTACGCTTAAATTTGAGGTTCCCATTCGAGGCATCATAAACTGTTACTTAGACAAGAGACGGTAAAGCCGAGTTAGAAAATATAGCATACCCGCGTAGTGATTTTTTTTTGACGAATAAACTACCTGATGGAATTAACAATATGCAGGCCAATATTGATACCGTATTATACATGCACCAGAGTGGAATAACTGGATAATAAACATATTGATCTATAAATGTGTTCTCATGGTCGAATACTTACATTAAAGATATTTACTTTTAGCCATCAACTCCACAAATCAAATCTCCATTTCCCTCGCAGATCGCTGGAGATGGCTTGGGCCCAATACCGGCAAGAAAAATGTGCCGATTTCCCTCCGTCGAAGTTCCTCGACCGGAACAATCTAGGGATGGGGACGTCCACCCAATGGAGTCCGACAGAGGAGATTTATCGACAGGCCCGGCAGCAATTGGAGAACCTGGTGGCTCAACAACGCGACACGAATTTGCAGGTGACCCGAGCTCGCCAGCACCTGGCGAATGTAGAAGAGGATTTGCTGGCGGGTCGGATCGCTGACTCCTACTGGCACCCCCACCGGATCTCCCCGGACCAGACACCACCAACCAGGGCGGCCCGAACCCGCAACACCAAGAGACCGACGATGTCGATCTCAGGCTACACACCCGAAGAATGGGTAGCGAGCCGATTCCCCTGAAGAAATCCACCTTTCGATTGATGACGATTTGACTCTAGTTATATTTCTCTTAATATCTTTGCTTATTTGATTATTGATCATTAAAACTAAAATTTATGAATTGTCTTTATTTTGTTTTCTGCCTGATTAAAATTTTGTCATTATTCAATCGTTATATGAATTTTGTTTGAAGTAACTCTAATATGGTGTGATCACACCCTTATCTTAATCACCTTACCTAATCCTATTTTTATTAGTTATGGAACCCACTCAATTATTGCAAAAGGAATTAGCCCGAGTCCAGCAAGCCAACAAATCCCTCTATGAACAAATAATCCAACTCACCAAGGAAGTGCAGCAGGTAAAATCTATCTGGGTGGATCCGGCCAGACTCAAATCTACCTACCAACGCCTAACAGCTGCTCAAAAGGGTTGGGCAGAGGAGCGTCAGTTGAACCAGAGTCTCCGGACACAAATCAGAGGGCTGGAAGTCGCCCTGGCTGCTAGTCAGGAGGAGGAAGCGGTAACTTACCCGCTTATCTTCGCCCCATCCCAGTTGTCCTACCGGAATCCGACCCACGAATCCGCACCGGCCGCACATCCTTCAACAGTCCCATCAAGCAGTCACCGGCCGGGACGAAGGAACGTGCCCGCCGCAGAGCCGCACGTATACTAAACAAAGCGAATTAAATTGCCGACATGACATATTGATTATTTCTCTTGTTTTAATAAATAGAATCGTAATTATGATTAAATCTAAAATAGTAAGTCACCAGATATGATTAAAATTGAATGGTCGTCGGAAAGTCGTGCATACTCTCACCGTGTCGTCGAAATAGTGTTCTATTCCTACTGGTCAGCATGAATCTGATTTTGAATTTTCTCACACAAGGGACAGAGTAAAGCGAGCATAGGTCTTCCAACGACAGCTCGTTGAACCCGAGGGTTGTTCGAGCAATTACAGTATTAGTAATAATGCTCACTTTTTGCGGGCAATCCACCCACTCGAACACATTTCCAACGTTGCCTAGCAACGGGTGCCGGGTGGTAATCGAAGTAATATTTATATGGCGTTACCGGGGCAACAACAGGATGGTTTAAACAGCGAACCCCAGTAACCCACCAATAAAAATAAAATATTTTTAGCTGAATAAATTTAATTAAAAATGTTAAAAATAAATTACCAATTTAAATTAAGAAATAAATAAAAATTTAATTTAGATAACACAAATAATTTCAAGGTCGAATTTTGTTTAATCGCAATAAAAAATAACATGCAAGGTTAAGGTCAAATTATAGGTATATATACTGATATGATTTGACAAATCTTAATCTTAATTTTCAGTATTGATTTTCCGTCGTACTTTGACACTTGATTTCAACAGTTTTCTTTGGATTAATATATTTATCTATGAATAATAGATTCATTGGTCTATGTTTTATGGATTATTACGAAGATATATTTATGAATTTTAATTTGATGGATGTATCTGGTAATTTAATTTTGGTTTTAATAAATTATTATAATGCATAAATTAATTTTTCAAATTGTCGAAATTTTTCCGGCTCGAGCCAAAGACACATCAAAAGTTAATAAAATCATATACAGTATTCAGATTCGTGTAAGTGCGTGGAATATCGCCAATGATTCGTGCCCGTGAAGGCTCCGGCGTGCGGAACGCAGGAGCTGGAACGTCAATATTATCCGTACATAGGGGAAATTGGAGGGTAAATGAGTAGTCCATTGGCTGCTCCTTCATCATCCGTTTCCTGTAAAATTAACATAAATTTTTAACAACAATCGGCTCAAAATATCTAACACCGAGTAGTCCAGTGGGCACTCATTAAATATAATATGAACATACATAGATCTTAAGGACAAAGAGAGGGAACGGGTAGTGGGGAAAATTGCGAAATCGTTGCAACAGTTAAAATGAATAACCATCGGAAAAAGATTAATCCGAACGACCAAAATCATGAAAAATAATGTTTTTAAATAAGAATTAAATAAATTAATTTGAGTTGAGGCGGAAAATATGGGCGGGACGCTGCTCAAATTTTCCGAATTAATTCAAATACTTAACAAAAATAGTAACGTAAAAATGGAACGCGTAAAATAAGGGTGGAACGCTGCTCAAATTTTCCGAGTCAATGAAAATACTTTGTCGAAAACTGTAGAATAGGGATGAACCGTAAAATAAGGGCGGAACGCTGCTAAAATTTTCGAATTTACAAAAATACTTTATCAAAAACCGAAAAATACAGATGGACTACGGCTAATGTTGTATATCAATAAAAAATTTTAACGCTAAGGAATAAGGACGGATCCCTACAAAATCTTAATAATAATAACGATAATGATAAGGGTAATGGTGATTATAATAATAATAATAATAATAATAATAATAATAATAATTATAATAATAATAATAATAATAATAATAATAATAATAATAATGATAATAATAATAATCATAGTATTTGTAGTAATGATGATAATAATTATGATAATAATAATAGTAGTAATAATCATAGTAGTAATAACAATAAATATAATGGTAGTTATAGTAATAAAAATAATAATAAAGGTAACAGTAGTAACAATTATGAAAGGTAATATATATAATAGTAACAATGATAATGCTAGTAATAATAATAGGGAACATTGTAGTTATAATAGGGAGAAGAGTGTTGGGCCAGAACGTAAACGGCCTTGAAAAATGTTTAAATGGATCAGAAACACACACGCAAATACAACATGCAATTTAAATAAACCCACTGAAACATCAAGTAAACCATATAAAATCTGAGAAATAAAAGAATTAAATATAAATTAACAAACATAAAAATAAATTAAAATATTAACAAAATGCACCAAGATCCGCACGATACCTACACAAATACAACAAGAAAACACAACAAATTCGACGAAATTGGAAAAATCAATTAAAGTTCATTAAAGTGAAATTTAAATCGAAAAATTTGAATTAGCAATAATTCAATAAAAATTCTAAATAAAAAATTATAAAAATAAATCAAAAAATAACAAAAATAAATAATAGAATTTGCTAGAAAAGAACAAGGTCGAATTTTGTTTTACTGCATCAAATTTCACACACCATAAAATTAGGTATATATACTGATCCATTTTCACATTTAACTTAACCATTTTGAAATCGCTTATAACCATTTTGAAAACCATATTTTCAAATCTTGAAAAGTTAATTTCAGACGAATTTGGAAACCTTTTTTAGGTGAGAATTATTTATGGTGGAACCCTCTTTCCACGTCACGTCCCTGCATCTCAATGGAGCTCTGCTCGGCGTTGGCGTGGGGAGAGAGGTATTTATGTTATTTTATGTTATGTTATGATGATTTTTATGAATTATGGAATGGCTAAAATGGGTAACTATGTTGTTTTATTATTAATAAATATTACTAATCGATATAACTTATTTTATATGCTTTTATAAATTAAAAATGTCGAAATTTTTCCGGCCCACAGCCGACACACAACGCAAGTAAATAAAATCTACATAGTACAGATGCATGTAAGTGCGTGGAAAACCGCCAATGATATGTACCCGTGAAGACTCAGCGTGCGCAACGCAGCGGTCGTAACATCAATATTCATCCCTATAGCTGAATCGAGGAATAAGGAAGAAGTCTCTGGCTGCTTCCTCGTTTCTCGGTTCTGTAAAATCGACCTAAAATCATATCACATACGGCTTAAAATCACCACACCGAGTAGTCCAGTGGGCACTCAATAAATATAATATGAACATACTATGCCCTTAAGGTCTATTAAAGGAAAAGGGTACGGGGATAAAGTAAATTGAAATCGCTGATATAACCACTTTCGTGGTAATACTGTAAAGTAAATCAGATAAAGTTTGGAAAATAAAACCCTGTTTTCAAATAAAGTAGATAAAGTTTATGGTCAACAATAAAATAAAACCCTGGTTTTAAATAAATTCGATACAGTTTATGATTAACAATAAAATAACACCCTGGTTTAAATAGATTCGCTAAAGTTTATGATTACCAATGAAACGAAACCCTATTTTAAATAGATTCGACAAGGTCTATGAGTAACAATAAATTAAAATTATGTTGTAAATAAATTAGATAAAGTTTATGATTACCAATAAATTAGCATTATGTTTTAAATAACTTAGATGAAGTTTATGATGACAAATAAATTAAAACCATGTGGTAATAAATTAGATAAAGAATTTTCGATTTAACGTAAATCAAATGAATAAAGTTGGTTAAACTTGGGTTGGAACTAAATTAAGTACTAAAATCATGTTTTAACGGAGATTCAATAGACCCAATTGCTAACATTAAATCAACCAGACGCCAATAACGATGAATAAATAAAGAGTTTCGCGACTAAAAGGTTAAAATAGTTATTGGATGAGGGTAAATCTCGATCTAAGTGATCGTATTAGGATAATGATAATAGTTTCCTTAATTAAATTATCATACTGCGTTTCGATAAGGTTACGATAATCTTCCAACAAGAGAGGTACTACGTTAACCAAAACCGATTATTTCATCAAATGAGACGGAATAGATGTGATGGATCCAATTTGACAATGACCTCTATATCAACAACCTAATAAAAGCTTTAAATCAGGTAAAAGCCCAAGATTAATTAAAGGTAGCATGAACAGTAGACCAAACCGCTATAAAATTGAAGTAATTAGTATAATAATCAAAAATCCATTTTTACATTATGAAAAAGCCAATTATAAAAACGTTTTATTAACAACAGAACACAGAAAAACTCACCGTCTACATCAAGGTTCGATGATAACCATAGCACAACCATCAATATCCCGACAAAACGACGAGTAAAACCCTCCATCTGAGGAAGATAATAAATTCCAAAGGCATGGGTAGCATGGCATTGCGAAGGAGTCCCCGAACGCTACGGCGAATTATAAATATTTTTCGCATAAGTATACCGATCAGAATATTCAAATGAGCATCGATATTAAATTCCGAAACGGTTTAAATTAACTAAGACAGATACGTCAATAACATTAAGTCGACTTAAGTAACATAAACAAAACACGATCTACCACGACGAAATTATCAATTCCAAAGCAGACCAGACTACTGAATATCCGTTCGAATATCGACATGAAGTGCACAATGATAAACTAAAATCGATTTTTCCATCATCATGCGTTAGAAGTGATGAAACTCATCAAACTCATCAATTTAAAATACCATTTTACCCGATAAATAAGAACCCCGCATAAATTAAATTGGGTAACTAATTCTCAACAAATTAGCCCTTCATGACTCCCAGAGCCGATAGCGACATCCCCAAACGTCAGGTCGAGTTACCAAGTCATGCTATTTTTGATTGATACCCATGAAAAGCCCCACAATTAAACCGAGTACAGGGGAACCCTCAATGTTAGCCGCCATCACACTTAACCCTAAGCACGCCAAATCTTGGACCGCATACATAAACGCACTTTAACCGATACCGAGAAATCCCTCCTCATAATATTATTTTCATAATTTAATTCCCAATTATTGCAGAACATGTCCCTCAATCAGACAACCGCACAATCAATTGGGAAAAAGCGCGCGAGAGTGATACTACGAGCCGCAGACGCAATAGTCGGACCCCGGTCACAGTGGCCTTATTCTATCCCTTGGAAAGCACGGGATCCGAGTAGTAACCCGCACGAATCAGAGAGACAACAGTATCCAGCCGCCGAAATATTTGCTAACGCACAGGAACTCCTCACCCAGTGGGAGCGGGTGCAGGAGCGGGTGGATTTGCAGGTAGTCAAGGCAAGGATGTACCTTGCAAATGTGATGGAGGACATCCTTGCCGGGCGAATCGCAGTCGCCTATCCACACCGTCCAGTTCGAGACACCAGGCGCCCATACACGGTAGAAGCCCTCAAGCGAAGCCTAGAGCGGCATGGCCCGGACAACTAAGATAACAGAAACAACATAGTGTAGTAATTGATCAATAAAAATTAGAAATTTGTGTGTTCCCTTTTCTCTCATGTAACTGGAATTAACTTTTGATTTGTTTGATAAATTTACAGATTAGACTAATCATAAATTGAAGTTGTAACAACCCGTTTAATTACAGTGATGTCCTCTCTAAGGATCCTACAGACCGAACTAGACCACGCGAGGCAGACGAATGCAGAGTTACTCGGTCAGGTCCTACAATTAACTCGCGAGGTGCAGCAGGTCAAGGCGACCTGTTTAGACCCTAACCGGACAAAGATACTCTACCAACGACTCACCGCAGCTCAAAAAGGCTGGGCCGAAGAACGCCAGCTCAATCGGAGTCTGCGCACACAAGTCAGGGGTTTAGAGGTTGCCCTAGCAGCCTGTCGGGAAGGGGAAGCGGTAACGTATCCGCTCATCTTCGCCCCTTCCCAACTACCGAGTCAACGCGTCGTTGATAGTGCCGCACCAAGCTCAGAGGCGACAGCCATTCAACCGACCATCCGCCGGCCGGGACGCAAGGAACGGGCCCGACGCCGAGCCGTACAAGCGTCAAGTCGTTCAACTTAACTTATCATTGATTTTGCATGTCCTTTGTTCGTTAAATAAATCAGCTCTCATGTATTCAGTCATAGTGGGGTAGACTCGAAATCATCTACACTAACCAGTCTAAATTTAATTCGCATTCCACGCAAGGGACCGAGCAAAGCGAGCATAGGTCTTCTATCGACAGCTCGTGAACCCGAGGATTGTCCGAGCAACTATAGTACTAGCACATGGTACTCAATTTCTGCGGGCAACCCACCACTTGAACACATTACCAACGTTGCCTAGCAACGGGTGCCAAGTGGCGATCAGCATCATTTTGTATGGCGTTACTAGGGCAACTAGATGGATAAGCAAGATGCGAAACCCTGTAACCCACCAAGAGTAAGAGAGCTAGTGTGTGAATATTTAACATAACAAAGGGTATACAGGCCAAAGAATAATCATCAACACGGACGACGATAAGAAGGACTATGGGAATGGACATAACAATGAATGATATGAGAGTATAGGTTAACCTTTGAAAGAGATAGGAGAATAATGGG
The DNA here is from genome assembly GCA_022537955.1 of Schmidtea mediterranea. Classification (NCBI taxonomy): domain Eukaryota; kingdom Metazoa; phylum Platyhelminthes; order Tricladida; family Dugesiidae; genus Schmidtea; species Schmidtea mediterranea. Next base: position 74,217,615 of record CM039680.1, read on the forward strand.
ACCTAAAAGTCGAAATCGAGCACAGAACTCATGGATCGTTCTATCAATTATAACATTAGGAACAGCGCTCACTTTTTGCGGACGATCTAACCACTCGAACACAGTTCCAACGTTGCTTAGCAACGGGTGCCGAGTGGTAAGCGAAAGAATATTTGTATGGGGTTGTCTGGGTAACAACCATATAGTTTCAAAATATCAACACCCAGAAACCCACCAAATTCAGGGTTTACAGGGATTTTTCACTACTGCCTCGATTGATGTTGCAATCGCAACTCACATACAAAAATAAATTATAGAGGTTACCACTTGGTCCCAGTCACTAAGCGACGTTTGAACTTGTGTAATATCAGCTAAAGACGAGAACGACTACTTGGTCTGCCAAAACTCTGGTTTGCTTGCGGATCCTCGGACTGTCGTCATTGTGTTGAACCAACTTTTTTGCCTGTTCCGGCCACTTCCATGTTTCTTCCGCACTCTGACTTTGCTTCAGAGTCTCATTGTAGCGGTAAGCCACGTGTGGGGTTAGAGGTTTCTAACCTTGGCCCCTTTACATACAATACTTCTGCCATCCAATGGTTATCCGTTGCTGGCAATGTTGGAATCGTAACCACTGGTTATGAGATCACCAAAGATGAGCTCTACTGGAGAACTGCTAAGGCCCGGCCTCATGGTGGATCCAAAGCACTACCGATAGAAGGTCTATGTGTGATTTTTTATTTCGGTTCCTTCCATATGTACTCGACACTTTCCAGAATCAATTATTTCACGAACCATATTTCATAATTTCAGTTGAACAGATTTATTTGCCAAATCAATTAATTAACAAAACAAAACAAACGAAACTAAAGAAACAGCGATAATAATTTATTTCTCAAAACACCAATAAATTGTTAGTCCAGCCAAGCTTCAATGTCAATCTCCAATTTTTTGTGCACGGCATTTTGCACGTTCCGCCTTCCTTGGGCGACGCTGAGAACGTTTCACCGCCACCGGCTTGGTCGTATCCGTAGCTTCCCTGTACGCTAGTTGGGCCGGCGAGAATACTGTGGGGTTTATGGTTTCGATAATCTTGACTCCAGATGTAAATATTTACTTGCCCCCAATGGTCATCCGTCGCTAGGCAACGTTGGAAATGTAACAATTGGTTTTGAGATCGCCAAAGGTAAGCGCCACACAGGAACTACTCTGGCCCGATCTCAAGGTGGGTCCAACGCACTACCGTTAGAAGGTACGTGTGCGGTTTCCTTTCTCTGGTCCCTTACCGAGGTATTTTCCACTTTGTGATCGCCTCTGATTTTTAATTTCGGGATATTCTAGTCGAGTTGAATCAGATAACTCTATGAACACTATTCGTAAAAATTTATTAAATAACACAGTATGATGTCTGTAATTAGGTTCACACGCCTTTAACTTGAGCCGCACGACGTTTTGCACCCTCAGATTTCCCTGGCCGGCGCTTGGTTTGTTTGTTCTTGGACGTGGATGAAGTCGCCGCATCCCTATAGGCCAGTTGCGCTGGGGCAAACACTAAGGGATAAGTCACAGCAGCGCCCTCTTGACACGCCGACAGTGCTATCTCTAAACCCCTGATCTGCGTCACCTGATTCTGAGTGAGCTGTCGTTCTTCAGCCCACCCCTTCTGCGCCGCCTCCATCTTCTGGTATATGGCTTTTACCCTCTTCGGCTCGATCCATGTCCCCTTGACATGTTTGATTTCTCGGGTGATCTGCAGGAGTTGTTGCTGTAGTTCCCGATTGGTGGCGTGAGCCTTGTCCAGCTCCTGTTGTAGGATGGAGAACTGACGTAACTTCATTTCTAAAATAATAAATTTTAATCAAATTTATTTCTACAGTTTATGGGGAATTCATCACTCCATTGGTATAACTTATCATTAGGTCTCCTTAGAACGTTTATTTCTCACCCCATGAGTCAACAACAAAATAATGAAACACGAAAACAATAAGCTTTATTTCAAATTTTTCATTCAGGTCACGTGTCATTGTACTAACACGCAACATCTCTAATTCCATTTCTTGCCATATCGTTCTCTTGCGTATGGGTGGTCGCGGCGATTTTCTGCGTGTCATCCTTCATCTCGCAACTCCCTCGGCAGGATTCTTCGTGGAATTACCACATTCATGTCCGAAATTCTTTCTCGTAACTTCAGGTCGTCCAATTCGTAGGAGACATTATAGCGGGGGGCATATCCATCAGTTCTGGGTATCTTGCCCGCCACGATATCCGCGTTGACATGTCTTAGATATCGCCTGGCCTGCTCCCCTTGCTTGCTTGTCTCCTTCTGGTGAGCTTCGAGGCTCGCCAATAAGTATTCAGCCTGGCCTCGCATCTCCTTGGCCGGGTTGCGTCCTATCTCCTTATTGATCGCCACATACGAGAGATCGATTTCGTCTGAGTCTCTTTGCGTGCTTAGAGCGAGTATTAAATCGGCAAATAAAAGGAAAAAAATAATGTTACGTAATAAAATGCATAAAGTTTAATAACTTTTGTTGGGTTATTATTATTGAAAGTCGGTTCCCTCTGACTCCTCGTGTCCTTTTTCGATCAAATAAGCAAACCCAACACAGAATAATTTTATTTGCACTTTATCACAATAACAAATCAATCCTTTGGTTCAATATTTGTAATCAGAATTTCACTACTTGATTTGCACCTTTTAACCACTGTTTGGCTCGGATTATCTTAGGGTAGGTTGTCCAAGGGAGAACCACCCTGTCTGATAGATAACCTTGACTTTTACTTGGATTTGGATTTCTCTACTAACCTAGCTACTGCTCGTTCACGTCGATTCACTCTAGTTAATAATATCTGCTCTCTCGTATCTAGTTAATAATAATTGTCCTTTCTTGTCTGGTTGATAATGTCTCTTTTCTTGTCTGATGAATTCTGGTCCTCTTTTCTTGTCTGATGAGTTATGGTCCTCTTTTCTTGTCTGATGAGTTATGGTCCTCTTTTCTTGTCTGATAAGTTATGGTCCTCTCGTGTTTTTCCCTCTTTCTTTTATACTCCTCCTCAGACTGTTTTCCGACGATTGTCAACAATAGGTTCTGCATTATCAAATTATCATTAATAATTAGCTTCCCGACCGACATTTGTCAACAACGTTTGACGTTGTTGGGGCTAATTTATCCTACTATATTATTCCGTCTATGCGCCGGGTTTTCCTTATCTCTCGGGGTTTTCCTCAGCTCTCGGTTTTTCCACATCTCTCGGGTTTTCCATTGCTTCGGACTTCCCATTAGTAATTAATTTTCTTAATTAATTTCCTTTTTTATTTTATATCATTTTCTAGGGACCCCTCACTAAATTTTTATTATTATTTCTGGACTCGTCTCTCAATTTGGCGTTCAACCATACCAATTTCCCCCCGATCATTATTACTTTCGAATTTTATACATTTTTTAATTAATATTGCACTTTTATCATTTTTTGTGTTTTATCGATTTTACTGTGCTTTTTCGTGATACCCCAACACTTTTTTGTTTTTTAATATTTTTGAATGATTCAAACAGCACTTATTCATTTAAAAGATTCTCTATTTAAATATATCTAATTGGTAGACGACGGACCATGATTAGTCCATTACCTGAGCGGCCGAATAAAAACCCATAAAACCGAATAACTTTTTTGTATACAGGTATTTTTGTAATATAAAAAATCTGTTTGTCATTTAAAGAATTCTCTATTCAAAAATGTCCGGTTGGTAGAGATTGGACATTGATAAGTCATTTTTCTAGCCGGTCGAATCTGACATCAAGAAACGATTTTTCGCTCCTAACTATTTCAAAAGTTAATATACTTGAATAATTTTTATATGATTCTAGTGTTGGACCAGAACACAGACGGCCTTGTAAATGTTTAAATGAATCGGTAACACACATGCAAACATAACATGCAGATTTAAACTCAAACCTATTAAAATACCAAATAACCCTACCAAAATGCGAGAAAGAGAACAATTAAATATAAAATTATAAAACACAAAAATAAATTAAAATCATAACAAAGTGCAACAAGATCCGCACGAAATAAACAAAAATATAACATGAAAACCTAACAACTTGACCAAAATTTGACAATTTATCAAAAAATGCGAATTTCATTAAAAATGGAATAAAAATCAAAGAATTTGAATTAGAAATAATTCAATTAAAAAATGCAAAAGAAAAATTGTCAAATTAAATTACAAAATAATAAAATTAAAGATTAGAATATACCAGAAAATCACAAGGTCAAATTTTGTTTTACTAAATCAAAAAGAACACGCAAGGTTAGAGTCGTACAATAGGTATATATACCGATTCACTTTTACACAATTTTAACCAGTTTTAACCAGTAAATCGGTTTTTAGCCAGAAGTAATTCGCAAAACTTGAGAGCACAAAATTTGATGTGAGTGAGAGATTGTTCGATACTCTCTCCACGTCGCATCCTCACAACCTCGATTGAGCTCTGCTTGGATGTCGGCGTGGGGGAAGAGTATTGCTATATTATGTTCGAGATTTTATGTGTTATGCCCGGAAGATTTGTTGACTCCAATGTATTATCTGGAAAAATATATATTCGTAAACTGAAATTTTTCCATCAATGCTTTACATTTTCAGGCCCACAGCCAAAACATACTGCAAGCTAATAAAATCCAACAGATGATCGTAATCGTGTAAGTGCGTGTATTATCGCCAATGATTCGTGCCCGTGAAGGCTCCGGCGTGAGAACGCAGGAGCTGAAACGTCAATATCATTCCGTATAGGGGAAAGGAGTGAAAGGGAAATAGTCTTTTGGCTATTTATCCGTCGCTCATTTCTCATAAACTCGACTTAAAATTAGTTTTTCACATACGGCTAAAATTCAAACATCGAGTAGTTCAGTGGGCACTCATTAACTATAATATAAACACAAATGCGCCTAGGATCAATTAAGGGAAGGTGACGGGGTTTTTCGACAAATAAAATCGTTGCTATACTCCAAATATAACGAAGTCTAATAAAATTATTAAAACATTGCTAATTAAACGCTATACTAAAATATAGAGAATTTTAGTAAAAGGAAAATTGTTAATTAAAAATTACGTGTAAAAAGTAAAGAAATGTGTTAAAAGTACTGTGGAACCCGTTGATGCTATGACAAAATATCAAATCGTTAAAACCTCCTTGAACTAAAATGAGATAGAGTTTTCTAACTACCATCAAACTAAAATGCTATGCTAAAGTGAAAGGTTTTCGCTAAAAGTATTGAGGAACCTGTTGTCGAAACAAAAATATACTGTGTTCAAAGTTAAAGGAATTTTACTAAAGTCAGTAACTGAATACTTTATAAGGAGTTTTGCATAAAATCAATTAGTAAACATGAACAAAATATACCGATGATAAATAAACCCAAGTCCGAAATATCATGACAGAAAATAAGGTTTTACAAATTAGCAAGTAATTCGAACCTCGAGACGCTCTGATTAAAGGGGAACTGGGCGCCCGAAACCACTATAGACATTAAGCGTGTGCATCAACTGAGCGAAAACATCGGAATATAAGCACCTTACTAAAAATTAACATCGAGAATTAATAGTATTTATAGGATAAAAATGCAAATTGACCGTAGCGAAAAATACTTCCCCAAAAATCTTCAACCACCATTTCCCAGGCAGAAATAATTTAAACGTATAAAAGGAAAATAAAGTCACAAAAATATTTTACCCATCATATAACAAATAAATCAAGTAAATAAATAACACAATAGGAGAATTTCCACAGTAAATTGAGGCATATCCAGAGTACGGTGAACTAAATTCCAAAGTATGATTTTCTCGTTATCACGCAAAACATCTCACGGATCCCCATTGCCTTGATTCGAAACTGAGTATAGACAGGATCGGTAAGTTTCATGGGGCAGGAAATTTCGAATTAAACCATGGCGAGATCCTGTTGACTCAAACCGCCTGACTTGAATAACTCCGACTCCCGAATGCACTCCAACACCACGCTGAGAAGATATCAAGAAACCCATTAGGAATGCCCAGACTCCAACGTTGTGACTAGAAATAAGTGAAATTATATATCCGAAATGTAATGAATAACTTACCACGGGGATAAATAATAAATGTTAGTGAAGGGTTGCCACTAATAATAAGATTAGAATAAAATAGTGCCAATAAGTTGAGAAAACCAGCTGCGAACAATTTTATGATTAACTGATAGACAGTAATCGTGATATAAACGATAAACCTGAATACCCAAAGAGGGATGGAATGCGACATTTTATGAAATGTCACGACACATGATGCGAAGAAAATCCATACACTGTGTGTCAACGACTAGACGACAGTAGTTGAGGAAGTGTGTGCCGTTCACCAATGTCTACGCCAGCAAACACACACGCTTATATAAGAAGTAGTACGATAGAAGACTAATTCCATTTTCGTATTAAAATTTTTATGTCCCGAATGTCTGAGAAAAATTCAAAGAGACAACGAGAAGGCGAGGGTTCCAGTTACAGGAAACTTAATGAACCCCCTCCTACAGGTAAACTTCTAAACTTCCATCATTTGATTTAATATATCTTCTGATACCTAGCCATATGACCCCATCAATGCATCATTCCGGGCACAGGCCAAACCTAGACCAAAAGAGAACCTTTATGTCGTTAAATAAATTTATCGGATCCCTCAGAAAGTCTGTTTAATGAATATTTTCCCCTCAAATTTTTGTTAACAAAGAAAACAAGTTGAAATCTTATCAGTTAAATCCATATTTAAGTCACCAACCGCGACGTAAACGGCAATGGCCCATAAGTATCCATTGGTAATGGTCAGAGTCCGTCCTCACGAATCATCAATGGTACTGAGTATATTTGAATCCGAGTACGAGATCCGCAATTTTATGACCCAATGGACGAGTGCAAGTAACTAATCTATCCACATGATTAATAAATATGCATTGAACACCAGATGATGTGACGACGTACTAATTTTCTTTAAATCGTGAGGTAAATTGCCTAAATGTAGAAATTATTATCAACTAAATAAATATCAAGTATTATTAACCTAAAAATAAATTTGATTTTTGCTGATAATTAACAAATATTATTAATATAAAAATAGATTGAATAGCTACCAACGACTCATAATATAAAAACAAATCTAATTGTTATCAATTACCATAATGTAAAAATAAAGCTGGTCTCAATAATGATCATCAATTATTATAACATAAAAGTAAATTTAATAATTATCCATCATTATAACGTAAAAGTAAATTTGATCGTATTAATAGTTGTCAATTATTGTTGATATGGAAGTGAATTTGATTTATTATTAGTTGCCAATTATTATAATATAAAAGTCTATTCCATTTTATCAATACTCCCTGATCATAAATAACAAAAGTATGTTTAATTCTGTCAATAATTACCAATTGTTATTGTCCTAAAAGTAGACTTAATCGCTATTAATATAAAAGTGGCTTTAATTTTATCAATAGTTACTAATGATCTTTATCATAAAAGTAAATTTGATTTTTATTGATAGTTATCCATTATTAGTATCATAAAGGTAAATTTGACTTTTTCCAATAGTTATCAAGTATTATTATTAACACAAAGATAGATTTAAATTTTATCAATAGTTACTAATGATTATTAACGCAAAGTAGATCTGAGGTTATTAAAGATTACTAATTATTATTGACATGAAGTTAAATTTAATTTATTAACAAACCCCAAAATATTAGGGTGAAAATAGATTCAGTTTCATTATTGGATATAAATTATTAGCAAGTTAAAAGTAGATTCGATCTTAGATAATCGACACCAAGTTTTGATAACATAAGAATAAATTTTAATTTCATTAAAGGAACAATTTGAAGCTACATTACCAATTTTAAACTCTCATCCCAAATTTTAATGAAATATCGATTTTCTGACAAAATGAATAGGTTAACTTCAAATAGAGTTGGTGGTAAATTAATAATACTCTTAGCGTCAAAATCCACACCTTTAGTAGTTAGTGCTAACTACCGGATGACTCGAAATAGATTAGGGTTGAGAGCAGCGGGACCCAAGGAAATTTATGGATACCCCCCGATTTTGAGATTTAATGGTTAGCTGTTATTTTCGGTTTCGAATAAAATCTATAATATTAGTTTAAAGGTACGTATTTAACCATCAATTAATTGTTGGAGAGAAAGATCGGATTTAGTTAGGTAGACTCTTGAGTGTTAGACTTCGCTCAAATTCATTAACAAACGTTTGACACTTACGTGACCGCTAAGCCACCACGGATTCGAATCGTCTAACCAAGTCTCCATTAAAAATTTAATAATTATCAAGGTAATTCCGCAATACTAGCAATGACGTGAGGGGGTAAAGGACTCTGAACGACTGCCAACGGATCGAAAATTTGGGCGACCCTACGAACAACCGACCCACGAGTTAACCCCCGACATATAATGGCGCGAATAAGACGCATTCGCTTATTCAACCCCGAAATCCCCGTAGGAAAACGAACAATTCCGACAGATAATGATACATAAATAATGTTGTGCTTATTTTCAGAAGACTCGTGGATCGATGCATCCAGAGTCATAGCTCGGTTCCCCGCCCACTCGGCTGCCCGATGCAGGCAGGCGATGTGGGATGCAGGCTTCTCTATATCCCCAATTTGCGAAGCCCAAGGTGGCACACAAGGCGACTCCGATAAAGTGGACCTCCCATATGTCGCCATTAAAAGGGAGCCCGGAAGGAATCCGGCGAGAGAAATGCGAGGGCAGGCGGAGTACCTGCTGGCTCGCCTCGAACGTCACCAAGCCGAAACAAATCGACAGGTAGAGCAAGCAAGACAATATCTCAGGAGGGTGAACGAGGATATTGCAGCGGGCAGGATACCCAGTACCGACGGGTATGCCCCACAATACAATGTCTCGTACGAGTTGGACGACCCCAGACTCCAGAGACGAATGCCCGAAATGCGAGTAGCAGTTCCACGACACATCTTGCTGAAAGAGATGAGAAATGAAGATCAAATTACCGAACTCCGCCGCGAACACTCTTACGCGAGAGAACGGTACCTCAAGAGAAGAAGATAGTACGCTGAGAACATTTTAGGGGTGCATGAGATTTCATGAGATAATTCAAATAAATGTGTTCGCTTTCATGCTTTAGTTACTTACTAGAATTATTTTTTTATTTTGTTACGACTTCAACTGCTCAGTTCCCTAGAGGTTGACTTATAAATAATGGCCCAAGGTCGCTTCTTGACCAATTACTACTTGTTTTGTTTTTAAATGAATATTATGACACTTCGTCTTATTTCAGAAATGAACTTTCAACAATTCCCCATTCTACAAAAGGAGTTAGATAAAGCCCAGACAGCCAACCAGGATTTACATCGACAGCTAATCCAACTCACCCGAGAGATTCAGCAGATCAAAGGCAGCTGGATCGAACCGAAAAGGACCAAGGTCGTCTACCAAAGAATGGAAGCCGCGCAAAAGGGGTGGGCCGGTGAGCGACAATTGACACAGAACCTGAAGACTCAAATTAAGGGGTTAGAAACCGCCCTGTCGGCGAGCCAAGAAGGGGCAGTGGTAACTTATCCGTTAGTCTTCGCCCCGGCGCAATTGGCTTACCGTGACACGATAAATCCAACGATAACCAAGGACAAGCCCAATCGCCACCGGCCAGAAAGAGCCGAACGCGCAAAACGTCGGCGACTCAAGGAAGCGAATAGATTGTAATTTATGAACGCGAATTTTTTTTTGTTCTTTTACTAAATAATATCATTGATAGTTCGTATTATTAACTGACCTAACCAACAGATTCGAAGTGCAAATCTGGGAAATCGAAATAACAAAGAATTGAAGAATTACTTAGGGACCCAAATAAAAGCTAAATCGAGCACAGGCCTTCTATCGGCAGCTCGTTGGACCCATGGATCGTTCGGTTAATTATAGCATTAGCAATAGCGCTCACTTTTTGCGGACGATCTACCCACTCGAACACAGTTCCAACGTTGCTTAGCAACGGGTGCCGAGTGGTAAGCGAAAGAATATTTGTATGGGGTTGTCTGGGTAACAACCATACAGTTTTCAAAATACCAACACCCACCAACCCACCACTAGTATAAAATTAAATTTCCAATCGATTGGTGTAAAATTTGTCATATGAAAATTTCAAAATGTCCATAATGATTTTGAAAGTGGGCTAATTTGATAGGTACTTAGAAAATTAACAATTATCAACCTAATATTTTCCTTTAAAATATATCTTGAAATATTTTTGTTATTAATTGTTCTAAATTCAATTTCACATCAGAATAATATCATAATAATTGCTAACAACAAATATTTAAAATTTTATTCAGTAAAATTCTCAACATTTTCAATTATTTGACCGCCGGACCAACATTTTTCGTAATAACATTTTTAATATTGAATGTAACAAATTAATTTTAGTAGCACTGAAAAGGTAATGAAATTTGTAATTAGAAACATATATGATATTACAAATAGTGTTAGAATTAAAACAGTTGATCGGGGGAAATGGAAAATCCCGCATCCCACATCGCCTGCCTACACCTGGCAGCCGAGTGAGCGGGGAATCGTGCTATTACTCGGGATGCGTCAATCCACGAGTTTTCTAAAATTAAAAGAAACATTAAGCGATAAGCGGGATTTACACTTCATTTGGTTTTTTGGTCAATTAGTAGGATTTGGGTACGACGATTTAACTCGTTCGGTTGTAGTAGGTTCACGTAATGTCAAAAACTCTTGACCGGGGTTGCTTTTATGAGGGGGTCTTTTTAATTTGCACAGTTCGTTGGCAGTGGTCCGGAGTTCAATTCGGTGCTGTTCTATCGGGGTCTCCCTCTGAGTAATTTACTGAGGTTAACCAATCTCGGTTCATCTAGTGTTAATAAATCACAAGTGATCAAATGTTTAATTAATATTTTGCTTAGAATTTACAAAAATTTCTGAAGATGAAGCATTAATTTCTTAATCTGAATTTTCTTTCTATTAACCCTTGTAGATATTTCTAATTAAATTTATTTAATCGAGGACCTATTGTTTTAATAAATAAAACTTTAATTCTATGAATGCCGATGGATTTAACTAAGTAGTAATAATAAATATTTAAACATTTTTGTCCTAGTACTTAATTTGGATATTGATTACCAGATTTGATTTTTTCAATGATTCAGAATATCTCTGAACTAACGCTATCTCAAAAGGTACTAGTAGCACTTTATAGCCCCCTTTTTCCCTTTAAGTTATCAATGGTAACATTGAGCTTTTACTAGATTAACCCTAGAACACATGTCAAACTGTAAAAATTTCTTTTATATAACGCAATTTTCTTCATGCATCGTTAATGAGGTGGTGAACTGAATTTTTCCAGTGACTGACTTATAGCGTAGTAACTTACAATTATTAATTACGAATAAACTTTATCTTCCGACATTGTTAATACTAATTATCGCAATTTTTTAATAGTCTATTAGGGGATATACCGGATCTGTTGTCGATTATATAAGTACTTTAATTAGTATGAAATTAGATTAATTCAACGAAATTTAAAAATATAACTTCTACTATTAAATTAAAATTCCAAATAAACAATTCGTGTAATCATATTGTTGGGCCAGCACACAAATAGCCTTGAGAATTGTTTAAATGCATCAGTAATACAGCACGAAAACCCAGCACCAAGATAACTTAAAATACAATATACAACATCAATTAAACACTTTAAAATCTGAGAGAATATAAATAAATATAAAATCAAAAACATAAAAATAAAGTAAAATAAATACAAAATGCATCAAGAACCGCACGAAATTTACATAAAAAATAACATAATAACAAGAAAATTCGACCGTAAAATGACCATTTATATAAAATTAAAAATTAACGAATTAAATGAATAAAAATAAAATATTTTTGGATGAATAAATTTAATTAAAAATGTTAAAAATAAATTACCAATTTAAATTAAGAAATAAATAAAAATTTAATTTAGATAACATAAATAATTTCAAAGTCGAATTTTGTTTAATCGCAGTAAAACTAACACGCAAGGTTAAGGCCAAATTATAGGTATAAATACCGATGTGTTTTCACAAATAGTCAGTCTTATTTTTCGGAGGAAAATTTTCATTATAGAACTGTATAACTGGTTGTATAACTGGTTGAGAGCCGTGCATTCAGGCAATTAACACGGGTAAGTGTTTTGCCTGAACACGATCACTCTCAACTGGTGCAATATTATTAATTGATTTTTTCGAAGGGAATCGATGGGTAATTTTTCAATTGAATTTATGTATGACTTTTCAGATCGAATTGATGGATGATTTTTGTTTTTCAAATTGAATTTATGGATAATTTTGTTTTTCCAATTGAATTTATGGATGATTTTTTGAATCAAATTTGTGGGTAATTTTTCAATTGAATTTATGGATGATTTTTCAGATTAAATTTGTGGATAATTTTGTTTTTCCAATTGAATTTATAGATGATTTATCGAATTAAATTTATGGGATTTTCGAAGTAAATTTTATGGAATGGATACAATGAATTTCAAATGTATGTAGCCGATGTAATATGCTGAATAAATATTTTATATCTACAGCCTTAGTGCATCGAAACTTTTATTCCAAATGCTATGGTAAAATATTATTTGTTATTTTCCGGCCCACAGCCAACACATAACGCAAGAAAGCAAAATCTACATAGTACAGATGCATGTAAGTGCGTGGAAAATCGCCAATGATATGTACCCGTGAAGGCTCAGCGTGCGGAACGCAGGAGTTGGAACGTCAATATTATCCGTACATAGGGGAAATTGGAGGGTAAATGAGTAGTTTATTGGCTGCTCCTTCACCATCCGTTTTCTGTAAAATTGACATAAATTTTTAACAACAATCGGCTTAAAATCTCTAACACCGAGTAGTCCAGTGGGCACTCATTAACTATGAAATGAACATAAATAGATCTTAAGGACAAAAAGAGGGAATGGGTAGCGGGGAAAATTGCGAAATCGTTGCAACAGTTAAAATGAATAGCCATCGGAAAAAGATTAATCCGAACGACCAAAATCATGAAAAATAATGTTTTTAATAAGAATTAAATAAATTAATTTGAGTTGAGGCGGAAAATATGGGCGGGACGCTGCTCAAATTTTCCGAACTAATTCAAATACTTAACAAAAATAGTAACGCAAAAATAGAATGCGTAAAATAAGGGCGGAACGCTGCTAAACTTTTCTAGTTTACAAAAATACTTTATCGAAAACCGAAAAATATAGATGGACTACGGCTAATGTTGTATATCAATAAACAATTTTTAACGCTGAGGAATAAGGACGGATCCCTACAAAATCTTAATAAATATAACGATTGTTAGAAGCTATAACATTCAATTCTTCAGTCATCAAAATAAATTACTAAGACTATTAAATCCAAATTATATTTCATAAAATCTGATTATATAAACAAATATTCTTGGGACATTTTCTAAATTTTAATTTCAACCAAATATCAACATACCATTGCATTCATACTTGAATTTCAATTTTATTAAAAATTATTTTATTTTAAAATTTCAATTATCATTTCAATTTTAATATCTTAAAATAATTTAAGTTTCAATTAAAACTTTACAAATTTTAATCGTGAACTAATTTAATTTAGTATTTTAATTTTAACTCCTCACATCCCCCTTTTTTAAAATGTTTGATCTTCTCAACATTTCTGACTACCATCTTCCCATTTTGATCCTTAAGTAAGTAGCTCCGTTCATGTATTTTCTTTATCACTTTGTACGGTCCTTCCCACCTTGCATCGTCTTTATTTCGAATTTCTTGTTTGATCAAGACCACATCTTCCATTTCAAAATTTCTCACTGTTTTGCTTATTTTTGGTTTTAGTGTTTTATCCTCTATTCTCTTTTCCATATCTTCTCTATTTATTTCTTTATTCGAGTACCATTTCATTCTGTCGATCTTCCTCCCAAATATAATCTCTGCTGGGCTTACTCCCGTTGTTTTTTGAACTGTTGCATTTAACGTATATTCTATTTCTGGCACTATATCAGCCCAGTTTTTCCTTCCTCCTTCATTCAATGACGCGTTAATATACTCTCTGATTGTTCTGAATTGTCTTTCAATAATACCATTCGTGTTATGGTGATATGGGCTTGAGAAAATTAATTCAATGCCAGCTGTCTTTGCTAGTTCTTTTATGCTTCTTGCTTCAAAGTTCTTCCCACAATCTACATGAAGTTCTTTTGGCGCTCCAAACTTTAATATCCATTTATTTAATAACGTCTCACTAATTGTTCTTTCGTCTTGCTTGTTTATGGCCGTTAATGAGATGTATTTACTATAGTGGTCAATGATTCCGCAAATATATTTCTTTTTGTTGAACGTTTCTTTCAATGGCCCACATATATCCATATATATCTTCTCGAATGGTTCTGTACTCTTTATTGTTTGAGTTTCCTCCTTTGTCTTGGTTGTTATCGTTTTCATTTTCTGACATCTTTCGCAGTTCTCAATTACCTTTTTTACTTCCGTTGCTAGATTTTCCATGTCGCAGTTGTTCTGGATATATTTTGTTACTTTCTGTGCACCTGCATGGCACAGCAATACGTGTACTTCTTTTATCATCCTCTGTCTATTATCTGACGGTATCCATATTTTATCTTGTTTAGTTAGTACCGTGTTGTTTTCCATTATGAACTTACAATCTTTATTTTCTAACTTATTCTTTATTTCTTGGACCTCCATATTGTCATTTTGCCACTTGTTATATCCGCCTTCTGCTGTTACTGTTAATATTCTGGTTTTAATTTTGCCGGTTTTTGCGTCTTCGTGTTCCATCATACACTGTACACATGTTCCGCATGTTTTCCTGGATAGCATATCCGCGTTTGTATGGCTTGTTCCTTTCCTGTATTCCATTTTAATATCCAGACTGCTTAAATAGTTGATCCATGTCTGGAATTGAGCCGTTATTGGTTTCTTCGTTGTTACCATAAACGTAATAGCTTTATGGTCCGTTCTCAGTACGAATCTCTTACCATATAAGTAGTGGTTGAAATGTTTACAAAAATAGTATATTGCCAATAATTCTTTTCTGGTAATGCAGTATCCTTTTTCGTGGCTGCTCATCGCATGTGAACCATATGCAATGACATGTTCATGTCCTTTTTCATCCTTTTGCGAGAGAACTGCTCCAATAGTATCGAAGCTCGCGTCTGTGTCTAATATAAATTCTTTTCTGAAATCTGGAAATACCAATACTGGGGCGGTTATCAATGCTTCTTTCATTTCCCCGAAAGCCTTTTCACACATCTCTGTCCATCTTATTTTCTCATTGTTTTTTCCGCATATACTTTCTAGTGCTCTTGCCTTCTTTGCATAGTCTTTTATGAACCGTCGATAATAGTTACAGATACCCAGAAAGCTCCTCAGATTCTTCACACATTTTGGTTTTTGAAATGATTGTATTGCTTCTATTTTAGTATTATCTGTTTGTATGCCGTCTTTATTTATTATGTGTCCCAGAAACTTCACTTCTTTTCTAAATATTTGACATTTTTCGGGGTTCAATCTTAGTCCTGCTGTTGCGATCTTCCCTAGGACTTTTCCAAATATGTTATAATGGTCTTCTTCTGTCTTTGTGAATATTAGGATGTCGTCTAAATATACCATCACTCCATCTTTCCACAAGTCTTTCAATACTTTCGTCATTAATTCTTGAAATGTTCCTGGTGCCGCTGCAATACCGAACGGCATCCTGTTAAAACAGAACTGTCCTTCTTTTGTTGAGAATGCTGTTTTCTCTTGAGATTCTTTATCTAACTTCACTTGGTAATAAGCATTTCCCAAGTCGATTGAGCTAAAATATCTGGATCCGTGTAGGATGTCTAAAATTTCATCTACATTTGGCATTGGAAATGCTTGTCTTTCTGTTATCTTGTTTAATTGTCTGAAGTCTAGACAAAGCCTGATGTCTTTTTTCTCTTTCTTCCATACACAAACTAAAGGTGTGTTCCACGGTGAATTGCACTTCCTAATTATTCCGTTGTTTTCTAGATTTTTTATTGCTTCCTCAATCTTGTCTTCCAAATTTATTGGCTGACGTCTCGGTTTAATCATTATTGGCTCTCCTTTCGTGATGATCTTATGTTTTATCAGATTGGTACACCCAATGTCCCATTTATCTGCCATAAAAACATTCTTGTTTGCCTGAAATATTTCTAGCAGTCTCTTATTTCCGGTAACTTTTAAAACGTCGATGGCATGACGTAATCTTTCTTCATCCGTTATAATCCGCCCAAATCTAGCTTCTATTTCGCAAATGAAATCACTACGTTTTTCATGTTCTTCTAGTATACATTTCAATTCTATACCAAATAACCTTTGTAGTTCTACTCCTCCAATAATTTCTGGTATTAAATTCTTTACTATAATGAATGTTACATTTCTTTCCATTCTGCCCATTTTAACATTGATGTTTAGTTTACCCATAGTTTCTAATCTACTGTTGTTTGCACATCTTAGCGATTCCCTTGTTTCTAATATTTCGATATTTTCTAATCGATCAATTACAGATTTAGCCATCACATTAATTCGCGCTCCTGTATCCAATAAACAATCTACTTTCCGCCCTTGGATATCCAGTGTTGTACTCGGTCTACCTTGCATTATATTATATGTTATTACTGGACTTTTTTGTTCTTCTACTGACAAAATATTCTGCTCTCTAGTATCTTCTACAATTTCATTAATACACACGTCTCCATTTTTCTTTAGGAATTTGTAAATTTTCTCTATCGTTCTTTCCTCGTGTTTTACTACTTCATTTACTTTACACTCCTCTTTAAATTTTTTCTGACTTTCCTTATCATTCGACTTTTTAATTTCTACACTACTATTATTATTAATATCACG
The DNA here is from genome assembly GCA_022537955.1 of Schmidtea mediterranea. Lineage (NCBI taxonomy): Eukaryota > Metazoa > Platyhelminthes > Tricladida > Dugesiidae > Schmidtea > Schmidtea mediterranea. Next base: position 74,234,574 of record CM039680.1, read on the forward strand.
TTCAAAAACACTACAATCTTTATCAATCATACAATCATCATCCATACTTAAATTACACATACCGTTAGCATTCATTCTTTGGTTGAAATCAATCTTACTTAGTAAATTGCTCCGATCAATGTCCCGTTTGACGGAGCGTGCTCGTTTGGGTCATTCTCCCTGTTATACTCGTCTGGCTGGCTTGACTGTTTTGTATTCATCATCTCATCATCAGACTCGATAGCTGCAATATCTTTTCTGTTATATTGTTGGTTTCCCCATTGTCTTTGATGTACGTTCCTTGGTTGATACATATCTTCCCTTTGTTGATAGGTATTTCTTTGAATTCTTCCTCCTGACATCTTCCTTTGGTCTCGATCTCTTCCTTGATTTCGTCTTTCCATATTTGTGTAGCACTCTCTTTCTTTGTGTCCTCGTGCATTGCATCTATGACATTTGATTGTTGGGCATTCTCTTCGTATGTGACCTTCAACACCACATGCATAACATTGAAATCTTCTTTTTATATTACATTCTCTGCTACTGTGTCCCGGTTTTTGACACGTCCAGCATTCTATCACTTTAACTCTTGTCTCTGGTTTCCATTCGTTGATTTCTCTCTTCGTGGCTCCAACTTGTACTACATCTCTATAAGTTCTTCCCCAGTTGTAGGTCGTATTGATCTCACCGTGTTTACTTGTTCAATAACCTTGTTAACTTTTTCTATCTTCTTTATAGTTTCTTTAATTTGTTCCGCCGTTTTGAGATCTTTCATTTCGATTTCTTTCCTGACTTCTTTATCTCTTACACAATGTGTCAATAAACATTTCTGAATTTCTTCCTCATTCCAAGTGTGTGAGGCCAATTTTTTAGTCATTTTTGATATTTTCTCTATAAATATTTCCGCTGAATCGTTACCTTGCTCGTAGTTCAAGGCTTCTCTTAAGTCATCAATCAATGACGTTGGTCGATGAAAAGCTGCTCTTAATTTCTGTTCAACGGTTTTACCTTCTGCGGCTTCATATTCTTCAATCAAAGTCCTGACCAGAAGTGTAATAACTAGTACCATTTGTGTCTTCACTGGTGTCTTCGTTATTTCAAAGAACCTCTGACATTCTTTGATAAATAATTCGAGGTCATCTCCTCTGTGGAATTTCTCTGGAAGTAATCTTCCAATAAGCAGATCCGTTGGAATGGTCGCCATGTTAGAAGCTATAACATTCAATTCTTCAGTCATCAAAATAAATTACTAAGACTATTAAATCCAAATTATATTTCATAAAATCTGATTATATAAACAAATATTCTTGGGACATTTTCTAAATTTTAATTTCAACCAAATATCAACATACCATTGCATTCATACTTGAATTTCAATTTTATTAAAAATTATTTTATTTTAAAATTTCAATTATCATTTCAATTTTAATATCTTAAAATAATTTAAGTTTCAATTAAAACTTTACAAATTTTAATCGTGAACTAATTTAATTTAGTATTTTAATTTTAACTCCTCACAACGATAATGATAAGGGTAATGGTAATTATAATAATAATAATATTGATAATAATAATAATGATAATGATAATAATAATAATAATAATGGTAATAATAATCATAATCATGGTATTTGTAGTAATGGTTGATAATAATTATGATAATAATAATAATAATAGTAATAATCATAGTAACGATAACAATAAATATAATGGTAGTTATAGCTATAAAAATAATAATAAAGGTATTAGTAGTGACAATTAAGAAAGGTAATATATATAATAGCAACAACGATAATGCTAGTAATAAAAATGGGAAACATTGTAGTTATAATCGGGATAAGGATGAAAGATATAATGTGGGTGTATTTAACACAACAAAGGGTGTACAGGCCAAAGAAAAATCTTCGACATGGACAACAAGGAGAAGGACTATGCGAATAGACATAACAATTAATGATATGAGAGTATAGGTTAGCATTTGAAGGAGATAGGAGAATAATGGGACCTAAGAATCAAAAGCGAGCACAGGTCTTCTATCGACAGCTCGTGAACCCGAGGGTTGTCCGAGCAATTACAGTACTAGCGATAATACTCAATTTTTGCGGACAATCCACCACTTGAACACATTACCAACGTTGCTTAGCAACGGGTGCCAAGTGGATCAGAATCATTTTGTATGGCGTTACGAGGGCAACTAGAAGGATAAGCAAGATTTGAAACCCTGTAACCCACCAATATTATTAATTTAAGTTACCCTTTCTTGGTAAATAGTGGGTTTGACAAAATTACTCCTAGGCATGCAGGTTCATATCCAATACTACCATAGATTCATTCCATCCAACTCCCTGCCTCCGCCAACGACCTGCGAGAATGGTTCTGGATTCTTACGCCTAAGGTAGCGGTTAATTAAAGTGAATGATTGTTCGTTTGATAACCCTTTGGGTCAATTCATTTGTTTTGAATTTACGCGCTTTGTAATCAGTTGTAGGACGATTTTAAAAATTCATTGGGAATAAAATCAAATCAGCTAAAGGAGTATATTTATATTCTACAACTGAGGTTGACGTAATCTCTTGGCTGATCTCGTTAGCGGGTCTTCACCAGGGACGAATAAGTGGCGGGGTTGCATCTGGGTACTAGTGCTCAATATACCGATTAATAGTATGACTAATAAATTTTTAATTAATTACACTCGTGTGGAGTCCGGCTGGTACTCGTGGCATCAGGTTCCTCTTTCTTATGCTCCTGAAGCTCTCTTGGGGTTTGTAAATTTCTCCTAGACATATTAGTGATAACTGGAGAATTCTAAGCTGCGTCGGCTGTTATATTGGATGGGTGTGTGTACGGGGTAGAGAAAATTTGTAGTTCACACACACTCGATGTATGACCGTCGCCTGTCAGGATGTTTTCGATCGAAAGTAAGTCTGCAAAATACACACTGATTTTGGCTTGAACTTTTCCCGTTGGTATTTTGGAAAAATCAAATCGATTTTTTCGTGAACCTGGTTATGATAATCGATTCTCACCGTCGCGACATTTCAATCAGTAGTTATAGGAGAATTTATATGCGAAAAATATTCAGTTATCAGATTTCCTCAGATAACATCAGTTGTAACTGAATCTCCTCCGAGGATTATTATCGGGATCGACTAGCTGGGACTAAGTGAGTAAATTATATTTGGTGGGAATCTCAATTATGAAGGAGTTCATTTTTAGATTGACTCTAGTTGTGTTTACCCGCATATGCCTTCATCAGCTATATACGCTTCAGAGTTTCTCTCATCACGATTTCTAGAGATTCTCGATGGGTCAATGGAGTTGGAGTATTTAATGCCTGCGTAAATGGAGATCGTGTCTATGTGACCATGGAATTTCAGTGACACAAATTCGTGTGGATTTTATTTAATTTTCTTCTACTTTTTAACATGCATGATTGTGATTATTGTGTGTTGGGCCAGAACACAAACGGCCTTGTAAATGTTTAAATGAATCGGTAACACACAAGCAAACATAACATGCAGATTTAAACTCAAACCTATTAAAACACCAAATAACCCTACCAAAATGCGAGAAAGAGAACAATTAAATATAAAATTATAAAAACACAAAAATAAATTAAAATCATAACAAAGTGCAACAAGATCCGCACGAAATAAACAAAAATATAACATGAAAACCTAACAACTTGACCAAAATTTGACAATTTATCAAAAAATGCGAATTTCATTAAAAATGGAATAAAAATCAAAGAATTTGAATTAGAAATAATTCAATTAAAAAATGCAAAAGAAAAATTGTCAAATTAAATTACAAAATAATAAAATTAAAGATTAGAATATACCAGAAAATCACAAGGTCAAATTTTGTTTTACTAAATCAAAAAGAACACGCAAGGTTAAGGTCGTACAATAGGTATATATACTGATTCATTTTTACATAATTTTAATCGTCTAATCAGTTTCACAAAACTTGAAACCAGTTTCAAACCGAAGTAATTGTCGAGAGGGCAAAAATTTGATGTGAGTGAGAGATTGTTCGATACTCTCTCCACGTCGTGTCCTCGTAACCTCGAATGAGCTCTGCTTGGATTTCGGCGTGGGGAGAGGGAGTGATGATATGTTATATAAATGCTATGAACAACCATGATGTAACTGATAAAATATATATTAAATCAAAATAGATTTTCTTTCTTGTCGAAATTTTTCCGGCCCACAGCCGACACATACCGCAAGCTATTAAAATCAAATATACTATCGTAAATCGTGTAAGTGTGTGTATTATCGCCAATGATTTCGTGCCCGTGAAGGCTCCGGCGTGATGAACGCAGGGGCTGAAACGTCAATATTATTCCGTATAGGGGAAAAGGGTGAATGGGAAATAGTCTTTTGGCTGTTTCGTCGGCACTCATTTCCTATAAACTCGACCTAAATATTATTTACAACTCACGGCTCAAAATCACCACACCGAGTAGTCCAGTGAGCACTCTTAAACTATTAATATCAACACAAACTTATCTTAGGATCAATTTGGGAAAGGGTACGGGAAAAGCGATTTCATTAAATTGTTGCTATGATCTTACACGAAACTTTGAAAAATAAAATTCTATTGATTGGTAATATGTCCAAAGTCAACTAATAGTTAATAAGTCGATCTTAATTAAAAATTAACGTTTAAAATCTTAATAATGGCCCACTCAAAATATATGCTGTTTACTCCCAAACTTATAAAACGCAGTAAAAATCCAATTAAAAATGTGCCCTTTAAACTATCAGCAATCCAAAGTTTTGTGAGAAATTATAGACGAAGAACGTGATTCAAAATTTCATCACTTTAAATTATTCATAAAATACAAAAGTCTAACATAAAAATCCACCATAATACGAATGCGCTATACGTATATTAATATCACATCCCAAAGGATCTTAGTCAAACCCAGAGTATGTAAAACGGACTACAATGAATTTTTAGTGTAATTAAAACTACAATTAGCTATACATGTTTGGCAAATAATCACAGTCATAATTAACGAAATAATAGGGAAATCGCATATAGTAAAAGGTTCTTATTCTGAAAAAATAATTTTCCAAATTAATGGTTAATCAGATACCAAAATTCCGCAGAGAACCAATTAACTCGCCATAATTAAAAATCAACGTCAATTTTAAGACGAAGTCGAGCCATAAAATACAAAACTTTAAACAAATTAGTCGGACCCACTCTAGACCCGATCTCTCCATGATAGGAATTTAACTTACCACCCACCAATGAAACCTCTAGTGCATGTCAACCAAACGTAAACAGTTAATTAGCATAGGTTGATGATAAAATTTCCAACATAATCTCAACAAACAAGGTCTGAAACCATTTATTTATTAAGAAATTTATAACGGTTGTTCACGTGCTAAAATATGAATAGAGAGATACCATAATGAATTCTGTGTCCCATAACGCTCACGCAGTTGTAATCATCAGAAAGTGAGAACCATTTAATCAATTCTCGTGAAATCTCATTACTGAGAGTGATATTGATCCTCATGGACAGTAGGACATTGTCAAGTCGAATCATAATTGAAATTGTCGGCCACCTGAGAATAATCAACTCCGCAAATTACGTGCAGATCGCCAGAGTAGCCATAGTAAAAGAGAGAGTGAGCCCATGGAAGGTAGAAATTGATCACGGATAGTAAAGCCCTGAAATACGCAAAAGGTTATCCACCAAAACCATTAACTACTTACCATAGAGTGCAAACCACAAGTCTCGTAAATCTCCCAGCGATACTTGAATTCACGCAATGCCTAATCAATTGTGGCCAGAATGAAACCGTTAACCGACTTGAACACTGCAAACAATCTCTAGCCAAATATAACCCAATTTAAAATGAAGAGAATTAAAATTAATACTTACTTGAAAAACCCATGATAATTATTCGCCATAGAACGTGATCGCAATAATCTCCACCAAATCTAATAAATGAATTAGATCAATTAGAAATGAAGTCATTGGCAGGATGATAACTAAGTGTGTGCATGCCCTTTCCTTAAAGATCAATCGATGAGAATCGTAGTGTGCAGACACACAATCATTTAAACAATTTTGTGTCCTGGCCCAACAATACTAACGGATACGTTACGGCGTTGCCTTCCTGACAAGCCGATAGTGCCACTTCCACGCTGCGTATCTGTGTTTTCTGAGCTTGACCGAGTTGCTTTTCCTCCGCCCATCCACGCTGTGCCGCGGTCATCCGTTGATAAATCGCTTTCACCTTTGCGGGTTCCACCCACGATGCTCGGATCTCCTGAATTTCCCGAGTCATTTGGAGTAGCTGGCGATGAAGCACCGCATTCTCCTTGCGCGATTTTACTAACTCCTTGCTTAGAGTCTTGAGCGAACCCATATCTACAATTACACTATTCGTTAACAAATATCACAACTTTGACTATGAAATTCTCATTATTTATTTTTACGTCAGTACATTATTATTTGTCTAAGGTTAAATTACAAAAAGAATCTACCGGGTATCTACCTAAATGCACCATCTAAACTGTCCTAGTTCATTACCACTGCGTCAGTCTTCGACAATTAAAATTATATGAGTAATCAATAATCAAAGAACTAAGATTTTTGAATTTAAAGATTTATTTTAAGACACGAGTTTCTCATCTTCGCATTTGACTCCGGCAACAAGAGTTTGAATTGAACCTGGGTCAATCCCGAGCTCTTGCCGTCCCACAGGACTTCAGTCAGATTCCTGCATGTCTTTCGGTAGTAATCTTCTAGGGATCACTACATCCATGGGCATTGTAGGTTCTGCCAACGCGGGATCGTCCAATTCATAGGATATGCCGTAGGATGGAGCATATCCGTCGGTGCTGGGGATCCTCCCGACAGAAATATATGCGTTTATCCTGGCCAGGTGCCGTCTTGCCATTGCCACCTGCCAGTTCGTTTGCCGTTGGTGATGTTCGAGCCGAGCCAGAGTGAATTCCGCACGTTGTCGAGTTTCACGGGCTGGATTGCGGCCGGGCTCCCTCTTGATAGCCACGTACGGAAGATCTGCTTACTCGTAGTCGTTACGACGACCTTCTCTGGATTCTCTCACGGGGGAAATCGAAAATCCCGCGTCCAACATTGCTTTTCGGCACCCAGTGGTCGATCATGCTGGAAAATTCACCGTGATCCGGGACGCATCGATCCAAGACTCGTCTATAAAAATGAATTATAATATATATGGTTCTCAATATGATTCTCAATTAATGAAAAATATTGTGGCTTTCATGCAAAATCTTAGCAGATCTCTCGATTTTGTTAGTAATTATCGTAATGTTGGAACTATTTATACTACATTTGGGTGGCGGTATCCGGTCAAGGGATCCTGGTGATTAAGTCTCACCCGCAGTCATCCAACTTAGCTCTTAGGATTTCTTTATCGAACGGTCAGTAATACGGAAATTGTTTATCAAGGCCTTTGGCTCTGTTTCCTCACCGAAGTTTGTCTATAAACCAATACTAATATCGCTTACTTTTATCTACACATCGACTTTATTTAAAGAAAGGCAAAGCCTTTTAATTATTTTCGATGTAAAATTACATTACGCATCAGTAAACAATTCTTTCAAAAATTATTTTATAAAAATCTTGTTATTTTATTTTAATCAGCCCATGAAATCCGATAACAATAAATTTCAACGCTGTTATAATTTTTATTTGGCATAATTAATTCTCCTGTGAAACTGTTAATCGCTCCTTCATACTCGAATTTCTCGGTATTCTTTCCTCGGGTAGATTTCGAGAGTTTGGTTCATTCAAATCGGGACGTCGTATATAATTTTGATGGACAAAGATAGTCAAAAGAAAATTTTATTGATCAATGTGACTATACATTCATATCTATTTTCTCTTCCCCTTGCTGGTTCCTCCCTCTGGAATTCTCCTCATCGATGAGCACAGCTCTCCTTTTTTCATTTTCGGAGTCATGAGTAATTGGTCCTCTGGTACCTGCATTTCTTGTTTATGTTTTGTCGAAAAACCAAATGACTAAATCCAATTATGACTGACTATATATATCTCTTCAACTCAGCATGTCCATTCATTGATATTGATCGGAATAATTTTTTGCCCTCGGTAACGTGGCATTTCAATTTTTCTCTCACTTTCTGGTTTTGTTACAGAGTGTATTGATCATATACGCTTTCTTCAAAATTCATTGTTTGCTGACGTGTCGAACCCATAATTGATCACATGATCTGTGGGTTTATGTTTGTCCATTGATATTAGAACAACTCACTTTTTAGCTATTGCATTCCATTTTTCTGATTATTCTATTCAAGACAAATTCTGGAAAGTATTCGGTCCATATTTACTCAATAAATTATGTTTACCAGTTCTCAAGTCAGTTTACTGCCGTGGTCTTTTAATATCTTGCGCTCGATACGACGTTTCTGTGCTCGAGCTTCCCGAATGTCATAAGAAAATTTTAAAAAGCGATATCTAATTGTTATTTTAAAGTTTAAAAAATTTATTTTAAATTACCACAGAAAAATATTCAGAGTAAATGTTATTAAACTACCAAAATTTTGGAATCATCTCATTCACTCTTCATAAAATTAAGCAATTCCGAATTTATATTTTTGTGTCATTTACAAAGTTTTGTTGGTAAAATCAGAATTTTATTACTTGAATAGTTAAATGAAGAAAAAATATTTAGTAACTTTTATTTTTATTAATATTAATTATTATTATTGTTATTTTATTATTATTATTATTTTCTACAAAATTTGACTATGAATACCTTAAATAAATCTGATTCATAGTCAAATTTTGTAGAAAATAATGTCACTTATAAAGAAATCAAAGGTGAAAAACAAAAAGTCCTTATAATTATTATTCGTAGATGACTCACGTCATTATAATATTCTTGAAAATAAAATTTTTGAAATATTAATGCAAAAAAGCGAAAATCTAATATTTTATTTTTAATTACATTTATTTAAAAAAATAAATTAACTTTTGTTTTCAGTTTGAAATGCTTTTTCCACTAAATTATCAAAATAGACTGATTTGTCTTCTTCATTGGTCTGTCTATCTTCAATTACATCATCCATCTCATCAAATTCCTTTTCTGCCACATTTTCATCTTTACATTCGGTTTCGATTGCGCCCTTACCAGAAGATTTTTTAGCAGTGGAATCAAATTGAACGACATTGCAGGATTCAATGTCGGCATCCGCTGATGAAGGGGCCGAGTTTACATTTATCACAAATATAATAATTCCACATATCAACAAAATGGGTTTCATCTTTCTTTTCAGTTATAGAAAAATTATCGTAAATGGACTCAACAAAATCTAAGAGCAAAAACGTAATAAAACCTATATAGCTAAAATAGTAGAGTAGGTGTAAGCAAGTAGGTTGTTCAACCGTTTGACAAAATGACTCTGGTGGCCAATAATAATCAATGAAAAAATAAAAATTTGACAATGAGTTTGTATTGTTTTAATCACCCTGTTGAAAATATTGAAATGCAAATTAGTTTTTTTATTAAGTGACAAACTCTCTAAATATTAAAATTAATAATTTCATTAATCAGTTTCGACGAACTTTACTGTCGAAAGGAGCTTTTTATAAAGGTAAAAGTCATATATATATATATTATAATAAAAATTTAAATAAAAATTGATATTCAAACTGTTTAAACAAACAATCCTCTTTTCTAGTCAATTAAAATTGTAATTTTTTCATTTGTGAACGGATCATATTTGTCGTTAGACTCCTTTATTATATATGCTAACTTCCGAACAATGTGTACTTGTAAGTATCTCGTTTTTCAATTTACCACTATTGTTGACTTATTAATCCATGTATTTTTGGGACTCTGTCAATTTTTCCATTGCAATATAGGAATATTTCATAAATTTTGTGACCTCCATTTCATAATAATAATTTATATTTGTTAAATTGTCTATAATAAATTGATTTCTATGTTATTGCTTGAATTTTTTATAATAAATATAAAACATAACTTTATTATTTAATGGCCCCGCTAAACTTCTTATGAACCCCCAAGGAGTTGTAGCACCTTGTCAAAAATTATAGTACTTGATGATCATTTTTGGAATTTAATTTTTTTTTCAAATGTCCTAAAAATTTGTGAATACCAAAAAAACATCGATATCTTTACTGATTCATAGTATAAAAACATTTATTTTGTCATTAAAAAATGAAAAGAAATCAGAAGTGAAATTCAAAAGTTTTTATAATGAGAATAATTCTAGTTTAATATTATGCTGAGTGGTTACATAGAAAATCAGGAAGGTTTCTTAAGCGAAAACTCACCTAATTAAGATAAAATATTTTGCTTCAATTAAATTAACTATATCAGTCTATATATTGTGCGTGAGGTTTGAGGTACTCTGAGCATTTGTTTAAAACTGTAAATAAAAAACTTTTCATAATTAATAAATGTGTTAATTAATTTTATTAATTAAAAAAAAACGATTAAAACAATTTTGATTTTTATTATATTTTACTTCCTTTAATCAATAAATCTTACAAAAGTTTTGCTTACCTTGAAAAATGCTTTGGTGGAATTTTTTCTCATAGTTTTGGTTTTGATGGCAATTTTTCATTGTTTACTGTTTTTGGGATGATAATAAATAGTTCTCCTAATTATTATTTCTTTTTAATGAAGAAACCTAATAGTTGACTACCGAAATGTATTACAACGGAGTTACGGTTCCCATATTAGCACTATGGAAATCGATTTGGTAAATTAACACTAAAGGAAATCAATTTGATGCTGAACTGAAAGGAAACTATTATAAAGGCCATAGTCAGCCTTTCTCATGGTCCTGCAGAAAGATTACAGTTTGAGATGGGTGTGTAGGGTTACAATGTTTATGACGCATCTAATGTGTTGGGGCTAATAAGGAGGATTCTATGCTCGGTAAAAGCGATTTATTCTATTGTTTCTAAGGTCGAACAAAGTTACAAAATTAAAAAGAATCAGTGTTGTTAACTGAGCAGTATTTCACTTAGGCACACGTTGATGAATTTTCTATATTGAATCTGTATTTGATAATATATTTGACCGAGAGTTAAGTTCACCAGCAAAATATTTTCTCATTGTTGGTCATTATCAAATTTTACTGGAAGAAAACTGGTTTTTAACAAATTCAGAGTTTAATACTTTCCTCCCCCTTTGACAACATTCTAATGGAGTTTGAGAAAGTATTCATTTTATATTGAGTTTGGTAAATTATGAAAATACTTCACTAGAAAATCTATTCGATTTTCTTTTAACTGACAATCTTTTAGAAATTTTATAGAGAAGTTACATCTTAAAGAAGCGAACAACATTTTCATCCTTTACAGCCTCTACACAAAACTCCACTGAGATACACTCTCTATAAAATAAGTTGATGCAAAAATTAACTTGATGAATTATTTATTTCTTACAAATCACGCTGATTTTAGCCATTTTTAAGATGGCTGCTAAGTAATGTTGGGCTTAGAGTCAAAATTAAAACAAATTTTCAAAACCAATTTAAACAAAAAGGTGAAAATTGTATAAGTTAGAACAAAATGATTAATGTAGTTTTGAAATTGTCAATATGGCTGCCGTAACATAAACACGCACCGCAAGAAGAGACCAAAAATAAAATAAAACATATTAATTAAAACAAATTAAAAATATAACAAAAATTTAATAAAACAAATAATTAATTAAAATTCGGAAAAATGCCTACAGATGCAAAAAGAAACATATGAAAAATAAAATAAACTGCCAAAACCTTGCAAAATAAGGTTTAGAAAAAACACAGGCAGAAGAGGCGACCAGAAAACAAAATATTGGGATTTAAAAATAATATTTTAAGAAAATAATAATAAGAATAAAATCCAACAATAAAATATTAATATATCAAAAAATAAAGAAAAATATACAAAAAATATACAAAAAATTATAAAAATATTTCGAAATAAATAAAATAATTAAAAAACCCTAAAAATGGTGAAAAATCGCCCATTGGTCGCACACAGGCACGAAAATACTATATATACGGCAGTCATTTTCATAATTTCTAACCAAATTTTCACAATTTTTAGACAGACTTACAGAATTCTAGACTACAAATTTTTAGACATTTTTCAGTCAGCCAATTTTTCAAATCTGGTTGTATGATTGTGGATTGTAAGTACTGTTATTTTTTTGTATAAATATATATTTCGAAGTCTTGTTACTTTGATTTTATTCTGGATGGTCGTGGAATCTTTTGGTGCCACTGACAAATCCCCCTAAAATCTTATTTATACTAGGTATTTAAATAGATGGTTCATGGGACGAACCGTGTGCCGGCTAGTGGGTGAAAACCCTTAGTTGAGCTCATGGGGCATGCCTCGTGAACCCCTCGGCAGTTCGCAGTCGGTTCTGGCTTTGTGCACAGGACTCTACGCAGGGCGCCGTTGTATACTCGAGGCGGCTGCTGAAAATGTGGCCGGAGTGAGTCGGAATAAAATTCGGGAAGTGCGACTTTAGTTAAAGAGAATGAAGTTTTGTAGGGAAAATTTAAAACATCGTCAGGAAATTAATTGAAAAATCAAGTAGGAAAAGATAAGTTAGTGTAGGAATGTAAATTTGGAAGTATTTTTTCCAATAGTTGAATGATATAACCTGACAGAAGAGAGTAACGTTTATTGAAGTGATCGCAGAGGGTTGTAATTACTTAAATTCATGGGAAACGTACCGGGAATTAAGGAATTGTTAATCAAATCTTAATATAGGTAAAGATTAGGAAAAATGCAGTCGATTCCGTGATTAAACAAATGAAATAGGAAATTTACCTAAAAATAAGGGAGGAACGCTGCCCAAATTTTTGAAGAATATTTTTATAAATAACGCGTAAAGATGACAAATAAGTATGGAAATGGTAGGAATAGACGAGTAAGGACCAGGATATAGAAAAAGAAAGACGTAAGACCTTCCATCGGCAGTCCAGAACCCGAAAGTGAAAATATCATGAGGAGTAGTTCTAGAAATGGAGCTCACCTGCTCATGAATTTTCAACCCTTATGTACATTACCAACATGGAAATCACCATGGGTACATAGGAGGGATAGAATAATAATCTTGTTGGCGTTTAGGGGGTAGATACACAAAAACCCTAGAAAAAATAAATAAAAAAACCAACCCCATTCGCCAACAGTAAGACTTTCTTAAAACATAATTTTTAAGGCTTCCATTTGGATTTCATAAAGAGATGAGCTCATTATTCAAGCTCTTAAAGGTTAATTTATTCTCACAATTTTATATATATATCTTTATTACCAGTGCTGGCCCTAGACATTTTGCTGCTACAGGCAAGATTTATTTTGGCCGCCCCTAACACGAGTAGAATTAAGTAAAATAACAAAAAAAATTAAGTAAAATAACAAAAAACACAAATTTGCTAATTATTCATTTGTAAATATAACCAAATAAGTGCAAACAAGCCTCCTCTAGTCCTTTTTGATGTTCCGAGATTATTCTTTTTATTATTTTTTCACAATATATTTTTTTAAAAATTCGAATATTGTTTTCCAATTTTTACATGCAAGTATTAAAATTACGAGGGACGCATTCGGCCGCCCTCATAAAACGGCCGCCTGCTCTGCCTTTAGTAAAGCCAGCCCTGTCTATTACTAATTTTTCTACATTTTTGGAAAATTATTTATTTTATTTTTAGACATTTCAATTTTAATTGTATTAGATCTATTTTAAACTAATATTTATTTGTTTTAAATCATTTAGTGAGAAATTTTCAAATTTAACTAACTATTCTTTCAAATTCTTAAAATCGTCTATCCTTAACGTACTACTTTTGACTGCTGTCGACCTAGCCATGTGTCCATTTTCCAAATATCATATGTTTAAAATTAATTTATTTAATTGAACTTTAGAAAGTCTTCAATAATTCTCCAAAATCCTCTTAAATTATAGTGTAATTTTATTTCTAATGTCAGTTTTGGCTATGACACACACATTTATTATAGATTAGTTTTTTAATTTATTATTTAAGATACAATTTAATGTCTATTTATTTTCAATTTAATGTTCTTTAATATATTCACCTATATATGGAAATTAAATTAAACTAAATTTTCCTGTTACTGAATTTTAATAATTAGAAACGATTTCGAGTTCGACGTTTAACCTACACCGCTTTAAACAAAAATGAAAATTTTTTCGTGGTTATTTAATTTATACACTAACTCACATTAATAAATCTCTGGAGACAAAAAGAATTGGGAATTTATTTAGTTTTTCGAATAACACTCTGAGCGCTTTATTCAAATTTAACTCCCATTAAAGGGGGTACTCCTCGAGCACAATACCTAAGCATTTTTTTACGGGGGAAGACAATAGTTTTATTGTTGTTCATTAATTTCAAATAGGAAACCATTTTTGTTTACCTAATTTATTAAACAAAATATATTTACAACTAGGTAAAAAATGAAAAATAAATTCTAGTGTGTGTTTATCTCAAGAAACTGTAACTCGGAAAATTAAATTTATCTATGATAATTTTTTGTGAGCAGCTTTCGCCAGTTTTACTATAAACAATATATTATTTCATTACACTTGATCAAAAAAATAATACAGTTATAAATTGTTTTTCGTGATTGCAAACAGTACGTAACAAAGGTTTTTACTCCCCCCCATTCAGTTATCTAATAAAAAATCTGACCTTTCTAAAAATATGTAACTTTTTACTTTAGATTCTGATACTAAGAAAATAATTTAATTAAGTTTCACCTAATTTTTATTTCTAAAATTAAAAACTTAATTTCAATGGTAAATTCTGGAAGACAGAGCCAATTCGATTTTGCAATTTCTTGATGTCTGGTTTTGAACTAAATATCTCTCAAACAACATTTAAGAACTTCAAAGGGTATCCAATTTAAATATTTATACATTAATTGTAATATATTTCATTTCGAAAATCTATTGTAACTTCGACTTTTACCGATTCTAAGAAGCTGGCCAAATTTTCGAACCGGCCAATATTTAATTTTTTTTATAAGGCCGCATTTTATGAACAGTTGGGTCATAAAATCCGAATTTTTTAAACTGTTGTTTATTGTTTTCACATATTCAACTTATCCTTTAGTTATTTGTGGATATTTTTTTGTGCATTCAGTTTACGAGCCACACATCGTATAAATGCAGCCTAAATTGTTCGCCTATTCCCCAACCAAACTACGCCGCTGATTGTAACTATAACTAGATTGTTGAAGAAATATTATTATTGGAGTTGTTCAAATGCTTGAAAATTTATAATTAATAAAATAGAAAAATAAAATTTAATTTTAATCTATCATTGAAAATTACAATTTAATAAAAATGAAATATTATTATTCGTTTCCAAAAGCTTTTCGAAAAAGTCCATCAAAATATTTCGAAAATTCCTTCTCACCAAAGCACCGTACTTTCATGTTTTCGTCTTTGTCTTCAAATCCTTTTACTTCGATTTCATTGTCAGGACATTTTTTCTCAGTTTCAATATTCTCAGCTGAATAGTCATTGTTGGATTTCACTTGGACCTCATTAAAGACCTCCAGTGCTTTGTCAGCGTGGAAGGGCAAACAGTTTATCATTGAACAGAATATCATTCCAAAAGCAAGCAAAATAATTATGTTCATAGTTGTTTTATCAATAAGGTTAAAAATATTAATTTTATAATACAAAAGAGATTAAATATACATCGTACGTAGGTTTCGCGAGTAGGCGGAAAATGGTAGCTACCTTTTATAAAATAAGTTCACACGAGAACAACTGAACAAAATCAAGTTGATAATTTCAATATTTTTTTTGCTATTCAGCCTAAATAAAGTCGTAAATATTATCATAAAACTGTGGTGAAATATTACCTGATAAAATTACAAAAATGTGAAATTATGAAAAGAGGGGTACGATTTTAAAAAGAGCTCCTTGCACGCCCTAACATTTTTAAACTAATTCGTCCAAAATTTTATTATTTTTGATAAACTTAACTAGCACCAATGTTATATATTTTTTATTATTATCTCATTGTTGGCATTTGACGTAACAAAGCCGAAAAAATAAAACACAAAAATCAGATGAAATCAAAAAAAAGTGCAAAAATTAATTTTAAAAAATCAAAAATATAAAATAAATATTTTGCAGTTGAAACAGGTATGAATGAATGCCAAATGATGAGCCAAATTTAAATATAATAAGTTAAAATAAATAAAATATTTAAAGAAAATTAAAATTAATTAAAAGTTAATTAGCATATGTAAACCCTAATTAATGGAAGACCCGAGCAATGTGAGAAACCCGGATTGTGATTACAATGATTTGATCTCTGGAAATCGGGCGCAGCGAATAAAAATTACGGATCAGAGTGCGGCATTGGTAGCCTCATTCACTGAAGCCAAACTGGTCGATATTTGGAAATGGACTTAAATCTGATTCCAGCACACCATGTGACCGACAAGGAAATCGTACATCTGGACAAAACGCCGAAGACCAGCAAGAAGCACCACCCCAGCAACAACAGGCGACGTCGTGAACATCACCGGGCTGAGGGTCAGTAATACTCGCCAACGCTTCAAGCGTTCTGGCTAGGGCAACTGCAATCATAGCCAAAATGCATCCAGAGTTCGTACAAACAAATCAGCAGGCGTCGATGGTATATGCTAATCCTTCAGATGAAATGAACTTGAATATCAATCTCGGTCAAGTGACAATGAAATCACCCACTTCACAACGAACGACTGTGAAAGCCCAAAGTTTGACCAGTTCCATCTGCTTTTGGACAGATTATTTCGAAATCAAGATGCCGCGACGTAGGAAACTCCCCCTCGATATGGATAAAGGTGACGGGACAGAGCTGATTGATTTGAATAGAGATCAGAATTGGCTACCTGGGATTATCCGGACCAGGAGTTCTTCTACACGTTTATCATATATATGCAGCTATCGATCCAAATTGCCAAAACACTTTGTAAACGTTCGGTTGTCGTCGTAGAACAACCAGAGTCTAACGAAGATCTCGTTATTTTTTGTTATTAGTTTTGGTTATTAAAATATGGTTTTATGAAGTTTGTGATTTTATGTAAATAAATGATAGAGATAAATGGTAATGATTTAATACCATCTCTTTTAAAGCAAGATCGCTGCGGACTTCTTATGTGCTAGTAGAAAGAGAGGACTTTGGAAGATGACAGATGTGTACTATGTTATAGGAATTTTCTTTTGCAACTATATCAAGTAATTAATTATAATTATAATTTAATAGTGTATCGGAGGTGTGGGTACTTTAATTTGTTAATTAAATAAAATAAATAAAACCTTTTAAATCAAATTACTACATCAACATAAAATTTGTAGGGGAAATTTCAATAGAATCGTTTAGTAAACTGAAAATATTTACGAAAGAGACGATTTCCGAAGGAATATTACTAGAAGCAGTGCTCACCTGCTCGTAAGATTATCGGCCTTTATGCACAGTACCAACATGGGCTTACCCATGGGTGTATGGTGGTATGATTAAAGTTGTGGGGCGTCTAGGCGAGCTAGAATGAACCCTAGGTTAAGAAAAGTCTTGTGAGGAAGAGAGCATGAGTCATCAGAGTAGGGACACCGATTCAAACAAAATTTAATTTTTCGACCCATTACACCATCAATTGGAAAATGGGTTATGTATAAGTGAAGAGATCTCCAAATTGACAATAAATTAATAAACCAGATAATAAACCGGATTCATAACATAAAGAGGTGCTCTGCTGTTAAACAAATAGCGTATTCAATTACGAGAACACTATAAGAACAGGAGAAAATTTGGATAAATTGTCAGTTGGTTGAAGACACATTTCGGAAACTTCGAAGGTTAGAAGAATGGTCAAAAATAACTGAGTTCCAGTCAATATTAATAGAGTTCTAATATAGTTTGTTCTTTATGGGAAATATCAGGTGTACAATCTACTTGAATACTGAAATATTTTGAATTCTTGACTTTAGAAACTATTTTTTAGATATCTCATTAGTCAGTAATACGATAAACATATTTTGAATAGTCTTATAAAGGTAGTGGCTATGTATTTCTTTAGATTTAATTTTTTAAGTATCGTATCATATTTGGCTAAAAACTCAACTAAACCTAAAAAATTCCCAGTTTTCGGACATCCAAAGGTTTTGTTAGTACCTCTAGAAGCTAAATTTTGCTTGGCCAGAAAGACAACCGCATCTTAAATTCTGCTATGAATAAGAATAAGTTCTTAGAATCTGATCAATTGTGTTATCATTTTTTAAATCAGCTTCTAATTTTTTCCATTTCATGAAACAATTCGTATGAAAACATCCAGTTTCATGCTTTTGGATAATATCCGATAATTTTTGCCAACTCTTATTTCCTTTAATGAAACAATTTTCTTTTTCTGATTCAGTTCCAAACAAGAAACAACAAAAGCTAAATTCTTCATTTCTAGCGGTCGAATAAAGAAGCCATGTTCGTTTTTGTCTCACCATTTACTAACGTTATCATAAAATAATGGCTGGAAAATGATCTTCCATTACTATTCTTTGGAAATTTTTTACGATTTATTTGTTTTGGACCTAACTTATTAGCAGGAGATCCAAAAAGAGATGTCGAAAATGCTAAACGTATTTTTATCAAAACTAAAATTATTAGTAGAGCATTCATATGGAGCTACGAGTCAGTGGCGTAGCCGAGGGGGTTAAGGGGTTAACCACCCCCCATTGAATTTTTCATGTACAAATATTTGTCGAGGTCAAGTGCCTAAAAGATCATCCATCTAAATAAAGAAAAAACAAGAGACTTTTTTCCTTTATTTTATTTACTGGAAATGTAATGCTGTGACACATGCCTGTACATTGTGATTATTTGTTTCGTTAAATTTTATTTTGATTATTTTTTTTAATGTCCAATACGTTATCTCCGTACTTAATGGATTCAGCGAATGATGTCATTATTTCGTGCCTTCGGCACCCTCATTCGTCCACGCTTGAAATGATTGACCATAATATTAATAAATATTTCTCAACTCCAACCCTTCAAATTTACGGCTTTGAAACTTGATAAAGACCAAATCGAAAATTTGAGTTACAAACAATTTATTTTCGATCTTCATCAGCAATTGAAGTTTAAATGTTTTATTAGTTTTAAATTTATTTAATTAGATAAAAAAATATTTTTAGTTTATGAGAAAATATATTTTATTTTATATTAAAATTCTTTTTTAAAATTATTATCTGTTAATTTAAATTTAAAACAAAATTTCATGAAGTTATGAAATATTAATATCATTATATTTTATTCAGTTTCTTACAATTTATCCTTTAGTAATTATGGGAAAATTTTTAAATTTGAAATGTGAAATTGAAAAATATATTGAAAATAATTTGTTTGATAATTTGATGATTTAAAAAATAATTTTTTGAAAATAGGAAAATAATGAAATTTAAGATTACAGATTTCACCAGGCTAGAAAAATTAGGAGAAGGTAATAATAATATTCCATAATAAATATAAATTATTTACATTCTTTCATAGGAACTTACGGTGTGGTTTATAAAGTACTAGAAAACACTACCGGTGATTATTATGCTCTCAAAAAGATTAAAGAAGTTGATTCCGAAGGAATTTCTTCGACAACTTTAAGAGAAATTATGCTCCTGAAAGCTCTCACTCATCCTAACATCGTGCTGATGGTTGATGTGATTGTCAAAGGTCACAAAGTCTACATGCTTTTCGAATTTGTCAATGTTGACCTCAGAGTTTATTTGAACAAATTAGATTATTTATTAGATAAACAAATTGTGAAAAGCTTTACTTATCAAATTTTACAAGGGTTATTGTTTTGTCATTTAAGACGATTCTTTCATAGGGATCTAAAACCCGCAAATATATTGGTTGATACTAATAATTTAGTAGTTAAGCTGGCTGATTTTGGGTTATGTAGAACGTATACTGCTCCTATGAAGAAATTAACTGAGACTGTAAGAAAATTTAATGTTTATATTAAATTTATTTTCATGTAATTATAAACATCCCCTTTCAAAGCACATATATACGTTTTATATAATTTTACTCAGTAATAAATTACTTCATTTTACTATTAATTCAACATAATCATTTAGTATATTCTATTTAGGTCGTGACATTGTGGTACAGGGCACCAGAACTACTTTTAGGCAGTGAAACATATTCATGTGCGATTGATATTTGGTCCGTTGGATGCATTGTTCCCGAAATGATGTCGACTGTTCCTCTGTTCGTAGCAGATACTGAAATTTATCAAATATTTAAAATTTTTAAAGTATTGGGCACCCCCACTACAGACGAATGGGAAAATATGAAGAACATGAAAAACTATAACCCAAATTTTCCCAATTGGCCTTGCCAGTTAGACCAGGCTTTGAATTGCGAATCCAACACGGTCTACTATGATTTTATCAAAGTAGGAAAATATCAATTAAAATGAGACTTTGAAATTTATTTTTTATTCAGAAAATGTTAAACTATAATTCAAATGAAAGAATGAATGCAAGGGATTGTTTGTTGCATCCGTACTTTGATGATTTAGACAAAGAATCTTTACCGGCACATAACCTCGAGAAAACCTCTTGTTCCTTTGGCACTTCAAATTTTTACAATCACCTTTCTTTGGAAAAATATATGAAATAAATGTTTTCTTTTGAAATTATTTATTTTACCTTTAAAGTATTTCGTAATTTATATAATGAAAATGACATGCGTTAACATTCAATTTAATATACTACTGTTAAAATTCAATTTAATATACTACTGTTAAATATCGGAAGTTTTTAACTTCCTGGAATGGAATTATTTTTTGCTAAACAATTTATCAACCGGAGCTGTTTTGGCCTTAAAATAATGCATAATCAAACGTTTGTAAATTTTTAAGTAACATTGCTTTCGTAAGGACGAACTCATTGTTTTGGATTATGTAATGCACAATAAATGGATTGTCCATCCGACTTATTAACTTTTGGTAATATAATGTCTCTCTCCTTAGATTCGTGTCCAACTACATAACCATTTTATTAGATTCTATGAATAAAAAGCAAATGGAAATTAATTATTAATAGAAATTTTAAATATAGCACTTTTTTATAATTCGACAAATTTTAAAAATGCTTTTTTATGAACGGTAAATATTATAAAATAATATAAATAAATTTCTATTAAAACAAATAATGCGATCGGCTGTGAAATGTTTTCATAAAAACTGGAGAATACCGAATTTCATAATATCTCATACTGAGTGTAAAAGTATTTATTCAGTATTTTTATTACATAATAGTCATGTATACATGTAATGAAAAATCTTTCCAAAAACCATGAAAAGTAAAAATTCGACACCAATGAAAATTTGTGAGTACCCCAAATTCCCACATAATTTGATGAGTTTATCGGATCTTACACTTTACTGAAAGATGAAGAGTAAAACAATATATTTTCTTGTTTCCTTAAAATTCGAGGAAATACGACAGGGAAAACCGACATATCATATACTGTAAATATTTTAACAATTCATATTGTCTTCAAAGCTAGAAACTTGATCTATGACTATCATTTTGGGAAGCTTTTGAATACTTCCTACCAATAAAATTGGAAAATTTTTGACCGTGTCCAATATTTTTGGTTCAATTTATATAGTGATCAAATTGAGGAGATTACCAAACAAGCGGTGAAAATTGAACATTGCAATATTCCAACATATGTTCATCAAAAGGAAACATTCATAAATGTATAATGATACCAAAACAATATTGTAATTGTTTGAATTTGTTGACACTAAGAACATAAATTATATTTGGATCCTTTATCTGGTTTAGATGTCTGTGTTCGCGTTACAAGTCACTGACTTAGAAGAGTTTGAAAATATTTGGAAGTTTTGCCTCACGCTCCATATTCCAAACTTGACACCTTCCGATTTTCATTTAAGTTTATTATAAGGACTTTTTTTTTCACCTCTGATTTCTTTATGAGTGGCATAATATTTACTGCAAAATTTGACTATGAATCAGATTTATTTTAGGTATTCAAGAATTTTCGGCACAGCCTTTTTCAAGTGATTTCGATCATTACTTACTTATTTAAAAAATAGGAGTAAAATTTATATATTTTTGTATTTTATATTGATTTTATTATTTAAATTTAATTTAAATTTTAATTAATATTGATGTTTTAAATTTATTTGATTTTTGATAAAAAAAAGTTTCTGCGGCTTGTCTTTGTAATGTGTTTTTGAACGCGTCTAGTAATATTTGGCAATTTGTTTCGTGAATTTAGTGGTGCTGATTTGTGTACTTTTTCCCATTGTTCATGGTAATTTTTCTTAGTAAGTAATTTCATTTAGTAATTTTTCTGTAATTTATATATGTAATTCAAAAAATAAAAAAGTTTAAAATAATCGATTTTTACAACAATCAAGTGCAATTTTCAAAAATTTTCATTTAAAAAATCTTTTCAGAAAATGTTTAAATAAATTTTTTCGAAAACTTAAATTTCCATAAGCATAAATCCAAAAATTTGACGAACTGTCGATGTTGCTCACCAAAAGTCCAACAACATTGAGCATGTTGTATAAAAAAGGAGTCTGATTTGACATGATAATATAGCCGTACATAACCATTGGGATTTGACAGAATAAAAAGAGAAATGAAACCATTAATATAGTTTTTGTAATTTTTGCGTTTCTCACATCATCTTTGAAATCGGAGTTCAATGATTTTATTGTCATTTCTCTTCTCATTTGCAGAGATCTGATCAAGCTACGAATCATAAATATATTCGCCGTAACTGTCCCAATGACCGGTATCACTGAATCCAGTATAGAAGTGGTTGAGAAGCTGTACGCAAACGGCAAAAACGAGGCGCTACCAATACTGGTGTATGTTATATTATTACAAATTGCGATCTTTAAATTGGTTTCTAAATATTTCGGTAAGTTAGCAATTAAAACAAAAATAGTTATCCCAATAAGAATGTTGAAACATTTTTTGGTCGACACATACTTGTGGGACTGCAATGGAAACGCAATTACCACAGCTCTTGTCAACGTTAACATCATCATAAACCAGTTTCGTATTCCCACAAATCCGGCTTTGAGTGTCCAACCTATTGCATGGATCGCTCCCAAATAATAATTCCAAAACTTACATTTGTTTGGTATGAGGTCCATGTAATGACAAAACACATCAATTGCGTTACAAACCAAACAGACTTCATCAACAACCGCAATACATTTCATATAGAGATTCAATGTTGAATCTGTTGGATCTTTGGATAAAACATAATACGAAAGTGGATTTAAGAAAAACCCTTTCAACATCATGAAACAATTAATGACGAGGAGAAATATTGCGAATGGAATGAACCAAAAGTCCGAATCAAGAAATACGTACTCAGTCGGAGTGCATGGAACGAATTGAAAAAACGCATATTCCGACATTGTATTTTAATGTTCTATTTTACCTATTAAACCTTTTATACTTTGTGAAAAATAATGAGATTTTTTTTACAATAATTTTAAATTGATGACGAGGACAATTTTAATTTCCATTTGCTTTTTGTTGTTCGGCTTGCAGTGCATTTTTTTTGTTTGTTTCAATGATAATCAATCCTTTTAGTTTATTAAAAGAAACAATTTGTTCTGAAATATACTTAAATGCGAATTAAAACAAAAGAGCAATTTTATAGGTAAAATCTAAAATTTTAAATAAAAGTATATTCATTTTTTAAAATTTTGCCTTATTAATAGGTGATTTATTCATTTAATACTAAATTATATAAACCAGTTTGATATTTTTTATTTAAAATTAAAATATAAGGCTGTCCGGAATGAATGTCCACTAAATGGATTATAATTCAAAAGACGTACAAATATATTTAAACGTTTGTTATTTAATCAAAATATGATCCATCAACAATAATACACTGTTGCTATCGTTGCGAGAGCACTTCTCTACCTTCTTAAAAAAAGTCTAGCGTTTGAAGTCCAAGAAAGTGATAACTATCTACTTTTTCTACTCAAAATCTTTGAATTGCACGTCCTTAATATAAAGACTTAAATGTCTAAATAAGTATAAATCAGTTGGTAATATAACGGGTGAAAAAGGCGGATGCTATAAATCGTCAGATCCTGAGTCTTGTTTTTTTTTATAGTGACTTTCGATACCTGAGGCCTATTGTTATAATGCAGGATAATTGGACATTTTCTTATTAATAATTGCAAGGTGACTAATGGTGAGTTTTTCATGCATTTTTTCTAGTTCTACACAGTTTCGTTCAGAATTGATTTTTGTACCTATTTTTAGAAAACAATGTAGTACATCATACTTTGACTACCAGAATAAAAGCATCACTTAATTTTTATGAAGTTGTGCTTTTGGAAACTGATTTAGGTATTGATGTTTATCCAACCATTCTCACGACCGCTCAGGATTTTCATATTGAATCCATTTCTCATCACAGGTAAAAATATTATTAGAAAAGATGACTTTCGATTTCGTGATTGAAGAGATATGCAAAGTAGTAGGATGTGAGCCCGTCAGATACAAACCCCCCTTGGCTTACGTAATTATTACGTAACATTTGACTTCTGCACGCGCTGTTGCTACCTGGATATTTACCTTTGTCCACTATTTGCTACCTAGTAATTGACCTTTGGTCAGTGACCTCATGATTACATCACTTGACCACTGGTCAGTACACACTTATTATGTCACTGGTCACACTTATTACATAACTGGTCACTTATTACATCACTGATCACTACTCGGAGACTAGTTACCTAACTGCTATTATGTCACTGGTCACTTATTACATCACTGGTCACTACTCGGAGACTAGTTACCTAACTGTTATTATGTCACGTAGTTGTGGACCAACACACCTACCTTCTAGAACCTTCCACACACCTACCTTCTAGAACCTTTGGTTCTTAAACATTTCACACACACACACCAACTGCACACATCCGTACCCATCCGTACCCATCCATACCCATCCATACCATCCGTACCCATCCGTACCCATCCATACCCATCCGTAGACTTAGCAAAATCACTCACTAGTACTATTCAAAATTTTATTAAATATAACAAGTTTGTTTCACAGTGAAAAGAATATGCTCAACATGAAGCATGCAATTCATACTGCAATCGTAGTAGAGAAGGATGAATTCAAATGTAAGTTATCAAGTATTTGATCAATCAGTCTCTTCTGCAATTGGCGTCTTCTGAATTTTCTTTTGCTTGATCTGATATGAGGATTCATCGGCGTCGTCATCCGGCATTGCAAATATAAATCATGCAGTAAAAAATACTACGAACTAAGCTCTGATTTGATTTTCTAAGTTTTCTAAATTCAATTACGACTTTTACAAAGGCAAAAGTCAGGTTAATAATATTGAATTTAAAGATAAATTAGGAATGTAGTCTGAATCATTTCAAACAAATAAAATAATTCTGATCTCAATGAAAAAGTTTAAGTTAGTTTAAATATCCATTATTTTAAATTAATTGCAGAAGTCTGGTAGAATGCCATGAACATGGTAATACCATATTTTAGCTGAGTGCAGGATATTGCTCATTGCACATTCTTTTAGCAGACCTTCTGTTTGAAGTGGTTCAATGCCAAGTTTACAAATCAGATCATAAGTTGATGGAGGAGTCGACCCTAATGCACCAATAATACAAGTGTAGAGCTCTACCTGATAATCAGGTTTGGCTACCTGTAATTCACTCTGAAGCAAGCTATATTTCTCAATATTTGCCTTATCAGTCAACTCAAAATGTGAAACAGAATCCACTGGACACTTAATATCAATCATGAATATTCTTTTTCTTTCAGTATCAGTTATTATAAGATCGACGCGTTGTTTAGAATTCAGGACAAGAGAACAAGAATGATCAACCACGACAATAAAATTAGGATTTTTTAGATTATTCGTTATTATCTTTATACAGTCATTGTGTCTCTCTAATGTCAGTATTTGGTGAATCTTACATGACTGTAAGGCATGAGACATAGTTTCATCCTCTTTCTCACAACGTCTACAAAGTCTAGAATCCCCTTTTCTATTAGGCTTTGCATTGATGTTAAGTGTATTAGTTCGCGCTCGATGTATAAAGTTCCATGCAAATTCGCCAAGTTTGCTTTAAAAATTGCTTTATTTATTTGAGGAGATAATTTTATAGCCGCTGCAATCATGTCGCTTTTATTACTCAGTTGCCACTTTTGCATATATGAGTCGTACAATGCAGAGTGAAATATCTTAGAAATTGCTTTTCGAAACTTAGTCGTAAGTATGAAAGTTCCATGACTCTTTGTTATCAGATATAAAAAAACTTGCTCTTTAACAATATGAAAAGATACGGAGATTGAGTGTTCTCTTTTAAAGTAAATTATTGAAGTACGAGCACGTTGAAATCTCGTTTTCCTTCCACCATGATTCAATTTAGTTTCAGCACCATTAATCCAATCAAAACTTTGTTGTAATGTAGGCTCTTTGATTCCAAGACGAGGACCCGTTACAAACTTTAGAGAGTCAATATTAACTTTTCTCGAGTAATCGCAATTGGAAGTAAAGAGTCGGAAAAAGTGCACAATTGTTTGAGTATGATATTCATCAAGCAAATCGACACACGAAGCTCCACCATTTTCAGTTGAGTTGTATAAATAAACTGTCTCAGAATTGTGCGGCAAGTTCAAAATTCTTCTCAGATGGCCACGCAATTTATTTGAGTTATTGCCACAGGGATTAGTATTTCCTTGAGAAGCTGATAAAGCCATAGTTTTAATTTCACGTGTTCGGAATGCAAATGTTAGTCGAGAATGAATAAAAATCTTGTAGGCCTTGAGTTTTTGCCAACCAAATAAACCGGAATCTGCAATTTATTTTGTGTCACTAACAACTTTATCAAGAATTGCATAGGGACTTTGATCATTGTCCTCACCTACTGGAACACCAAGATATTGATAAAATTCTTTTGACAACAATTTTTTGATCTCCTTTTCATTTATCAAGATCTCACTATTGATGTTAACTCTGGGAAGCTGCATGTAGCCACACTTCTCCGGTCGGTATTCAAATCCTATTTCTGTAGCAGCTTCAACAGCAACATCAACAATTTTTTGAAGGTTCTCGACATTGTTTGCAACAAGTGCAATGTCATCTGCATAAGCTAGAACTTGAACGGGCAAATCACCAATCATAAATGGTTCAATACATGATCTACTTATTGCTTCAAGAACAGGATTAATGGCAATCGAGAAAAGAATCATTGAAAGAGGACATCCTCGTTTAACTCCTTTTTTGATTGAAAGATTAGGTGTTACAATTGGGCCACAGCTGTAGAAAGATTGAGTGTCGGTGTAAAGTAATTTGACAATAGTAATAAATTCTTCGCTAACGCCAATAGTTTTCAGAACACTCCACAAGTAGTCATGAGGAACACTTCCAAATGCGTCCTTAATATCTAACCAAGCAATAGCTAATGGGGAATTCTTGCTATATTTCGAATGCTCAAGTGCAGAAGAAAGTATTGAATTGTGCTCGACACAACCTTCATGGAAAGAGCCACCCTTTTGCCCAATATGCAAAATATCGTTACAAATCACCCATGATGTTAGGCGTGTAGTTAAAATAGACGCAAAGACTTTATAAATAACAGACAGCAGAGCTATTGGTCGCCAAGATGAAACTTTATCATAATTATCTGTCTTATCAGGTTTCGGAATTAGTATAGTCTTGAAAGTTTTCCAGCTAGTCGGAATGATTTTACTACTGATGATTTTATTAAACAGGAAACTTAACAAAATACCTTCAGGGTCAAGAAGAGCAAGATCTTTGTATTGAATACCATCAATACCCGGTGAAGTGTTATCAGCTCTCTTTAATTCATAAATAACTTTAAACGGTAAAATATCTACAAGATTGAGAACATTTGTCGTGCTTCGACAATCTTTAAGAATTTTATTCCATGAATTCGATACTGGGTCCTCGTGGTTAAATTGGTTCAGAATATCCTGAATTTCAGGCCTGACAGTGACTGGTAAGTCATTAATAATTTTATAAAAAGTTAATTTCATATTAATTAAAAATTCTGATCTACTTTTATATTTACTTATTATATTTGAGTTTTGTTTACTTCCTAGGTATGGTTCGTGGGATTTAATTTCAGTGAAATTATTTAAGTGAGGAATTTGTCGAATAATGCTTTCAACTATTTGATTAACATCAGCATTTTCAAAACTAATAATTAATTCAAATACTTTATTTTTACGTTGTTGTAAGTCAAATTTAATTGTTTCTTTTGCTTTTGTTAAAATTTTCTCTTTATCTTTGTTATTGATCTCAGAAACAATTGGAAGAACAGAGTTGATAATTCTTGCTATTTCTCTCAAATTAATGTTTTCAAGGGACATATCATGCGCATAGTTGTTGATGAAAGCACATATTAGAATTTTACTGAGCAAACCTGAACCACGAACATCATGTGGACATTTGCCTGCTCTAATGGCACAACCACGTGATTTTCTTATTTCATTTATTTTAGTAACTAATACTTTACAAATAAATGTATAGTTTAGGCTGACATCAAGTGTTGTTGGATCCAGAAAGTAATGCTCGTCAGTGTTATAATCAATTACCATTAGTGTTTCCCGAGACTTTGGTAGAGCAAAAATGGCAAATACAACTTTCGCGTTTTGGAGGCACTTATAATTCAAATGTTCATTCAAATAATGAGTACAATCGTCAAGAATAGCAGTACACATTGTGAAACCCAAAAGAACGAAGTCTGTTGATAAACTTAAATTATTAAAATATTTTATTAAAATCCTGTCGGTAATCTTTCCATTTATTAGATTTAAATTTAATGAAATTTCAACACACTCTTTAGTGTTGATATCATTAAGTAGCTTATATATTTTATCGTGTTGAAAATCCCTATCTAAAATCAATTTTTCCAAAAACACAATGAAAGCAGTGGCATGAAAAGTTGGATCATCTGAAATGAAGCAGCGGTGGAGAATACCATGATTTATTTGAAATTTTATTTTCATACTCAAGAAAAAACTATTTAAATAATCCGTAAAGTTTCCTCCTATTTCGGTTAGTCTATCAGAAATATCAGTCTTTCGAAAATCGAAAATATTACAAGTCATACGACGGGTCGAATAGAGAAGTAAACACCAATAATTTTCATTGGGAATTATGCTAATGACATGTTGAACCCAGCTAAGTACAATATTTGTATTTACTAAAACTGGTTTTCCAATCTTATGCCAAATTTTTTACTCATAACTGTTATAACAGCTCCTGAATCCCATAGCATATCAATTTCAGCATTTCCAACTTTCATTTTGCTCCACTGTCTTCCATCACTCGTCTGATACATCACATCTTTTCTATCTTCATTTCAATTTAAATTATTATTTATTGGTTCAACCCGATTGACATAATATAAGGAACAAGTTTGCTCTTGTTTTTTTGCTGCATAACCTCATGATCTATTACATCTTCCTCGCGATACAAATCACTATTTTCATCATAAATGCACATAATTGGTCTATTATAATTTTTGCTTCCATTTGTTAATAAATGACAGTGTCTATATGTATGTCAACCTTTTCCACACATTAGACATTTATTTTTCAATGGGCATTCGAAACGTAAGTGGTAAGTGTTACAACAGTATCATTGACCCGGTGATAAGACTTCTTCTTTTGGTTCAGGTAATCCACAACACTTGTTGTATAATTTCCTTGCTTGATGTTTCATTGAAATTAATGGTCGAAATCTTTGATTTTCATTGATAATATTCTCATTATTATATCACCTGTTAGAAATAGCTGGATTATTCTCATAATTAT
Source organism: Schmidtea mediterranea (assembly GCA_022537955.1). Lineage (NCBI taxonomy): Eukaryota > Metazoa > Platyhelminthes > Tricladida > Dugesiidae > Schmidtea > Schmidtea mediterranea. The sequence continues at coordinate 74,264,481 of CM039680.1, forward strand.
AATTTACTTTATTTCCATAATTTTTGTTAGACACGATTGGTTTGGCAACAATATTTCTATTTCCAAAGTTTTTTCTATCCATATTATGATATCTTGACGTTTAGCTATCTAAATTTCGCGTCTGGCGCCCATTATTTAAATTATTTTGTTTCAACGCATCCGAGTAACTCTTCTTTTGTACAGCATCCACAAATATCTCTGACGAAGAATGTTGTACATATTCCTGACTTTCATATAATTTGTCCAAATTGCGAATATCTTTTACTTTCTTAACTGGTTTAGAAATTATTTTTTCTTTAATCGTCGTACTTCTAGCTCGTTTAGAAATAATATCTTTTACAATTTCTTCACGACTAATTCCTGAATCAAAAATACTTTCCAAAAGATTTCTTACCCTGATTTCAAATGTAGCAAATCTTTCGTCTCCTTTTTGATTAATTTCGGCCAATTTCACAATCATATTGGTAATTGATTTCTTTAGTGTAAATGTATCTAAACACCATGATATTTTGTAACTGCATCTGTTTTGAATCATGTCATAAAACTCCAGCTTCATCAGACAGTAACAAGTCAAAAACACTAATGATACACAAATTGTTCATTCGGATCCATTCTTCGATATCTTTAATCAAATTTGATACTTCAATACTTCGCCAATCATATTTTCGAATATTGAAATTTAATAAATCCTGTGCTTTTTTCCTCAATGCTTCAACTATTAATTTCTTTTCTTGCTGCCTTGTAGCGGCATTAATATTTTTAGCGTGGTCGCCAGTTGTAGGTTTAATATCATTCAAATCAAAATTCGTAATTCCCCAATAATTATTTATTATTAAAACAACGGATATTTATTAATATCGTAACTAAATATAATAATAAATAGATTAAATTAAAAATATTTAAATAAAAAATAAATAAATAAAATAAAAAATAAATAAATAAATAATTAAATAAAAGTTAATTAATTAATAAAATAATAATAAAAAAATTTAAGTCAATAAAATAAATACATAATATTAATCTTTATAATATAATAAGTAGTATAGGGGGTACTAAAAAGTGCGCCAAGTGGCACACTATTCACTACCAATTAATTAAATGAAATTAGATATTTTGAGTGCTATATAAGCTGAGATTGTGAGATGATATAGTGGTATAACTATTGAAGACAAATTTCACTTAGCTTAAATCAAAAATAATAAAATGAAATAAGAAAATAAGTGCTAGTTTATTTTATGCATAAATTTCAGATCACGAATATATTCTGATACGGAAATTTATAAAGCTCCATGCCAAAGGGGTTTAACCAGTGGGCCGCGCATAATATAACAAATATAAATCATTCTAATGTTGATTTTTTGTTTTTCCATATTTCTAATCTCAGTGCAATTACAATTAATTCAATAGTTATTTATACAACTAGGGAGAAAATGTTTAATGTACATGTTTTTTTCATTTTCATAATAAAACTCAACTTTTAAATGTTGTTGACTTCTTTATGTGGCCCAGATGCTGCGAAAGGTTAAACATCCCTGCTCTAGATGCTAACATGAAATATGTATTCATAGATACCGAAAACGGAACAAATAATATTACATTGGCAAAAGTACAAACTAAAAAAGCGAGAATTATTATTTAAGAGTCGTGAATTATGTAACAAGTAACTTTTCAATCCTAGTATTCATTGAAATATTTTCCACACACTATGAAGATGTAAAATAGCTACAAAAGCTACATAAGGGATATCAATGTCAATTTATTGAATTAGAGTCTGCTCTGAAAGGAGTTAAAATGGTCTTTAGATGAAAGTTAAAAACAAGTAAGTCAATCACACATCTGAAACATGATGAAGGAAGAATAAGTAGATTTAATACAGTTTAGGAATGAACACAACACAAAAGAACAAATCCACAATATTTGTACGATATTACAAAACCATATGAAAGTTTTCTAATTCGTTTTAATATTTTTCAAACTCCCAAAAATGTGAATTAAAATAGTTTATCACAGTTTTTGTCAGAATTTATAAAAAAACTATTTAAAATTTTGAAGTTCGTTTAAACAAAATATATTTTTAATTTTAAATTAAAAAAACGTAGGCTCTAAAATTGTAGTCCAACTCCTAATATCAACCTTTAGACACCTAAGTTTATATACGAAAAGTAGATCCGAAGGATTGAGTCGCATTCTACTTGCATTCGCACAAGGACCCAGGTCTTCTAAAGGTCAAATCAAAAGAAAAAAATAAATTCAACATACATTTCTAAAAATAAAAATTTGACTCAATCTATTTGTATAGACTTTTCCAATTCTTTTGTTTTATCTCGTAAAGGATCAAAATAAAAGTATGGTAAAGTAAGCAGATAATTGATATGCCAATCAAACGTACAATAAAACAAATACAACAACTCTAACATGGAAATTATATGATTGTCAACAACAATGCACACTTGACAAATTAGGAATTTTGTTTTAAACAGCTGTTTTTGAATGGGATTTCGCTTACAATTCGCGTGTAAGTCAGAAATCGATTAATGGGGTAAAGCAACAATTATAAAATATCTGTTTTTGAGATTTATATTTTAAAAATAAATAATATAAAATCTATTTCTCGTGAATATATTCATTTTTCACAATTTCTATTCAATGCTAAGAAGACTCAGTTTTTCATCGAGAAATTCTGACCAATTAACCTCACCAATGACCCGGTTAAATAAGCGAGGAAATTTGTTTCCAACCTCACCGACTTCTCCGAAGATTCCTTTCAAAACTTTATACATTAATTACGGAAACATAGTGGAACAAGTTCTCAGTTATTATTCATCGGAAAACTTTCAAGATTGTCCAATGGATGTCCATTTTACGTACAGTAACAAGCAAGTGGAAAAGAAATCTGCTGTTGACATGTTTATGACATTTTGGCAGTTTGTTTTTGAAAAGTATTTTGTTGGAAGAGATGGAAGTTTTGTTCCTAGAATGGATTTGAATGGGGATTGTTTGAATGATACAGAGGCTATGGCTTTAGGGAAAATAATTGTACATGGATTTTACATCAGTGGTTACTTACCTTTGTATGGTATATGTAAGGCGAGCTTGGTATATTGTCTAACAGGTGTCGTTCCTTCGGAGAAAATTCTTTTAGAATCTTATTTAAAGTCAATCGATGAAGATTACAGAGAAACCATTGAAGAAGCCTTGATTTTTATTAATTCTCGCTCGTTTTTCCAAACAAAATCTTTTCCCGTTGATATGGAAGCAAGTCTACTGAATTTCTTTCACGATTGTGGATTAAAAGCTATTCCGAAAGTTGAAAACCTCAAAAAATTTATTCTACAATCGTCCAAATTTTATTGCATTGAAAAACCGCATTACATTTTGGGAAATATAAGAAAAGGAATTCTTATGCTAAATCCGAACTGGGAACATCTCAGTGAAGAGATGGCGACTATTTTTCTAAAAACCTGCCACAACACTGGCCAATGCCAGCCGGTCTTTTGCGATTCAGATAATCCGAATTGCGATCTCAATGATGGAGCTTCCTTCCTCAGCAGATGCAGCTCGAAATCTAGCTTGTTTGGAAAATGAAATTCATAATGCAACTTGCGTAATTACGCTTCATTTCTAACGATACTCGACTATATTCGGAAAACCTTTTCATTGGATTGACATATTGTAGAAAATTATTATTTTGTGAAAATTTAATATAATCCTTTAGTTAAAAAATAAATAATTTTATTTGGTGTTTTCATATTGCTTAAGCAACTCTGGTTTTATGTACAGCCGAAAAATAAAACCAAAGCATTAAAACATTGGTCAACAACCTCAGACATGGGATGCCCAAGAGGCGATGAAGAGGGAAACTTGATTACCAGCCATATAATCTTAACAAAATGGTAAGAAAATTATTATTATTATATATTAGCTCATAAATATGTGATATCTCGGATCTGCCTTTCAGTAAACTCAGGTCACCGAAACCTTCGGCATTCAGAGGGTAAATTTTTTTTATCAGAGAATAAGAAACAAATTTGCTTTATGATCGAATTTGCAAAGATTAAGAATTACATTCAGTTAAGAGAATGCGCTGAAGATTTCAAAAATTAAGCACCTTCAAGGGTTTGTAAATTTTAACTGTAAATTTTCTTCGTATGGTAAATAGTTAATTAATATTAAATTTAATTATTGAAAAGACATTAATGCAAAAAGAAATTAATTAATTTTGTGACTCTAGCGCTGTTAGTTATTTATTTTGTTCTCTTGATATCTGATTATATATTAAAAAATATTTCATTTTATTTTAGTTTTTGGTCACCTGCAATATGTTTTTTATATTCCATTCATTTTCAATATTATGAAAGATCATAAAATAAATTTCCATGAAACACAAATTAATTGTCTGAAACATTTAATTTTTAATTAATTTTACTAAATTTTCATTAAATTACAAATACGTTATTAAAAATAATACATATTTAATTTTTGTTTAAATGTAGGACTTTTAACATGATCGCCACCTTATCGATCAACGATTCATCGATGATTTTTCACATCAAAATTCAATCGTGGAAATCGCTGTTTTGTTTTATGCTCGTTTCTACATATTTAAGTCAGTTTGAAACTAAACCTACTCATTTCAGAATCGAAACTGTTCGAATTGATTCAGATAACAGATTTGTGTTTTCTCCTAAAAACTTCGGAAATGAAAGAAATATCATTGATATACAATGTTCAAATTACAATATCATCAAAGGAAAAACTGGAGGATTATACTTGAAGAATGCCAAATTTAAAGATGTTGGAAATAATATTTACAGATCAAGCGAAAAAGTAGAATCACGATTAATTTATGAAAAAAATGTCGTCCGGTAACTAATCAAAATCAATTAATAGCTGAATCAAAAAAGATTCCTTACATTGTCATTTCTCAGCTCGATTCTACACACAACACTATCAAACTTGAAGAAACGCAAAACTTAATTACGAATGCTCCGCAACCAAACGGATACAATGTCCAACTGATCAAATCAACTTATTGAATTTATTTCGAAAATATTTTGAATGTTATTATTGTGTTCCTACAGATGATCTTTTGTTTTTTTGAATTTTAATGAAATATCAAATGATAATAACAATAATAATATTAACTTTTTATCACACAATAAAAAAAAACAATAAAAATTCGAGACAATAGAAGATAAAATAAAGTAATTATTTGTAATATTGCCAGATTTATTGGCGATGACAAAATGGGTATTCGTTACTGTTCAGAAGGCTCGTCTGTGCCTCTCCAAGTGAGATCAAAAAGTATCTGGGCATCATAGCATAAATTAAGCCTAGCTTGACAATGGCTAATAAACTACGGGCACATTACATAACCTTGATTTTGAACGCACGGTCACGACAAGAATCATCGGTACTATAACCAAATTAATTAGTGTTTTTGATACAAAACATAAATATTTGCAGAGGTCTTCGACTAACTAGAATGCAAACGCACACCTCAGCGACAAGCTTGCAAATAAATATTTAAATAAAGAGATAAAACGGACCCATCAACCCATCATAATACACATACATTGTTATGACTGTTACCAATGCTAAAATTATCATTTTTCGGTTAGTCTTCAGTCATTATCTACTGTGTCATCATTAGTCATTTGCTGACATTTATCTCTCTCGCCGAAATAGAATATGTTTCAGAAAAAAATATCAAATCTGATATACTAACTAGAATTCCATCAAATTGGATCATGAAACATTAATGTAATATGATGTAACTAAGCTTAGACAAAAATCCCATCAATAAAGCAATTGAACTGCACAAATTAAGTAATTTCAAATGAGATTAATTAAAGTTTTTGACTTTAGAATCAGGAATCTCTCTCAAAAAGAGTTAAAAGAAATCCTTTGAATATTCTTTTATTTTTTTAAGTTTTCTAAATTATATATGAGATTGTATGCAACTTGTTTCAGTCCATTTCGAATTGGCGATATTGTTTAAACTACAATTTAATAAAGTGACCCTTTATTAGGGACCCTACCACAAAACCTTCCGTGGTAGCTTTTAAACCCAAATGTGCACCAGGGTATTAGTAGTCATAACAATATGGCTCACCCTTTACTGGTAACCGCCATTTGGAACAAATTTACAATGTCATTGTTGATGGTTATCTAATAGTAACATTTTCTTATGATCAATATTGATGAAAATTAAATGATAAATTTCTTACAGTAAACACTAATCAGATAAACTTCCAGAAGTTCCAAAAGAATGCCATTAATTTTAAAGAAGAGGCGATCAAGCAATTCCAGTGTAAAGACTATAGTGGGTAGATGTATATGTATGTAATAAACCTAGAGCTGTCCGGAAATTGTAAAGAGACTGCAGGAACAGATATGCGATTTTTGTCGGCAAGTAAACAACAAACGACAGATATCAGACCAAGTAAGGAAAACTCTAGAAAATAGAGATAATAAAACATAGCAGTTGAAACTCAAACATGAAATTCTCTCAGGCCTAACCTAGTAAAATGCCTTTAAATGCTCCTCGACATTTAAGATAGAATAGTAGAAAGAGATCATTAATTCCAAGAAGGGTAGATATCTACAATTGGGGCTGATGTAATGGTTATAAGCCTCAGTTACCGGAAGGTTCTACAAAAGTCTAATCTAGAGAAGCAGAACGATAGCACATATGAAAACTCAAAGCAGCTCTTGCTTACTATCCAGGCCATTGAGTATATATGATTGCTCTGTGTCAATTGACTATGAAATTTTGTGATTCTGTGGTTTTGTGTATCGATTAAAAATGGTGTTTTAAGTTTTCTTAATAACAAAGTTGTAGCATAAAATTTGTTATACTTGTTCTATCAATTACCAATACATAAAATATCTTGAAAATTGTTTAACGAATCAGTTACACAGCATAGAAATCCAGCACAAAGATAACTAAACTCAAATATATAATATCAAACCTTAAACCTAAAATTAAATATAAACAGAAAAATATAAAATGAAAAAAAATAAAATTATTCACAAAATGTATCAAAATTAACATGAAATATACATAAATACAACACGAAACAGAAATGTTGACTAAAAATTTAATATGAATGAACAAATATTTAATCAAAATAAATAAATTTTGATTACAAAAATTCTAATTACAACATAATATGTAAATTAACGAAAATAAAATTTATTTACACTTCCCCTCGATTTACACGATAGATTAGTGCAAATCGAGAGCTAGGTGTAATATAGAAAAATCTAGAAGGACAAATTATGTTTAATCGAATAAATGCAAACACACTAATCATTTTAGGTATATATCTGTTTTCACAAATTTTCCGTTTGACTTGGTAGTAAAAATTTACAGAACAAAATCTTAATGCGAATTTTAGAATTTAGTATAGGTGAAACATCTCTGAAATCTGTGCATTCGGACAATCAACACTGGTAATTGTTTTGTTCGAACACTGTAATTATCGAGAGTAAATTAATGCGTAAAATATATCCATGTACTCGACCAGTATGTATGAAATACGACGAATAAATTATTATTGCTTCAAATTTAATGCATCGAAATTTTTATTTGGCTGAAACCTTTAGCAGAACTTTTCCGGGCCACAGCCACCACATCCAACAAGTCTAAAAAACACTTACATATATAATGGGCTGTGTAAGAGTAATTTATTTGAAACGGCTTCATGACTGTGAAATCCTGTATGTGTGTATCAGCAAGCTGCAACGTAAAATGACTTTCCTAAAACTATACAATAAGACCAATTACGGTTACCCTCATCCCTCCTCTCATTCAATTGATGTAAAAATCTTTCTAAAAGGAATGTCCCTATATAAATTTGTAAAGATATCATTGGTGAATTAATAATATTAAATTAATTAACGATAAATATGTTATGATAATCATCTTTCAACCTATTTCAGTGGAACAAGCAGCACAATTATCAAAGCGATTTAGGAAAGATGTGGCCAGATACCATGTAGAAGCGATCACCAAAAATCAGAGGGCCGTACGTCGCTGTCGATGTATGGAGCAGACGTGGATGAGGCCCGAAGAGGTGGCCAAACTGAATGCAGAGTTAGATGAGTTACGGGTGAAATTAGCCCACAAAGAGGAAGAAAATTCGTGGACAGGATAAAGAAATTGCACAGCTAAAATTAAAGGACGAGATCCAAGCTGGACTCGTACGGAGTGACAGGCAGTTGTCCACCGAGCAGGAGGCTATCATCATCAGAAATGTAATGGGCATGGACATAGAAGTGGCCATCACTACGCCCGAGAAAAAAAACACCTAGCCGAAATTAAGCCCAAACAGAATCGTCAGAGGAACAGGCCCGGTAAACGCGAGCGAAAACGACAGAATAAAGTCAAAGCAGCCCGAATGGTAGAGCATATCCTTAAATCCAATGGGATTTAAAAGACTTTGACTTGCCATCTTGACAACTGACAAAAATCTGTGATTTGTCCTATATTTGTTTAATTATTATTGTATACTTATAATAATAGTTTCGTTCTGATTTTTGTTTTTATTTGAGCAAAATTAAATTAGTTAGTTGTTCGAGAGCAGAGAAATGTAACACAGAGCACGAAGTCTTCTATGACAGCTCATTGACCCAAAAGGAATATTAGGAAATTAGTAGTATTTATAAAGAGGCTCACCATTTGCTAATATTCACCCACTAGCACACAGTACTAACGTCGTTTTCTACGGAAGGCTAGTAGTTATCTCTTATGGGGGCACTGGTTAGGGATTGGTTAACCCTTAGACCCTTCATCAAATTTTCTTGTTACCCATCAGTGCCCAGCAATACCAACGTAATCAGCACCTTTATGTTTGTGATAAAGGATGCCGATATTTATATGAAATTCAAAAATGAAAGAAAATAGTGAAATGTGGAATGATGATATAGTACCAACTACAAAGGACTATACTAATCACAATCAGAAGAGTAATGCATGACAAATTGCAAAAATACAAATTTTAAAATAAAAATTAAAATATCGCTTCGGTGTAGTGAAAGTATTAAAGGGTTAAGTAATTCTATTTTTAAAATCTTAATTTTTTAATTAAATCTTTAATTAAATAACATAAATTACTAAAATATTTTAGATATTAATGTAAATTCTAATTTGTTTAAATATTTTTCTCATGAAAATATTTAAAATATTGTTAATTGATAAAATTCGTAAATAAATAAATAGTTTCTATTGATAGTGATTTTGATAATTACAATTGTGCTTTGAATTGAATTTTTATTGTTTATTTTGTCAAATTCATGGTGAATTGATTATATTTTGTGAAAATCATTGTGATTCAAATCCGAATATATATAGTAATTAATCGTAAACTATTCAACTTATAGATTATCACAATTATTTTTTTATTTATTAAACTAAGAAAATTTATGAATTATATCATTTACATTCTTTGATATGCTTAAGTGATTGCGTATTTAAATGGTGAAGTGATGAATTTAATTATTTGACAAAATGCAATTGCAGATAATAGAACAAAATTAAATTTAGTTTAACGCTTAAGATCAGTATTTTAATTGCATAACTTTATATTAAAAAATAAAATCTGGTTTGCAATGATTCTTGATATATTGACAATTAATTTACAAAGTAAATTCATTTTTGATGGGGGACACCACTTGAATCTGTACAGTTTAATTATTTTACCATTGAGTTATTTTTATGAAAATAATTGATACATTTGGTCGTATGATTTGGTGTAATTTATATACAGGATTGAGTAATGATAGGCAAATATTTAATAATATTGCATCGCAATTGTCAAGAGGCTTTATAGCATTATACAAGGACCTTATTTGTGCTTATGGAGAGATTTAATTTTTTAGTGTAATAGTAATTTTTTATGCTTTCGAAGGTATTTTTAGAATTTCTGATTTATTTAATCATAAAAGTGAAATGTTTATTTGTCAAAGTAAGTAAACTTGTTAAATAACTCAATGCTTTGATTATTTTCTTAATGTGTTTTAAATCGTATTTTGTGAGTTGGATTAAATAAAGGTGATCTTAGTTTGTTTAAACACATCAGAAACACAGGAAGTTGCAATTTAAAATTAAAAAGAGAAACACAAAGTAAACAAAAAATCCAGATATGTATACAGATAAAAGTAAAACAACATAACTAAATTCAAGAAATTAAGAACGAAGCTAAATAAAAACAACAGACAAATAAGTGAAGCAATTTGACAAATAATTTAGAAAATCAGAGAGGAAAAAATCGTGAAATTCATTATAAGGATGAAAATAATAAAAATGAAATACAAAAAGAATAACATTTAAAAAAATATTATAAAGACTTGTTTTTCACCTCTGATTTATTTTTATTTATAAAAGATAATGAAAATCTAAATAAATTAATGAAAAAGATAAATTTTAAATAAAGGTAATAAAAATGATGCGATATTCATGGTTTCAAAAAAATTAAATTAGGAAATTGGAAGATAAGTAAATTAAAGATCAAGAAAATCACTGAGTAATATAAAAAACAGAAATTTATGCATAACTAGCTGTAACTCGTCATAAATGACGGCCTTTTTCTGTTTGAAGTTTAGATTTACATTAATTAATTATATTTATTTTCTAGCGGTCTAAAAATCCAAACACATTATCAATAGATCATTACTTTATATAATTTTGGTTGTAATGAGCGTTGCATTAATAAATCATTACAACTAAAATTATATAAATTAATCATTCTGAAGGTCAAATTATTTTTAATACATCAACACACACACAAAAAAATTAGTTATAAATTCTGAAGTGTTTTAACAGAAAATATTTAGTCAATTTCGATAAGAGTGCCATTTTTTAAGTATGTATACCAATGAATTTATGTACATGAATCATTTAGATGCTTGTATTTTAACTTTAGTTAATGATTCAAACTCTATACATCGAAAACTTTTGTGGCATACAGCCATACATTATTATTCCATACAAGCTAATTAAATAATTACACTCTTAACAAGATGTCGCATTTGGCAGTTGATCTGCTGGATGCATCTTGTGGCCGATGGAGAATAGTTGCATTGATCGATGGAATGCTAAAACGCCGGTACTCTCCTTTGATATATTCTAGCGTCTCAAACGTCTAACGCCCGTATGGGTTCAGGGTTTTGTCAATATGATATTTCTATAAAAAACATTATTGCCGCTTCTTCTGATGGAGCTCCTTCGATGGTTGGAAAATATTGAGGATTCCTAGCATACCTCAAAAACGAAGTACCCGAGATCTGGACAGTTCATTGTTTCTTGCATAGACAGAACTTAGTAGCTAAGAATATTCACGAAGAACTACATGATGTTTTAAATCTGTGCATTAAAGCAATCAATAGTATAAGAGCAAAAGCACTGAATTCCCGCCTTTCTCCCAAATAGTGTGACCAAAATGATGAAGTGTACAACAATTTGCTTCTTCATACAGAAGTACGCTGGCTCTCTAAAGGCAACTGTTTGCAGCGATTTATTGATATTTTTAGTTCAGTTGTTGAGTTTTTCCTTGAAAATGACAATACTATGGCTATGCAACTATTAAATTTCAAAACTCACATTTTTTATTTGGCTGATATTTATGGATTATTCAATGCTACACAAAATAAATTACAAGGGAAAAACATTAATCTTATAGGTGCAAAAACGATTATCTTCAGTTTTCGATATAAAATCGACTTGTTTATATCTACTCTAAATCGAAAAGAATTCCGTTATTTCGATAACTTAATGCAGTTATCTGTAATTGAAAAAGATTGCATTTCTTCTGAAGATATAACATTATATACAACCCATTTAAAAAATTTAAAAGACGATTTTAATGTCCGTTTTCGCGATATAGAAAATTTATGTTTCCCAGCTTGGATCATTGAGCTATTTCTCTGTGATTTAACTAGGTTTGATATTTCGGTACAGGAAGAACTAATTACGTTGAAGGAGGATGTCCAAGCTCAAGTATTATTTAACACACATGGTTATGCAAAATTTTGGACCATCAAAGTGATTCGTGAAAAGTAACCGCATTTGCAAATGAATAGCGAACCCCTATTGTTAACTTTTCCGTCATCTTATTTTGTAGAAGCTGGTTTCAGTGCAATCAATAATTTATTAAGAAAAACAAGGAACTAACTCAATGTTATTGAAAGGGGAGATTTAAGAATAAAACTTAGTAATTTTAGGCCAAACATAAAGGAAATCGCACAAGAACGTCAAACCCTAATATTATAATTTTGTAAAATATTAATGTTTTTTTTTATTAATTGCATATAATAAAAAAAATAAAAATGATTGATAGTTTTGTTATTCATTAATATGCAGCTATTTTTACTGTAATATTATTTGTTTTATTTATTATTATTATGGTTTCCATGGACTTTTCTTAATTTTTTTAGAATTACTTACTTAAACCTTTTTTTCACCTAAAATACTATTACACATTACTACTATTTCCTTAAAATTGAATTCTGATTTGGGAATGTTAAATTTAATCATTAAAAATATAGATATAATTATTGATATTTCAGTTTCTTTCTTCTGTACAATTTCCACTCATTTTCCTATTACTATGTGTTTTAAAAATTAGTTGTGTATATATATATATATATATATATATATATATATTCCTTAGGTAGGGGGTCTATGAAAAAAATAAAACTCCTGCAGGGGGTCTATGGAAGAAAAAGTTTGAGAACCCCTGTTATAGAGAATAACCTACGAGTTATTGCTAATAATAGAGCTAAATCGGAAGGGTAATTCGATGAAATTATTTTAAATTGTGGAATGATTATATATATTGAGTTAAAATCACAACGGGAGAAAATTATAAACTCACTAGCTGGTGGAGTTGAAGTAAAATTCCAGAAATTTATTATGATTCATGTAAACTGAATAAGTTACTGACAAACTAGTTATCAAACGAAATTAATAAGTGTTTTAACATTATTATTCAGATCAATTTATTTTATTTCATTTTATGATTGCTTTAGTTATTTAATATGATACAAATTAATTAACAATCGAAGAATTACATGTATTTATAATTTTAAATAAATGTCATACAAATAATAGATTTATTAAAACAGTGACATAAGTTAAGATTCATAAAAGATCAGGGGAGGCTCTACCATATAGGCGAATTCCGCGGCTGCCTAGGGCGCTAAATATTTTTATAAATTATTTTTCGGATATTGGATAAAATTAATTTACTGACATGTTGCATCAATCTAGCCTTATTACATTATCAAACAGATAGGCTTATCAGACAACTATAAACTATCTGAAAGACTATACGAATTCATTTTTTGTAAAAATTAATAAGTAAATCAGTGATCCCAGATTCAGGGAATATTTCACAGATTCAAGGAATTTTAGCTCTGTCTAGGGGAATAGGGAAATTAACGAAAACCGGGGGAAAATTTCAATTAGCATAATAGCTTTTAAAACAAGAAATTTTATTTCTTTCTTATAGGGAAAAAGAATTTTCAGTAGGAAACATCAATTTTATATAATAATTTGGCTAAGTTTTCTTTTCTTATTCAATGTCATTTATTTGTATTACAAATATTCATACGCAAAAAATTCCAATAAGTATTTTGCTACTATATAGATTACTGTGTTATATAACGTTTTACATCGTTTTTGGCTACATTCTAAGCCATTTGACAAATAAGCCTAAATTAGTATTGAAAGGTAATTAAAAGTTTGTAAACTTTTTTATTTAACGAGAGTAGCCATTCTCAAATTTCTCATCAACTCTTAGCGATGAATCATGAGATTAATGACTGCAGTTATTAAGGCTATTATGAGTATATTTTTAGGTTTACTGTGGTTGAACAAAAGAGATCTTGTAAGGTCCAAGCCGAGTATCCTGTACAAGTGTGTTGGGATGGCTTGGGGTGATTGTTGTGTCAATATTTAACTACAAAAGTGAACGAAAATAAAAATAGTAATTATCAACGTATAACGTAAGTTTTATATTAAAGAACAAGGGTAACACAACAATAATTATTATCACTTGTTTATTTTCTAGTATAGGGTTATTGTCAGTATTCTCGTTCGGAGGCTTGAATTGTCGAGTAATGAGAGATATTTGTTCAGTATTAATTTCTCGGTTGTAAAAATCTTGATTTTCGTTCGTATTTTTCTTTTGTTCTCCAATTAATCTCCAATTTTCATTTTTTATAACCCTTGGTTTCCCAATTTAAATTCATGGATTTGAATTATTGATGTTTTTATTTCCCATAGTAAGCTGTTTAGCTATTTATTATGTGAATAATAATAATAATAATAATAATAATAATAATAATAATAATAATAATAATAATAATAATAATAATAATAATAATAATAATAATAATAATAATAAAATAATAATAATAATAATAATAATAATAATAATAATAATAAAATAATAATAATAATAATAAAATAATAATAATAATAATAATAATAATAATAATAATAATAATAATAATAATAATAATAATAATAACATACAATAATAACAATATTGCAATAATAATAATACTAATAAAACGGACGCACATTGTCCACATTTCAGAAGAACACAATCAACATAAACGAAATAAAAAGGAGATGACCTTTAAGGTGAACTTCCACATTTAAAACCGGAGGTTAACAATAAAAAAAATTACAAATATTCATTCTGAACAAAAACCTTGCATATTTACAAACTTTACATTTTTATGTGAATTTTTGTGTTTATTTTGTTTATAGAAGTTTTGTTTTACAACTATAATACGAAAAAGAAAAAAATATTGTAAAAAGTTTATTTCAAATGTTTTATTTAAATGTTTTATTTTTTTAAGTATCGGCTTAATTAAATAAAATTTTGGCAAGAAATAAAAGGTTTTCTCACCAAAATGTCAACTGTTTAAAAAGGGAAATTTTCCATAGTTTAAACAACACATATATTGCTCTAATATTCTATAAAGTAGTTTGATCCCAAGAATTTTTAATTTAAATTTCACCATAACTGTTTATTTTTATTTAGTATTTTAAGAATTTTAATTTTTTAAAATTTATTGCTAAAAAATCTTTATTTTTCTACCATTGTAATTTTTGTTTATTTAAGTCATTCGGGAAAAATTTCTAAACTATTATTCTGTTATTCGATTTTTTTGAAGTCTTGATCCAAAGGCTTTTTCAAATTATTAATTAATTCTTGCGCTTTAATTTGTTTTAACGATTTTATCGCACTTTTTGTTTACTCACATTCAAAATTTTGTGCATGAAAATCCTATTTACACTTATTTGAATAATCTCAACAGTCGTAATGAATTATTATGTGAACTCTTGGAAATAGAAGTGACGATATTTCATGTTAAACATAAAACAAAATATTGATTGATAGTCTAAAATAGAAATAAAAATAAAGGAAATTACATAAATGATCATTGATGATGATAAAATATTTTACGAACTTTTTATAATAATAAATAAATCGCTATTATGTTAAATTTTTAATTAAGTGTTATTTCACCAAAATATAAAATGAAAATCTTTTTATTAATTTCTCGGTGATCAAACCAATTAAGTCTTTAAAAGTACCAACATAAGGTCCGTATTCCCAAAGGCGTCACCATTCCAATGGCTACGTGAGAAATTTGATGAAAAATTAATGTAAAATTTAAAATTGTGTATCATGTTGATTAACTTATTCTCGACATTGGCTAATGTCAAATATGGCATTGAATGTCGACGACACTATCAAATGTCACATTGGTAATTAAAATGGCGTTGGATAGAAGATTTGTTAAATGACACCAAAGAGACATCTGAAATATCTCCGATGTAATTATCAGTTTGTTTTTCAGACACCTGAAAAATAAAATTAGAGAAGATTAAAATTGTAAATTTTGCAATAAAAGCACATTTTACTTTAATAAAATCTGGCAGAAAATATCTGGCTGCGCTGGGAGTTTTATCCTTCTTATACATAATATTATTTACTTTAAAAATTATATGTTTTGTAAGGTGAATCAAAGTAAATAAGGTATAATTAAAGAGATAAACTTACCGCGCTTAACAAAAACGTAACAAAATCTCAACTGTTTTAATTTGTACGATAAAATCCTTGTGAAATCATGAGTTTAGTCTTAACTAATACATAATGTAAAATTATATACTTACAGCGCTTAACCACAAATTGTAAATTTTTTTTATCAGCCTTGTAATATATTGTGCTAAATAAAACTTTTAATGTAATACTAGTGATGTCATCTATTGATTCCTACAGTAACTTTGCTATGACAGCAGATTTTTTTTTTAGGTTTCAATAGAAACAATTTTTTGACTCTAATACACCTGTTTCAGTTCATTAAAAACTGCTATAATAAAATGAAAAAATCAATAATGTTATAATATAGGGACATATATACTTACCCATGTCTGCATGTAATATGTTCAACTGAATAAAAACTTATATTATAATAAAGAAGGAATTTGAAGAAAATTTTTTTTAACATAAAAACATAATACATAGTAAATAATGCATGCAAACTTTCAAAATGTAGAAATATTCAGTTCAATAAAAACTATATAAAACTATTTTTAATAACTTTTTAGACAATGTTTTTTAAATTAAAGCCGAAAATTTTTGAAAAAAATACCAATAATTCTACTTAAAGTTATAGAGAAAATTAAGAAATAATTTCGTAAGATTTTTCATGAAATTCAATTAAATTAATATTTCTACAACATTTCAGATATTTCAAAAATATCCATCGAAACTCTAGGTTTTTGAGGAGATGAAGAAATAGCAATGTAACTTTAACTTGTACTTAAAATAAATTAATTTTTTACCTCATTTGCAATTTACCAGGAGCAGTGGAACCAGAACCTTTAAATGAATAGTTTAAAAAAACGGAAAGCATAAGTTTTCTGATAACTTAAGTTTAAAAATAATATTTTTTATAAAGTATAAAAAATCCAAATCATTAATACCATTGAAAATGGGGAAGATTTTTATAAATTTGGGAAATTAACGGAAATTTCCAAAGCCTCATAAAATCAATAATTATAAAATCAATAAATATCAAAAATTTGGATTTTTCAAAATGTAAAAAAGATGGCAGCCAAAACAAATTTCCAAGGAACAAAGAATTAGTTTATTCGAATATAGAAACCTTTTAATTTTAAATTTTAGTTTTCAATTAATCGGACTTACATTTATTCGAAAATAATTCCATTAATTTACATAAATTGTCATAAATTCCTAAAAAAACCCAAAAGAAAATTAATAAAAGTAAATTTAAAATACACGTTGGTGAAAAGTTTTATTTAAGAGCTTGAATAATGATCTCATAAATATACGAGATCGCAATCCAAGCCTTAAAATATACTTTATTAAAAAATTTACCTGTCAGCCATTTTAAAAATGGCTAATTCATAAACTTAATCATAATCGAAGTAGGATGTTCATTAAAACTTCTATTATAGAAGTTTTTAATGAACTGAAACAGGTGTATGTAACGAATTTATAGATCCATTAAATCTCAAAACTAAAAATTACAATACAACAATGTCTTTCCATATTAATTGGCAAAGTCATTGTTTATCATTTATTTTAAAGTCACGTTTTAAATCTTTGAGGACTGATGCTAAATAGACCAGGGACGGATCCAGGATCTTCTTAGGGATGCGATCGCCTACATCGCCGTCTCCTGAATACGTCTTTGTAATCTATTATACACATGGTAGATAGTTTCGAAATATGTGACTGCCTCTATGTATGATTTTACACAATCGACACATACAAGATTTAGTGTGAAGTTACCTCAGCTAGAAAAAAAATAGGTTGCCATGTTTCATTTCAGGCTGGTATTTTTTTAATAAATATTAATTTTACTCATAAAATGTTTGGGCTCAGAGCCAAAATTAAAACAAAATTACAAAAACCAATTTAAACAAAAATGTGAAAATTGTATAAGTTAAAACAAAATAATTAAGGTCGTTTGGAAATTGTCAATATGGCTGCCGTAACATAAGCACGCACCGCAAGAAGAGACCAAAAATAAAATAAAACATATTAATTAAAACAAATTAAAAATATAACAAAAATTAAATAAAACAAATAATTAATTAAAATTCGGAAAAATGCCTACAGATGCAAAAAGAAACATACGAAAAATAAAATAAACTGCCAAAACCTTGCAAAATAAGGTTTAGAAAAAACACAGGCAGAAGAGGCGACCAGAAAACAAAATATTGGGGTTAAAAAATAATATTGTAATAAAATAATAATAAAAATAAAGTCCAACAATAAAATATTAATATATCAAAAAATAAAGAAAAATATATAAAAAATTACAAAAATATTTTGAAATTAATAAAATAATTAAAAAACCCTAAAAATCGCGAAAAATCGCCCATTGGTTGCACACAGGCACAAAAATACTATATATACGGCAGTCATTTTCATAATTTTCAGACATTTTTTCAGTCAGGTGACTAATAGAAAATTTTTTAGACTTTCTTAGACGAACCGTGAGTCATTTTTAGACAAAGTGTTTATGCCAATTTATGCCAATTTTTCAAATTTGGTTGCATGATTGTGGATTGTAAGTACTGTTATTTTTTGTATAAATGTATATTTCGAAGTCTTGTTACTTTGATTTTATTCTGGATGGTCGTGGAATCTTTTGGTGCCACCGACAAATCCCCCTAAAATCTTATTTATAATAAGTATTTTAATAGACGGTTCATGGGACGGATCTCGTGCCGGCTAGTGGGTGAAAACCCTTAGTTGAGCTCGTGGGTCATGCCTTGTGAACCCCTCGGCAGTCCGCAGTCGGGTCTGGCAATATGCACAGAACTGCTACGCAGGGCGCCGTTGTATAACTCGAAGCGGCTGCTGAAAAGTGTCGGGAGCGTGTAGAATATAAAATTTAGGAAGTGCGACTACAGTTAAGTGGGAATAAAGTTTTGTAGGGAAAATTTAAAATAATTACGGAAAATTAATTAAAAATCGAGTAGGAAAGGATAGGTTAGTACAGGAATGTAAATTTGAAAGCAGTTTTCCAAAGGTTGAATGACATAATCTGACAGAAGAGAGTAGCGTTTATTGAAGTGATCGCAGAGGGTTATAATTTCTTAAAATCACGGGAAAAGTACCGGGAATCAAGGAATTGTTGATCAAATTTTAATATAGGGAAAGCTAAAGGTAAATTAGGAAAAATGTAGTCGGTGCCGTGATTAAACAAATGAAATAGGAAATTTACCGAAAAATAAGGGAGGAACGCTGCCCAAATTTTTGAAAGATACATTTATAAATAACGCGTAAAGATGACAAATAAGTATGGAAATTGTAGGAATAGACGAGTAAGGACCAGGATATAGAAAAAGAAAGACGTAAGACCTTCCATCGGCAGTCCAGAACCCGAAAGTGAAAATATCGTGAGGAGTAGTTCTAGAAATGGAGCTCACCTGCTCATGAATTTTCAACCACTATGTACATTACCAACATGGCAATCACCATGGGTACATGGGAGGGATAGAATAATAATCGTGATGGCGTTTAGGAGGTAGATGCACAAAAACCTTAGAAAAAATAAATAAAAAACCAACCCCATTCGCCAACAAATTAGACACTTAGAGAATAATATTGTTTATTTTGAAAAACAGAAAGTAAATATTTAAAAAAAGCGGCTGATTAGTCTTGACTCATGACCAGATGGTAATCCAGTATAAAGTGTAATATATAATTTAAATTTTTATGCTATATTTGATCACAAGAGTTGATGGGATTTTTTCTTGAATTATATCAATCGCTTTTAAGTTTATAATAAATCAAGCTAAATACAGTTGTACTAAATAAATATTTTTGGGGACCCGATATATCGCATGATGATGCAACCATCTGAATTTTTAGTTCTTGTAGTTTACTATTTCGAAGACGGTTAGAAAAACTTGTCAACATTTTTTTTTAGAAATTTCTACAAAAAGTGTAGAAAATAAATATATTAAAATAAAGATTGTTTTAATAAGCATTATTCAAAAGGACTGCTTTAAAACCACCCCATAAAAACTGAGAATACAATAAAATTATTGTTTCCTAAATATAACATTAAAAGGTTGATGGTATGGTACTTTTAACTCACTAAATCAACAACTTTCTAAATTAATTAATTTTTATAATTCTTAAAAAGAATTATGTTTAAAGGACATCAATGTTTGAGTTATTCTTACCATACCCCGTAATAGTTAACTCATACATTAGAATCCTATAATATAATTTGAATATTATTTAATTATAATTTAATAATAATTTAAAGGCGCCACAAACCAATCAATAAATCACTATTTATTTAGAATAAAAACAAATTTTTTTAAATGAAATATAAATAAAAAAAAGTTTCAAATCAAAGTAGTCAATAATAAAAATTTAAATATTGAATTAAGTGTGAAAAATTTTTAAAAAAATTCTCAATGAAGTTTGCTTACAAAACAAATATAGTAAAAAATAATCACTACTTATTGATTTCTAAAAACAAAATTCAACGAATGATGCCAGACCTTGCAGCCTGCACATTTGGCATACAATTAAGCGTCAAAGAAGTTAAATTGTTGTCATTATAGTATTATGCTGAAGTTAAATGTATGCGTGCAAATAAATGACAAATAATGTCAACAATTATACATTACTATATATAAATTTGATACTAAAATTTACAAAAATATTTCAAGTAGACGTTAAAGAAAAAATAAAATGACGAGTGCTAAAACTACCAAAAAAAAGTCGTAGGTGTTTTGAATAATTTTATTATTATTATTATTATTATTATTATTATTATTATTATTATTATTATTATTATTATTATTATTATTATTATTATTATTATTATTATTATTATTATTATTATTAGTAGTAGTAGTATTCTTCTTCTTCTTTTTATTATTATTATTATTATTATTATTATTATTATTATTATTATTATTATTATTATTATTATTATTATTATTATTATTATTATTATTATTATTATTATTATTATTATTTTTGATTTGCAACTATATTTACTTTTAGAGAAAAAAATGTAAAGAAAATTGCTAGATTTAACGTGGATGTATTAGCAGTTTATATATCAGAAGATGAAACTCCAGTTCCAATGTCAGAAGCTTTTAATTTATTAAAACAACGCTTAGCCAGTAAAACTCCGCCTAAGTTCGAAAGATGTATTATGCAAATTTGGAACAAAAATCACGAAACTTTTAGTATTGTTTTCAAATCCAAAGAAAAAGTTATTAATTTAATTTAATTTATTTTGATTTATTTATTTGATTTATTTCTAATTGTTCGATAGAATAAGGTGTTAGAAACCATTGACATAAACTCAATGGGAAACCCATCTTGCAGTGAAATACCAATTGGAAATTACGAAAGACAAAGTTTAGTTTTTCTACCGCTGTTAAACAAAAATAATGTTGCTGAACTTTTTATAATTCATGTGAGTTTTTTAATTTATTTTTGATTTAATTTTAAATTCTTCCAAAATATTTTAATTAAGATTTTAATTAATAATAATTTATTATAATGATTATATATTTTCAGTAACTTTATAATTTAATGAAAAAAATCACCCAGAGATGTATTTATTATTTTACAAAAAAAATAATTTTATTTTAATTTTTTACCATTTTTAATAAGTGAAATGATTTTTGGACTGAACG
This sequence comes from Schmidtea mediterranea, assembly GCA_022537955.1. Lineage (NCBI taxonomy): Eukaryota > Metazoa > Platyhelminthes > Tricladida > Dugesiidae > Schmidtea > Schmidtea mediterranea. Next base: position 74,286,217 of record CM039680.1, read on the forward strand.
GCAAATTTACATATTTGAATAATATTTTATTTTACAAATTATTTTCTTGATTCTCTGATTCTTTTTCTACAAAGCTACTCATGCCTCTAATCAACATTTTTACCAATCAAATTCCTCCCTGCAATCCTGTAATCAACAAAAGTTATTTTATTCACCAATTTAAAGAGTTGGATATGCAGCACTTGCTAAAGTAATATAAAACTGTGCAAAACGTAAAATAATTTACTGATCATTATATATTACCAAGGACATTTCTAATGGTAAACTAGTTTCTTACATATTTGACTTTCATCAGTAGTAGCCGTTCAAACTAGCCATATGAGAAACTCATATCAATTTTTCTGTCACAAAATTTTTGTAACTAAAATTTGCAATAGCATCCAACAACTGTAATTTACAATTCATTTAAATTAATTAGTTTGCATGTAAATAACTTGATTAAAATTATATGTTCTTTTACAGTCCATTCCATGTCCATATATTGACTGAGAGTGAAATACATTAGAAACTAGATTGTTTCACTTAGACATCAAGACATTTTATTGTTAGGAAAACTTTTCCTTTTAGTATATAATAATAATATATATAATAATTAACATGTGAACTCATGTTTTCCAATCCAAAAATATGCGTATTTTCAAATTTCAACAATATTATATAAAGCTTTGAGACATATTAAATTTATTTTTAATTTTACTTTTATCACATATACACAATTTATTGTTTTAATGCAAATCCACACCATATATTAATTTTATTTAAATTATAAATTTTTTACGTCTATCATAATTTATAATGGGCTTTATTTTAAACGTCGACTTTTATTTACAACCGAGTTTAAAAAGTTAGTAGTAAAGCAATTTTTATTAAAAAAAACCAGAGTGCATAATTTTTTTATGTTTTAATAAACACATTTTTAATTTGTAAAAAATCAGAAATTCTTAGTATTAAATTGCATTTCTTTTCATTATCACTTATACTAACATTTCCACTGATCAAATTTACTCAAAAAAACAAACAAAAAAATAAATTAGTTTTGGCAAAGAAATTACTATTAATAAAATCTTTTATTTTCTTTACTATTGATCGACTATTAATAAATTTCTCATTTTTTTATTTTCTTAAATTTCAGAATTAATGATAAAAATGAAAAAAAAATTATTAAAAATTATTTTTTTTACAGAGTCTAAGTAAAAAAATGACCATAAAAGTTTCTTGATAACTCTAACCAAATAACCCTAGGAAGCCAAAAGCTCTATAAACAAGCTGAATTGGATATTTATGACTTATATTTATTTAATACTAGTAAATATAACTTTACACATATATAATATATTCATTGTAGCCTAACAGCGTTACTTCTCAAGACGTAGTTTTGAAACTTTCAAGGTTGCTAGAATACCGACTAAATCCAAGTACCAACTCTAAGCCAAATGAACATGAAAGCATTCATTCACTAAATCTTGGAAACACTTATACATCAAAATCCAAAGACAATGGAAGCGTTCACACTAAAAATATGGATAATAGTTTGAGATCAAAACCAAGGGAGAATGGAAATTTCTATACATTAAACTATGAATCAAAGTGAGCTGGAAACTTATTAATGAACTTTTAGTTTTAATTATTTATATTTATTTAGAGAAAATAATGATAGAAGTGACACGAAAAGTATCTATAGCATATCCTCGAATTTTATTAACAATTGGTATGGAAAATTGGACTCTGTCAACACTCTTCAGCCGAATTCTCTGTCACCTCTAGCTAGTAAGTTGTTTTAAAAAATATTATCTTCGAAAATTATCCTTTCTTAAGGTATACACGAAGAACTTCATTTATTGAATACCCACCTTAAAGAGATTCGACACTTCATGAATGAGATGTTCAAATTGATATATAATGCAGTGCAAGAAAAGAAAAGAAAATTACAAGAAAACTATAATAGAAGTAATATTATATATTACTTATATATATTATGATAAAATCAAAAGAAAAAATAAATTGAAAGAAAATTCTGAAATAAAATTGAAAACTTTGAGATGATTAAATTACATTACTTAACCCAATATACTTATAAATGGTCACGGACCCGCTTCCAATAACACCAGAATCACTTCCAAATATCAATATTTATAATTGACATTATCAGATTACACATAATTGTCAATATATTATGTCATAGCACAATGCATTTATTTCTATTATTTACTATTAATTTTTCCATTTTTTTCATTTAAAAATCAATGCTTAATTAAAATAATAATTACAATAACAATTTTATTTTAATAATAATAATTATTATTATTAATTTAATTTCAAAATATAATTCTTCATAAATTTAGTATATTTTATAAAAAAAAATTAAACTAATAGTTAATCATTCTAAATAAAAAAGTGACTGATTTTGATTAAAATGGAAAATATTTATTTGAATTAATTAGCGCACACATTTGAAACAAAAACCAAAATTTCAATATTTTGTTTTACTAAATAAAGCTAAAAAATCAATAGTAACTAGATAGCTAAATGATACACTAGTCAGAAATATCTATTTGAATGAAGCTTATAAATAACATTTAACAAACCTAACATAATGGCCTCCTACATAAATAGTGTGTTAGAATTGTTTTCTTTTGCTTGTGACACATTTTAAGTTTAAAATTAAATTAAAATTAATAGTGTTGTAATTTAAACATTTATCTTAATTGTTAAAATTGTAATACAAATGAAATCATTTTACATTAAAAGTGCAATCAGGAAATATTATTTAGTATTTTTAATTATAAATTATTGATTAAAATTATTAAAATAATTACTTTTATTTTTTACCATTGATTGAAGCTGAAGTCGAATGCAGTATCTCAACCAAATTTATTGAATTATAAAGTTTTTCATATATAAGTATTACCTTTGCATTTAATAGCATTATAATTTCGTTTAATAAATGATTTTTTTTCTTTTTTTCTTCATTCTATACTTTTATTGCAGAAATTCTGTATTATAATTTTCCATAATTTTAAATGTGAAAAAAATTATACGTGAAGTTAAATGAATAAACACAATTAATTGAAAAAGTTAAAACCTTGGATTGCGAGTATTCTGCACGACGAGAAATTTTTTAAAATAAATTTTAACTTGCAATACGAGTAACGAATCATTATTTGTTATGAGTCATTCGCTTTGATATACGAGTGCTTCGGATTACAAGTACATTTCCGGAACGAATTAAGCTCGCAAAATATTATGACTAATAAATACAACTACACCACTAGCTGATCTTTTATCATCATAAAATATTATTAATTTAAATAAAAACTAAAAAATTTGGGAATTTATTATTATTATTATTCAAACCATTAAACTGGGAGATTTTCTTTTTTTATGAACAATTTTCATTAAAAAACATTAAATTTAATGAAAGAATAACCTAAGTTGATAAAAAGATTAACAAAAAATTTGTTTAAATAAACTGTAATAATTTGAACTTGAATTGTAATATTTAAGAGCTCAAAAACATTAGTATGACCTGAATGATAGAATAGTTTCTCGGACGTGATTCATTTTGAATTTGTCTACAAAATAATCAAATTGGTGAGATTCTAGTTCACATGAAAACTTGAGAATTTTTGTCTTAAATTATGTATAGTTTTTCTAAAAATAAATAATACAAAAATGAAATGTTTCTTTGATCGATAAAAATGCTGAATAATTCATAAAAAATACAATCAAAATAAAAAACAATATTAAAAAATACAGAAAATATAAACATATATATTTATGTTAGTGATTTTAAATTTTAAAATAAAATTCTTTTTTTAGATTTCCTTTATTTTAAAAAATATAATAACCAATCATAAATAATAAGTGCAAATATGTAGTTTTTTTAAATAAATATGTTTGCAAGTTGGTTTAATGACTCAAATATTTCAAGTTTTATTTCGACATCAAAATAAATTACAAACTTCTTGATAATTTATTTGCAAAGGCCTCATGAGAAAATAAAAGACAAGTTTATGTGAAATAAAATATTGTCATTAATGTTAAGATATTTTATTATTATTATTATTTTTATTATTATTATTATTATTATTATTATTATTATTATTATTATTATTGCTATTATTATTATTATTATTATTATTATTATTATTGTTATTATTATTATTATTATTATTACTAAATGTTAGATTTTGCTTGTAATAAAAATAAACAATATGTTTATTTATTGACAAAAATGAATATATTTTAAGATATAATATAAAAATATATAATTAATATAAATCACATTAAAATAACGTTACTCCAGCATCATTTAAACTATATTTTTATATAGATTCTCTGCCACTGTGAAGAAAAACAGAAATTTTTAAATAAATTTTTAATTAATTATTAAAATAATATAGAAAAAGATTAAACCAAATAACTAATTATTTAAGAAATTATTTATTTGAAATAAATTTCTTTTACAACTCAAACATTCAAAATTAATCACTAAAAATTTTTAAATTAAAATTAAAATAAAGATTATTTTATTAAATTTTAAAATATTTAACAATTTTATTATCAATTTAATAACTCAAATAAATATAAAAAACATACAACATGTGCTAGATTTACCATTCCAATTTCTGAACTCATTCAAAACACAAATAGTCACATCATTTTTTCGTATTATCTCACCATAAAAAATGGCAAAATTTGATTAATAAATCAAGTGGAAATGAAATATTATATGTTATATTAAGTTATTATATATAAGAAAATAAATTAATATATTTAATAAATTTAAACCTTTGATTAAAATAATTACATAATTGACTTTTGAATAAAATTACAAATTTTCTACATTATTTATGATCATAATTGTAAATTTCTTTACAAGATTCAGATTTAATCTTATTTGACGTATGAAAGATTAAATTGAAAAATAATTTCTTATAGTTTTACTGTAATCAATCATAAGATTGATATAAATTATTGCCTTCGATGTTAAAATTAATAAATAATAATAATAACAATAATTATATATAAGATTTTATTTAAAGAAAACGCCACATGTTGATAAATTGGTTGAGTTGATGATAAAGAATGGGTATTCTAAATCATTTTTATTGTTGATGATAAAAGAGACTGTGATCAAATTGATTAAAAATCTTAAGAAAAGTGTAATTTGACAAATGAAAGTGAATTGAGTGTTGATCTAAATAATAGTAAAAATGGATATAAAAAGAATGAACCTAAAATTGTGTTAGTATTGCCGTACTCTGAAGGCTTTAAAAATTTTAAGAGGAAATTAAGTAAACAGATGGGAAATTTGGAGTATAAGATCAACTGTAATTCGTGTAATGAACGTAATATGTTTATTAATAAATAAAAAACTCCGGTTGGATTGTGTTCTGATCTCGTTTATCAATTTACATGTAATGATGTGTAATGCCAGATAAATTGGAGAGACTTCCCGTTATCTCTGTACTCGAGCTCTAGAGCATTTTCGATTGAAAGGTTTAACCAATATTAGTGAGCACAATAGAGGCTAGAAAAGTGAAAAAGGAATGTCTGATTTTAGAATTTTGATGAAGTTTTAACAATAATTGGGAACGCATGATATGTGAAGCATTGCTGATAAGGTCATTTGATCCAAAGATTAATGTACAAAGTGATATAACTACGTATGTTTGAGTATGTTAAATCATGTTTGTGTATAGTTTTTAAAAAGTTTTTAAATTTTAATATTATTAAAATAAATAAATTTAATTTATAAAAATCTACATTATTATTTTAAAATTATAATATACATAAAAATTATAATATTTATATAAAAAAACTTTTAAAAAATTATTTAAAAGTATTTAAATATTTTTTAAGTGTTTATTTATTAGAAATTAAATTAATATATAAAAAATAGTTTGTTTAAATTATAAGTTAATTCATAATATTTTTAGTTGTTTTTTAGTGCCTGAAGATGACAGTCAGGCTGTCAAAATATGTCGTACAAAGAGTTTTTATTGGCGTTTTCTTTTAATAATAATAATAATAATAATAATAATAATAATAATAATAATAATAATAATAATAATAATAATAATAATAATAATAATAATAATAATAATAATAATAATAATAATAATAATAATAATAATAATAATAATAATAATAATAATAATAATTATAATAATAATTATAATAATAATTATAATAATAATAATAATAATAATAATAATAATAATAATAATAATAATAATAATAATAATAATAATAATAATAATAATAATAATAATGAAAATTATTATTTTCATTTAGTTATAGTTATTTTTTTAAATTAAAATTATCAAAACATTCGGAAGTCGGGTAATTAAAATATTATTAGACAACTCGGAAATATCTTTCATAATTTTACTGCTTACATTTGCAGTTTACGTGTAAAACATGAAATTTACAAATCTTAACAATTTGGATTTAATAGAATTTCATTTATATTTATTCGTGAATAACTTTTCAGAAATTAATTTTCCAACAAAGCATTTAAATGAAAATATTTTAGGTAAAATATTTTTTCCAACTCAATTATTTCATAATAAAATTCTATAGAAAATAATGCTAATTATTTACCAATTAAAAGGGAGTTTAAAAAGCTTCATAAATTTCAAATTCTACAATTGCACGAATATTATGAATTTAATTATACAAATATGGGGAGTGAAAATTTTCCATTTCTTTCTGCTCTGTAAGGAATGATGAGTTGTGATTTTAGAAGACAATTAAATTTTTAAAATTTTAAAATAATTAACTTTAATAAATTAAAGCTTCCAATATAAAGAAAATGTTAGTGCAATTTTGCTAAATCTGTTTAAATCATTGGATTAAATTTTCTTTTTTATCTAATAATGTTTATTCGGCATAGAAAGAGACCTATTGCACAAAATTTAGAGTGAAAATAAAAAGTCATGTGTAGCTAATTAATATCAAATAATTATTATCAAATAATTAATGAATAAAGAAATATCAAATTTGAAAACTTTGTTCTAAATTTTGGAATTGCAGATTTTTTTAATTAATATATTGTAGTGACTTCGAAGTGTTAATTTTAATCAACATCTATTTTGGAATTGCTATATCATGTTTAAATAAATTACAGAATAATTCAAAATTAAAAAATTGCTAAAATCATACAAGTTAATATCGGTGTGGGAACATTAATATTTCTAAATACTTCATAAGTAATAACCTTCAATAATAAATTTAAAAGCACCAGAAAATTTTTAAAATTTCCTTCCTGACAGATCAAAATAAATTGGTTTCAATTTAATTTTTTACTACTCCTTAAAAAATTTATTAATGTTTTCAAACAAATATTGCGTTATTTACTTAATATAAAAATTAAACATACTTTATAAAATATAAACACGAGAAAACCAAATAAACGAAATAAATTTCAAGAAAATTATCTTCATAATCAGTTTGTCATTATAATCTTTGTCAAATGCTATATACAGAAACAATATAAATGTAATAGATATGATTTAATTAATTAACCTCAATAAATTTGTAACTGATAAAATTTTTTTGTAGGGGATTGCGATACAATCACTAATGGCCTACAAAAATTTCGTTACACTTATTATTAAAGTTAAATGATAATCTTTTATAAAATAGTTTAAGAAACACAATAACCTTATTTTTTTTAAAGATTTCTAAAGTACATTTGGCTAAAAATCAAAATTGCAATCTTTATAAACTTACCGTGATTGCATTGCAAGTAAAAATTCAACTTTGTGTTAATTTATGTTTTCAACAGATTTTGCTAAAAAAAACAGTAACATTTTAATAAATCCAAATAAATTAATATTTCATTTATTTTTATTACGACTAAAGATAAAATCTTTTACGTTAAAAATTTGATCTGTAGTCATAATAAAAATGAATTAAATGTTAAAAAAAACCAAAAAAAAGTGAAAAAAATACAACGGATTTTTACAAAAAAATTATTTTATTTGTTATTTATTTATTTATATTTTTTCAAATATAAAAAATATTAATATATTCACAGTAGAGATTTTTTTAAAAGCTTTTTGATTTCCTTTACAATGATAACTGTAATTGTTTTATTTATTAACTTTGTCTCAAACACGATGTATTTATTTATAAGCTTATTTATTATTTTCTTGTCAAGTTATTTTAAACAAATTTAAATTTCAAAAAATTTATTTTTTAATATTATTTCTATTTAGATGAACCTCAACCTCAAATTGTACATCTTCCATCAAAATTAGAATTCATAGAAACTGTAGAAAAAATTAAAACCTGCCTTAATTTGGCAGCTGCTCACAGAGAAATAATTACCAATCCCTCCTCTGAAGAGATAATAAATCAATTATTTATTTATTTAAGGTAAAATGGTTTGATTTTCTTTTTTATAAAATAATTTGTTTAAATTATTAGAATATTAGCAGATGCAACCATCAACCATTCAACCGGAAAATCGGATTTAGTGATTGGCATCAAAAATCCCCAAATCAATTCGAGCACTGTGAAATTTCTTACGAATCATTTAAACGCAGAAAACACAAAATTCTGGATAATTCTTGGATTCAATTTCGGTTTCATAAGGTGAGACCTTTCGAAGAATATGTATAATCTTATAAGTGATTTTAGGGGGAGTTCTCCGAGCCACATCAGTAGAAATCCAATTGATGAATTTGAAATTAAAGAAATTTCTAATATTCATGAATATGAACAAAAACATGTTAAAATTTATTCAATACATATATATATATATATATTTAAAAAAATATTTTATAGCACTCCTTTACACTTCAGCGGCAATTTCAGTCGAACAACCGCTATATGAGTGCGGATTCGATTCATGAACATGAATATGTTGTAAGATTTATTTCTCAAAAATTCGTGTATTTTTTTAAAAAAAAATATTAGAAAATGTAACAATATAAAATTCATTTTACTATAAATTCATTTTATTTATTGTAAATTAATTTTATTTAAATGTAAATTATTAATTTCTGTTGCTTTCATTTCAAACTGTGTCAATATTTTTATTTTTTCTATTTCGATACACAATTTTTTGACAAACACTTGAAATAAGTTGTGACAAAATTTCGTGGTAAATAAAGAAAAATGTTGAAATTATGGAAATATACTAATAGATCAATAATGGATAATTATAAATATTAAATAAATAAATATTTAAATAAACATTCAAATAATTTAATAATAAGAAAACACCATTCAAACATCCGTTTTATGAAATTTTGTGACAGTCTCATAATCATATAGAATAGTAAAAATCTAAAGATATAATAGTTTAAATATGTAATATATAATTATGTAATATATAATATATTAATTATGTATTGCAAATTTATAATTTTTATTTTAAATAATTTTTATTTTTAAACAAATTTTTATTTTATTTTCAAATTATTTATAATTATTACCCAAAAGAATTTCAATTTTAATCAACAATCTACAAGTTTAAAAATTTAACACAAAGCTATTTAGCATGTCAATTTAACCATTCAATACAACAACTCACATTCACACAATTTAACATCCAAACTAAAAAATAACTTTTAAAATATACGTGTTTACTGCCATTTTGTATATTCATTTTCATTTTCAACGAAATTATCGTCAATGCTTTGCATATTACACATTTCCAAATTATTAAAAAAAATCTTTTAAAAATCTAAAAAAACCAAAAATACATGTTTTACTTACACAATCTTTATTGGGTGATCCTTTGAAATTGACAAAGTTCAAAAACTTATGTACAGAGATGACAGAAAGTCTACCCAATGTATGTGGTATAACAGTAATTAGTTGTTATCGTATTTAACTCATCTAACTTCATTTTACTAAATACAACTAGAAGATTAGAAAATTTATTCAATAAAAACCTGTCAATTTCTATTCTGCCCTTTTTTACAATTATTTAAACAAATTTCGTTGAAACAACATTTTAAATAATTCAAATTGCATTTTATACAAATTCAAAACCCAAATAAAATTTCACACTCGTTATAATTTTTAGTTTTAATATGCCAATACTGTTACGAAAATGCTTCAAAATGTTTTAAAAATATTAAATTAAATTTATCATTCTATATTATTATAATAAAAAGTTTATATACTTTTCAATTTAAACCTTTTTTAATTCTTAAATCGATTCTTATGTTTTAAGCAATAAAATTTTAATCGTTTTAAAATAATATTTCTTACAGCACTCATTACATGAGAGTTTTGATAAATATATTCCTAACGTTATACGAATACGAAACAATATAATGTATACAAATATATATAACTGATACTCTTACAAATTTGATTGCTTTAGTGAAAGAAATATTTTAAATTAAAACTTTAAATTTCTCAAAAATAAAGAAATGTAGAGTGAGGGTGGCGACGGAGTATCAACAATCCCAATGCATAATGATATAAATTTCTTTTTTAGTCAATTAAAAGTGTGGAGATTTAAAATGTTCGCCTTTAAAACCACGTTTTGAGCATAAAAAGAATTCACCAAAAAAAAGTTTTATATCTCCTAGAATTTATTAAGCAAATTTTATATTTTACTATTATTGTGAGATTTTACAAACCTTAAGACCTTATAACTAAATAAAACATTTATTGTTTTAATCAGCGAAATTATCAGTAATTAAAGGTCGCTGAGATCTTCCATAATCTTGAAATTACTAATTTTCCAATGTCATTTGTTTGATGCGCTTGAAAAATAATTATTAAGTAGAAAATGGGAAATCCTAGAAAATTACACAAATACAAAAGTTTTCAATTCTGTGAGAATTAATTCATTTGGCAAATTGAAAACAAGTCGAGAATAAAAGCAAATCTCACTGCTTAATTCTGCAAGTCTCAATTCACAGAAATTCAACTGATCAATTGCAGAATATTGTTTTTTATTCCAAATTAATTTTCATAATATTGTAAATAATAATCTCAATGAATTATTTTTAGTTGATTTTAGTATTAAAATATTGAGAAATTTGTCAAAATCTGAAAACAAAGGTTTTCTTTAATTTTCATTTTAACCAAAAATATCCCACTGTCAAATTTGAAGAAAAAATTTAAAATAAACTGTGCTAAAACATTGACGCCCCGGAGCAAGACTTGTGTTTTACAATGCCCCACATCTTTGAATTAAAACCGTTAAAGAATGAGGGCACATTAGCTTCTCATTGATATACGTGGTTCGGGCACTAGATCAGGAGTCGAAAACTTATTGAACACGAGATCTTTTGCATATTTTGTAGAAATGTGAAGAAATTTAGAACTCATTTCTTTACACAAATTTCATTCATCAATATTTCGAATGGTTTTTGTTCCTTCATCTTGACCAATAATTAGTTTTGATAATCAGTGATTATTAATCACAACATAAAAATGACAAATCTGTATTATTGCACCATTATAATGACTTTTAGATTTACTGTTTATTTTTACACTTTTACAAGTATAAAAAGCAGTAGTGGCAAAGTGTCTGCTGTAAAACATTTTAAGCTTCGAAGGTTTTGGTAATAAGTTCAAATCAAATCATCAACTTTGCAGTGTAATTTGTGATTATTTACATTCCAAAATTTACTCCCTTTATTGGAAATTGTCTTTCGACATCATATTCTTTGAAATGGGCCCGAATTCTTGATATATCAAGCCCTTAAAATGACTCTTAATATCAATGAAAAAATACTTTGTTATCTATACTCGTCATTGTGTTTTCTCTTTGTTGATTTTGTCGCTCTCATTCCAAACATACATCACTTTGCCATGAAAACCTTTGTTCTATTTACACCAACTTATATCAGCGAACAACCTTTCTCATACTTAAACATCAGTAAATCACCGTATAGGCCGCAAATCCTTGATTTAAATTTGAGTTCTGCATTACGGATTTCAACAAGTGCTTTGAATCCAAAATATGGAAAACAAGTTAAAAATATTTTTCAGTTGAAAATTTCTCACTAAATATTGTAACAAACCGTATGTAACTAGTATATTAACTGGGCTACTGTGACTATAATTTAATTGCAATATATAACTTATATATTACAATTAAATTATATAAATTCATCAAATTTTGTTTGTGGTTAATAAATTTGATTAATTTATTAATTTTTAGCTTTATTAAATTCCATGAAGTTTTACTTGTTCGGTTCAGATTTGTTTTGTTTTTTACCTTATATAAAATAAATATCATCACCAAGAAGACTATTTTTATTCTATTAAAATAATATTTTCTTTAAGCTTTTAAATATCATAGAAAATTTTAAAAATTTATAAAAACAAAATATTATTGTATTCTTAGTGCTCAGAATTTGGTTAAGATATTAAAAAGAATATTTTTAAAATATCTTTATTAATTTTATTTTATTTTTAACATTATACTTCTATTTTAATTAATAATATAGTTTAATTTATCCCATTTTCATATAATTGTAAATATTATATATATATATATATATTTTCTAGTCTCCGACAGTTTCTAATAATTTATAAACTTTTATTTGAAGTCAATTTCCGTCCATATGAACATCAAAATTACTTTAATATTTTATAAATTATAGACTGCTAAATCTATTATTGATCATTGCAAGTCTACTTTGTGCTTTAATATGTAACTAAATTGAAATTAATCAATAAAATTATAAATTGTTTTAATACTGACAATTATTTTTTAAAAATATACGAAAAATTTGCAATTTTTTATTTATGTTTGAAAAATAATATTATTATTATTTTTATTATTATTATTAATTTTATTATTATTATTATTATTATTAATTTTATTTTTATTTTATATTATTATTATTAGTATTATTATTATTATCCTTATTATTGTTTTTGTTATTATTATTAATTATTATTATTATTATTATTATTATTATTATTATTATTATTATTATTATTATTATTATTATTATTATTATTATTATTATTATTATTATTATTATTATTATTATTATTATTATTATTATTATTATTATCATCATTATTTAGACTCCAAACAGCGGAACAAAAAATCGAAAGTATGATAATCATCGAGAAAGTCCGGTTCCTCTTATTAGCAGTGATTTGGTAATTTTTTTAAACTATTTTAAATTTTTTTATATTATATTAGTATTTTGTTTCATGATAATAAACATTTTTTTAGATATACCGAAGTTTTCCTAGACTTTATGAGCCATTGAAAAAAGAAACACCTTTCTATGAAACTGAAAATTTTCAATATCAGGTTAGCTTGTTCATAATAATAATAGCACTTAATTTATTTATCATAGAATGTTCCATCCCATTCTCCCAATAATAGTTGTTATGCTCATTCTAACAATTGTACATGGGATGACCGACAGTGCCGATTTATAGATGCTGTTCGACTCAGAAACGGAAGGTGACTACTTTTATTATTTTCTCTTTTATTGTTTTGCCAAAAACAAATAAATAAAATAGTAATATTATCATAAAATAATAACAAAATAGAAATAACAACAACAGCAATAATATTAATAAAAATAATAATAATAATAATAATAATAATAATAATAATAATAATAATAATAATAATAATAATAATAATAATAATAATAATAATATACGATAAATTAAGTGATATCTAGTAAATTTCCCAATATTATACTAGTTTCGAGCAAATGGCTCTCATCAGTACTATGCGGGAGGCGCTCAGATTTCTCTTCGCGACAGGTTAGTGTAAAAAACAGTGCCAACTAACACTATTATACATTTATCGTGATGCACTGACCATCAAATAAGTTTGCAAAGTTTGGATTTAAGACACAAAAGACGAAACCTTCTTGAAACCTTCTTTTACTTGAAACCGCATAGTACTGATGAGAACCATTAGCTCGAAACTAGTATAATATTGGGAATTGTACTGGATATCACTTAACTCATCGTATATTCTTTGATTAAAATCAGACATAGTAATTAATAAAATAATAATAAAATTTTTAAAATTTATGTCATTATCTTCAAATATTTATAATATACATTGCATATGTTTATTTAAAATGAAATTGAAATATGTTTGAAAAATTATTATTATTATTATTATTATTATTATTATTATTATTATTATTATTATTATTTTTATTTTTATTATTATTATTATTATTATTATTATTATTATTATTATTATTATTATTATTATTATTATTATTATTATTATCCGTGTGTTTTAATTTTTAATTAAGTTGTCAAAAATAAAATTTTGACAAGTACATATCGAATTCTCCTGACCGTTTTACTAGCTGAAATCAGTTCAGTTTAGACGGGCAATTGGCAGCAAAGTTTAATATAATTTTCACTGAAATATGTTAAAAATTAATATTTATTATCACATTTACAGAATTTAAATTACTTTCTATATTATATTATTTTCTGTGAGATATTTATTATGTTATTAAATGAATAATTTGCAATTTATATATTATATATATTATAATAAATAACATATGTGGTATATATTCTTGCATCTGATTAGAAAAATGAACCAAAATCAGTCACTCGCATGTTAAGTAAACTCAATAAATGAGCCAAGTTTTGAAATAATTTATAAAGTTTTAAAATATTTTCATAAATTTAAGTTCATTATAAAAACATCCTGAAACCTAAATACTGTCTTGATCTCATTAATACCTTCATCCATCTACAAAGTCTCATTTTCAAACTATACTTGGAATTGCTGATGCTACATTTGACAGATAAATTCCTCTGAAACATTCCTTGATCCCGAACTTATTCACTTAGTTTACATAGCATGAACTCGGTCTTTAAATGTTTTTTTGTTTAAACAAATACAGAACATCAAGAATAGAAGTTAGCCTTCCGGGTGTAATTATCAAATTAGTTTTCAAATTACCAGCTGCTTTTGAGCAATTATAAATACTATGGCAAAAAACATTCCTGAAAAGCAATGACTTCTTATTGAGTCGAAACTATGATATATTGTTCCATTCATTCAACTGGAGACTTTGATTTTCAGTACCTCTAAGTAAAAGGGTTTTCGTAAAAATGATAACCGGCTTCAGTTTTGCTTTGTCTGTTGTGTTTGGAATAATATACGTAAGACCAATTAATCAAGGTTTCTTTAAATTTAACATTAAAGTCTAAATTTCAAGGTAATTTCTCTGTGTTTTGTTTTATTAAATCGTTTTTACTATAATTAATGTGCCGAACTTCTTTATCTAGAGATTATCTTTTTTTATTACTTCTCTGACATTATATGCATATTTTAATCCAAATATATCAAAAGTTCTGTACATTTTATACGAAAAGATAACTAGAATATTTTTTTGCAAGTGAAAATAATCCAAGCATGCAAAAATTGGCATAAAAATAATAAATAAATTTTTTTTTCTAAATCTTGCTCGATATTATTTCGATTTCATGACCTTATAAAATACTTTTTATTTTGTTTAAACCGATTGAAATTATTAATTTTCATGAAATATAATTTTAAAATATCATTTGACAGAATTAATAATATACAATATAGAAAATCAAGAATTTCATATTTTTTTTTAAATTAAAAAAATTGTTTTGATGAAATTTATCGTTTGATAATAATTACCGGTTTAGCACATTAAGCCCATATAATAGGAAATTAATGATGACAACTAGATTCGCAGACAGTCATAAAATCATGATAAACAAGGAACACAATTTTATTTTTTTAATGGAAATTCGTAATAAATATATTTATTTGATTATCTAGCAAAATACTTAATTTTTGCAATTAATCCATATGTATGTTTTAGTTTTAGTTTTCTTATTATTTCTGGTATTTTGTTTCAATAAGCTTGAATTCATGAAATTTGTTTGAATAGATATCAAACACAAGATATTATATTTGATAAATTGAAATTACAATATTTCTTATATTCTATTTTTTGTATAAAATCAGTAGATTAATTATTATTAACTTTGTTTGATTCCAAATGTGTTTTTGTAAAATAATAACTGAGTACTCAACAATGGTTTATTTGACCTTTAAATTTGAACTGCAAAGATTTAAATATACGCCTAAAGGAGCAAGGTTACAAAATGAATAAGTAGTATGAAATAAGTGTGGTAAACCACAGAAAGATATTTCTATCCACAGCACTTTGGTTTTTCAAAACCATTTTGTGATCATTTATTATCTGCATTAATGAAAGAATTCAAATAATTCAAGAGACTTTTTGATTGAACCGTATAAGCAAAACAGTTTTCCCAGTTATACATGCCATTAAAACAAAATCACAAAATAAACTAACTATAGAATTCGACTTGAGGAAATATGAGATAAATGAGACGTTGTGATTAAATAACAATCTCCTACAATTAACATTCAATCAGCAAAGAATTTATTGAAAATATTTAATTCAATCATTAAATCATAACTAATACATCATTGTTACATTTTTATAAAGCATTTGACAAAGATGGAAGAGAATAATGACGAATGAGGATAATTTCCTAGAAATATATTTTTTTTCATTTGGCGTTCTAGTGCTTTTAATAAAATGGTCCATCAGTTTCTGGATATTTATATATAAACACATAATTAATGTATTTTATATAATTATTTTTTGTTTTTTCACTAAGACAATATCGATTATTATTTTTCATTTGAAACGAAACCTTTTGGCCCTGCTTTTATCAATTATAACTATTATTATATGCCTATGCTAATTAATATATTTTTGTTATTTGATTTAAAATTTGAAGATAATAATGATAAAAATAATAAACAATATTTGCATGGTTTTTTTGTTTTATTTTCGTATTATTTTTGATAAAAATATTTCATCTTAAAATTTTATTGAATTGATTGCTAAATTTATATGACAATTATGTAAATAAAATGCATGCATTATATTTATAGAATTATTTTATTAATATTTAAACAAAAACAAATAAAATTTAAATTAAGCTTGAAAAAATTTGTTAATAGAAAAACAAAAACCGCAAATTTTAAATATTGGATTTTGGTTTATTGTATTTTATTTATTTAGTTTATTTATTTTATTTTAAACTTGAAGTTTTTCTTTTATTTCTTTTTAAATATTGCAAACCTTTTAAACTTCTATGCACTCAAAAGTATTTTTTTAATTTTTATTAAAGGTTTATTAAAAAAGAGATAATCAAACAATTTCATTCAAATCATTTGCATTTAAATGTTTAGATATAATAAAATTTACCTTTTACAAATTAAATATTAACAGTACTTTTAAATCTGCACAAGTTAATGAAACATTTCGGCATATTACCATTTGACGTTTGCACTTAGAGCAAACAGAAATATCATTTTACACGATTGTAAGGTATGAAAAGTCATATTTTGATTTTTTGTCAACGATATTAAAATATCTGCAATATTAGCAATACTAGTGAAATAACCAATTTTTGTAATATTAGCAATATTAGTAATATTAACAATATTTGCAAAATTAGAAATATTAAAGATATTTGTAATATTAGAAATTTTAGCAATATTAGTAATATTAACAATATTTGCTATATAGCAATATTAGTAATATTAGATATATTTTTAATATTAGCAATATCTTCAGGATTAGCAATATTAGTGATATTAACAATATTTGCAAAATTAGGAATATTAAAGATATTTCTAATATTAGTAATATAACTAATATCTTCAATATTAGCAATTCTAGTGAAATAACCAATTTTTGCAATAATAATAATATTAGTTATATTTGTATTATTAGTAATATTACTAATATCTGCAATATTAGCAATACTAGTGAAATAACCAATTTTTGCAATATTAATAATATTAGTGATATTTGTATTATTAGTAATATTACTAATATCCGCAATATTAGCAATTCTAATGAAATAACCAATTTTTGTAATATTAGCAATATTTATGATATTAACAATATTTGCAAAATTAGAAATATTAAAAATATTTGTAATATTATTAATATTAAATATATTTTTAATATTAGTAATATTAAATATATTTGTAATATTAGCAATATTAGCAATATGTTCAATATTAACAATATTAGTGATATTAAAAATATTTGCTAAATTAGGAATATTAGCAAAATCAGCATTTAATTATCCT
This sequence comes from Schmidtea mediterranea, assembly GCA_022537955.1. Lineage (NCBI taxonomy): Eukaryota > Metazoa > Platyhelminthes > Tricladida > Dugesiidae > Schmidtea > Schmidtea mediterranea. The sequence goes on from CM039680.1 coordinate 74,304,341, forward strand.
AAATGTCATTTGGAATTTAGTAATTCTATTGTGGTGAATGGGTGAGATTGACATTCAATAAAAGACAATGAAATATTAATGCTTCTAATTCTTTCCTACATACCTCAAACTAATATTAATTATAATGTAAAATGAAATATTTAAATTTATTTCTGCAGCTTTGAATGATTGATATTGTATTTGTTTTACATTTTAGAATTGGAAAGGTTCTTTATGACAGATCGGTTCAGAATTACCGAGAATTGGGGGTCAGCAGCAATGAGATCGTGGAAATTCTGAGAGATCATGGTGAAATGTTATCAGTGAAAAATGCCCTTGGTGAAATCGGAGAATGTCCAAAAGCTATCATCTCGGAAATACAAAATAATTATGTGAATTAATTTAGTATTTTCCTAAATGCCAGTTTCAAAATTTAATATCAAAAACAAAACGAAAGTGAAACTTTTTATTTTAGTTTCAAATAACAATATTTCGGTGGCAGAAAATATCGATTTTATGCGATACATTTTTTTATTTTAATAAAATAAATTATATAATTGTATTATTATTATTATTATTATTATTATTATTATTATTATTATTATTATTATTATTATTATTATTATTATTAATATTATTATTTCATTTTAATTTTTAATTTTTTAAAAGTAAATTATTCGTTGCATTTACATTAAATCTGAAATTTAAAATACTTGTTGAAATTTTATTTTGTGTTTAAATTTTCCGAAAATTAAATGAAAAATTTTGCCAGAGAATTTTTCAAATATCATTTGATTATGTTTGTCGTTAGAGTCAGAGGATGTTGAAAGATAAATTTTAATAATATGACATATTTGTTTAATATTTTTTACACATATTTCGCAGGATTGATTGCCAGGAATTCTCTTTTGAAGTAGTAATTACAGAATATTTTTACAATTTCTCAATTCGTTTTAGACTTCTACCATTATTTATACCGCACAAAACTGTGCCATCCGTGAATTGTTAGTAATATTACTTCATCTTATTGTTAAATTAAAACTTTCGCATCATACCTTTTTAAATAAAAATGATATATTACAAGAAAAATAAACACAAAATGAGGTTAAAGATCATGATTATTTAAAGGATATGATTTTTTTGCAGGGATGCAGAGACCGTTACTTTCCATTGAAATGCTCCATGTTATCTTTTTTTGTAACCATCGTGAAATATATATATATATATATTGTGATAAATTGTGAACACATTTTCTAACAGAAAATAAATTTTTTATAAATTTTATAAAAAATGTGATTCACAAAACAAAAATAAGGTGGAAGCGCTTGTTTAGTTTCACAAAGGTTTTCAAATCTAGGTATTTTAGAAAAGATTGCAACCTGTAGTTCTTTTTTAACTGCCAGTCGTGTTCAATATTTGGATTTTATTGTAGCTAATGCAGAAAATCCCGTTTCACATAAATCCGATGCTGCGAATGGCAGCAGTACTAGCATTTCTTTGACAGATCAAATATTGTAGTCCCCACTTCGATTAAATCAAGATTGAGTGCAAAGTTCGTCCTGAAAGTTTTGCTTCAGAGAATTACCACATGACAAATCTATCAGTTTTTCCTTTTCAATTGTTGTAAATTCATATTTGTCATTTATTTTTTCATTAAATGGATTCTGTAACCAAACTAATTTTGAATCATTTAAATCTTCAAATTAATAGGAAAGGGTAGTAACAAATCATTTCCACATTAACTCTAAGTCACATTAAACGTTTTTTTATATCGTTGACTTAGTGAATGTTTTTGAGGACCTTTCATCGGTTTATTTGAAATACTCAATTTACCAGAAATTTTAACCAAATTTGAAGGTTTAACAATAAAGAAATCATTCCTAAACAAACTTTAGCACGAAACAGCCAGAGCATTTCACAATAGTATAGAAATGAAGTATAATTAGCTCTCAAATCATCACATAACTTTGTAAATAGCCTAATTTTCTCCGAACATTACTATATCAATAGCTGTGTGATTTTGTAAGCAACTTCGTACGACGCTTATAATGCATTTGATAAAACAGAAATAACTTTTTTAAAAAAACATTTTTCGTACGATATATTTCGACAGCATAACTGTCATCTTCAGCTACACAAAACCAACTAAAAATATTATGAATTAACATTTAATTTAAACAAATTATTATTTTTTATTAATTTAATTTTGTAATAAATAAATAATTAAAAATATATTCAAATAACTTTTAATTAATTTAAAATTTTATTTATATAAATATTATTATTTTTATTTATATTATAATTTTTAAAAAATAATGTAATTTAAAAATTCAATTATTTTAATAATATTAAAATATTAACTTTTTTAATGTTGGCTTTTGTTTGTTAAACTCGTAATTTTCATTGAAAAAATTCTGTGGACTTACTTACGTATTCAGAATGCAAGGTGCTTTTTAATTTCCTCCGTCTAATAATATATGCAGTTAATACATTTGTACAAAGCAAACCCATTGGTGTTTTTAAGCCATCAAAAATAACACTCGTGAAGCCTAAGAACAAATATGATGAATTGTGTTTTCGCATTTTTGGAGTTCTTCATCCTTGGTCTGGGTTGTTTGTATTTGCTCTAGCGATACTACAACTTGTATCAGCATTATTAGCTTTATTATTAGTTGATTTGTCCATACTTTCTAAATTATTAGGATTAAAATTCAAAATTAAAATTACAACGATATCAGCAACTAAGTCTCGATAATAAAAACTATAAGTACAAGTAATAGAAGTAATATTTTATTTTGAGTTAGCCACTATTAATTATTATCACAACTAAATGTCCGTTTGGCGCCATCTGATGTTAAGTTTAATTGAGCTTGTCAGCGGCAGTTCTAATGGGCGTCACACATTGTGTCCGTTAGGGGTCCGCGTTAGAAGAGTCCCTATAAAACTAAAAATATTAACAAAAATAAAAATTTGCGATTGTTGATAACACCCAAAAACATCATGTATAAATAATAAATGCAGTAATTCTATGTTCATTTTTATTACTATTATTTTTTGATTTAGTTTATTGAAATAATATTTAAATGAAATTGTTTTTGTTTAAAGTTTTCTTTTATTATATTTTAATTAATATGGTTTTCTTTTTTTAAATAGATGATAAAAATTAATCAAGGATATTTTTATTTATAATTTAACCATATAATTTACAGGGTAAGGGTCCAATTTTTGTTTACCCCCAGGGGCCCTGACACCGTTAAAACCTCCTCTGGAGCTGGTATTCCCAAATTTGTTGTTGTCAAAATTGGTACTTAGCTGAACTAATTCCTGGTAATATTAACTTATTTATTAGTGAACAAGCGGCGATGATTTTAAAAATAAAATATGTTTTTTTAAAAACTAAAGGCTTAGTAAAGTGTTTTAGGATATTTAAAAAATATATTTTCTGTTATTTGTAAAAATAATTTTGATGTTTCAGTTGTTTATTGGTAAACGTTTTGCCTCTCTTTGAGCTACTGTGTGGTTTAAATAAATTTCCTAGTTGCAATATATGATTCATTATCCAAAGATGTTAAAACATTAGTGAAATTGTGAAATATCAATTACATACACAAAAAACAATAGCTATGTAAATTTAACAAAAAACATGACACACCGGAAGAGTCATGCTATTGGATAATAAAAGACTATGAGTCACCGTGTGAGTCACAACATCAGTCATACCTTTAGAGAAAAAAGTTATGAGTCATTCTATTATTCATCGCATGAGTCATACTTTTAATATAATTTTTAACAAGTATTTTTTCAACATAGAAATATTTTTTTCAAACTCGAACACCCTCCCCTCCCGCCATTTTGGATGAGTAAATTCTAGAAAACCCATATGAGTTATCACTAACTATGAAAGAATATTTCGCTATGAATATGAACATTCTAAAAAGATATGGAATTATGGAATTAAAGCACTGTCCCACCTCAATAGACTATATGATGTTATAGTTGAAATTAGATGTTTACGTGCTTAATTACATTTTCCAGCAATTCCCATCAATATATCATTACATATTAGAGCCTGGGAAGTTTTAATAAATATCACTAGTTGATATAGTCAAAGAAAATAGTACTCCCAATGTATATTTATATTATATGTAAAAATGCAGATAAAAAGTACATACCGATTATTATAAAAGAAATGTTTGTCCTGACTATTCGATGAGCCTCGCTTCGATTGTCTTGACTATGTGCACTGCATGACAATAATCATATATTTTCAAGGTTCTAACTTTGAACTTATTCAACTTGATCCCTTACTCTCTTTCGTTTTCCTGTTATCGTATTTCAACTAATTTCTCTATTTCCTTAAACATATTCTCGTTTTTTTATTGAATTGCATGTTCTCATCTTTGGTGCTCTCTTAGGTCGATGCCAAATATAATTTCGTTAATATTCCTTGATAATATTAAAGATTTATCAGGAATGTCGAATTTCCAATTTTAATTCCAATAATATCAACGAATTTCCCCCATATTAAAGTCATCAAGAATATTAAAGTTTTTAAACAAAAATGATCTAGCTAAACATAGGGTTGATTTATTGAGTAAGAGTTATTGAAAAATATTCAGTTTCATCATCAAAACACAAACATTTGTTAGTTTGATGAGGAGCGGTGGTAAAAATTATTAATTTTTGACATTATTTTTCAAAAGCTATTATGTGTCGATATTACTTTACTAGTCATGTACAGATATTATATTAAAAATATATTTTTCAGTCACTAATGTGAAAAAACATCAATTATTAAAAGCATATGTATATTTCAATGAAACATGAAAATTTAATATTTCACACAGATTTCGATGGTTTATACATCTGATAGTTTGAATGTCTAATATTATGATTTTAATCGGTTAGCAGCCATGTTTCAATTCTAAAAGGAGGATTTACATCAATTTGTATGTTCATTACAATCTATTTTGCAGAAACCAGAGTAAAATTTTACCTTTCAAATCTTCAAGATGAAATCCGATTTTGAGTTCGAACTGATTCTATTGAGAATTTTATTTAGTAAATCACGATCCGAATTTACCGGACGAAAATTAGATATTAGTTAACTTAATTGAATTGTACAGGATTTTTCAAAAATGAGTATCTTTATTAGTTAAAATTTAGTTTTTTTGTTAAAACAATAAAGACAATGTATGCTATTTATATTTCAAGGTTTCTAATAAACCATATTCTTTGTTAATCATGCATATTTATATGATTAATAACCACTAAAAATATTTATTTGTATTTTGAATACAAGTATATAGATATTAATACTCATGATATATTCAGTGCTGGCAATATAATTAGGTTATGAACTAATAAAAATCGATCAATTTCATTGTCAAAAATTGTTAGTTTGGTTATCAGTTATAACAATAGATAAGTTACGCTGATAAAACACGTTGATTTGAATGGAAACAAACTAAAATAGGTGAGTAAAATGTTGGCAGAAGATAAAAATATATGGCAATTTTCTTAGTGATTTTAATTTTAAAATCAAGCAAGCCAAAACATCTACCAATGATACTAATACTAATGACTCCACGCAGTCTGAAACTACAACAGGAAAGTTTGAAGAAACTACAAGCATGCTTGTTGAAAGTCCTCGTTTATTAGAATCAGTCTCAGATGCTAGCATGTTAGAATAGAAGAATACTTGTATAGAAGATGGCTACCGAATCCATTTGCAAAAATAAAGAAAATTTACTATTAACTGAATCTCAATATAACATCTTTGGATTCACTTGTTTACCTCTAAGCGATTTCACGTACTATTTAACTCTCTCATCAAAGTTCTTTTAAACTTTCCCTCACGGTACTTGTTTGCTATCTGACTCACACAAATATTTAGCCTAAGATGGAGTATACCACCCTATTTGGACTCTGAACATAAATTTATTTTAAGTTTAAACTAATCATATTTGAGAAAGTTGTTGTCAAATCTCTCATGAATGTTTGATTGATTCAATAGAATTCAGATAATTTTCATTCAAATATAATAGACAGTTACAATAAATTTAACTATTTGATAATTTCATTGAAAATATGTTACATTCATCGATTAGTAACTTTACGGCAAAGCGTCACCATAAAATTACATTCAAAATTACATATTTTAATTAAAAAAGTTCTCATGACTGTCATTGACAGTCATATTTCTTAACCGTGAATGATGAAAATTATATGATATTACCATTAGATTTAATGAAAAGAACATGTATCAAAATGTATTCAGTGACCATGTGCTTAAATCTATTGTTTATTCGCCAAAGTTAAAAGATATACTTCTTAAACCAGGGATCTCAAACACGCTGTCCGCTACGTTGTCTTTTGCGACCCGAAACGAAGCACAATAGATTTTGTAATTTAATTAAACTTATAAATAATAATTTCCATATTTAAATTTTTTTAAAGTAATGCAGCCTCTGGGTTATGCTTTTACTCACACACTGCCTGCTTTAGACTTTGAGTTTAAGACTCCTGCCCTAAACCATGCACACGGTTGCAATTATTTTATAAAGGTCATATAGATAGAATTTTTATTAACAAAGTATAAATTTATATCAGACATATTTGATAGTAATAAAAACAATCTTATGGTGAACGTGGTACTTACTTAAAAACCTTCAAATCTTGTTAAGATTCGTTTGTTTTAGTCAAAACCCTTTAAAAATTATATAAAATTTCCACAAATTTATCATTTTCTCCCTTAAATTAGTCACAAAACATCTAATTTAGCATAAATTTAATCCTGTTGATCCGTTATTCAAGCAATTATATTCTCTAATATTTACTCTCAATAGATATAAAACTGTCTTCAATAAAAAAATGTCACTGTAATAAATTACTTAAAATCTTTACATGCATTTCAATAAAATGTTAAATAAATTATTAATTTAATTAAACAAATAAAATTTAATAATAATAACATATAATAATAATATTAATAATCTTAATAATCTTAATAATAATCTGAATTATATTTTCTACAAAATTTGACTATGAATCAGATTTATTTAAGGTATTCACGAACATTTGTTTTTAAGTTTTAACATTTATTACACACAAAAGAAAAATCAATCACAATTTAAACTAAAAAAATTTATTTCTAATTCTTTTTAAATTGTAATGATTTTATTTGGGTTAAATATAAAGGTGGATAATCTTAGGTGAGTCGAAAGAAAACAAAATGCATTATTCGTTAATGAAAAAATGTTGAAACCTCTAAATTTAGTAGTTCAAGTATTATTCACAAGTGTGATGGTTGGTTAGCAAAACCCGTAAGATCAAATTAACTAAAAAATTGGTTTCAATGTCTTCCATTACCTTTAAGATATTCACCTACAATAATTATAGTAACAAATGAAAATTTTATATATTCAAATCTGTATTAAATAGATTTTTTTTAGACATATCTAATGTTCCATTTGATAAAATGTATTCCAGTTTAATTAAACTAGTTATAATAGATACCTGAGAAAATGTGACTGAATTCAGATAGATAGTACTTCCATATTATATATTAGCTACCGTAGCTTTTGTATTTATAACATCCATAAGTAAAACACTTTCCCAAATCATATATTTCACTATAAGTCAAAAACTGGTCTTATTTCAATATTATGAAGGATTTTTTCCTAACTATAAAAAATTTATATATTTTCACTAGAACAGATTTCATTCCTCATACATTGCAATCACATTAATATGCTTAGTTTATTATATAAATTTATAAAACATTTAACATTTAACATTATAAATTTTATGTGCTAATTTGAAAATACTATTTTAATAATATTTTGCATAATTAATATTTACAGTTATAATTTAAATTTTTTAAAATATATATTTATATTATATCCTGTTCCTTTGCATTTCCAATATCACTTATTATAACAATTTATTATAAAAATATCAATTTCGGTTTTAAATTTAATTTATTTATATTCACTTTACATATTATATATGGAATTTATTTATGTTAACCTAATTAAGATATTACATTTTAATTGTTTTCATATTTTCTTTATCTTACACATGATCTCCTAGATTTTTATGTAGTCTTCCAAATAAGAGTTTTTACTTTGATGCTCCTGGTCAAGAAGTACTGAATGACATAATTTGGAGAATACCAAACACATTACAAAATATTAAAAATTGTTTTGACCTGGAATGTAGAAGAAATCATTATTCATAACACCAGGAAACCCGTATTTCGAACAAAGGTTTTGGCCAGTTGAGTTTCTCTAGGACAATACGAAAAATGATCTGAACTCAAACTTTCAACTGAAGATTGTTTTAATTAAAGTAGATATTTGCAATAACATCCACAGAGACAGAAGTTCCTGAACTGCGGACATCGAGTGACTTAAAGCCCTAAAACAATTATGAATTTGAAATGTTTATAAACAATTATTATAATTTTATTTTATTATGTAAATTCTTAGATGAACAAATTATCTAATATATTTAAACAATAAATCTTAATTCACTGATCAATTTTGTATCATTTCAAGATCCATTTATTATTCTATGTTGCAAGATATATAAATATTAAACAAATAAAAATAAACAAAAAAATTATATTTATAATTTAATTTAATCTCCAAATAGATTTTCTGAAAATAATAAATATTTAAAATTTCTCATTAAATTTGAAATGTTCATTTATTAGTTCTATTAAAACAATATAGAAAATCTAGAATTCACGAGTATAATGTGGATTTGAATAGACTGGATATTTCGTATTTTAATTATGATAGGAAAATTTTTTTATTAAAAATACAAGATTTCAATGAAAGATAATAGAAAATAATTTAATTTATTTTAATTAATTATGAATAAGACGACTTAATAAAATCTCTCAAGTGACAATGAAAAAACAATTTTTTAAAAATAAAAATTTATAATTAATTATCGAATTATTTTATGAGATATTTTAACTAAAAATTTTATTTTTCAATGATTGAATTTATCAAAATGTCTTTTGTGGAGAGGAAGCTTAGAAGTAAAGCCGCAAACTTATTTTAGTGACTATTTTGTATTCTAAAACTTTGGTATTATTCGTTTTTCGACATTCGTTTTTTGTGTGAAGTTTCTCATAATAATTCTTTACTAAACGAACTTAATATAAACAGATCTTTTCTCTTTAGTAATAGTTAAAGATTCACAAGAATGCGTTATGAAATATTTCAACTAACAAGCTTAAAATATGTCTCTTCTGGTTTTTAAGGTTTCTAATGTTAATTTTATGGTTATAAAATCAAATAGTTTTCCAAATTTAGAAGACTTTAAAAATATTCTTATGTAACATTCCTTTTAAAACGATACGTCGTATCCAAATTGAATTTGTTATAAACTGACAAATTTGAACGTCACACTCACGTGAAAATTTTTTTGTTTAACAAGGGTTATCAATTTACCAATAAATGTGAGTGTATGCATCTGATAGTATTCACATTTTCTTTCTTATAGAAAATTGAACTTGGAAATGGAGTTTATGAGGATAATTAAATAGAAAAGTTAATTATCATGTAAAAAGTATATATAGAACTTTAATAATCAGAAACCCTGTCGTAATCTAAAAATCTAATTTGTATCAAATCTTTTATTGGGGTATTAATCATCATCCCCTCTATGTCCATAAACTTTGTTAAACTTTTATTTAAGTCACACTAATTGTAACAAATTGTAGGCAAACATAGATTTTGTACTACTATAAACAATTTCATTTCTTAATTCCATTTCACATTAAAACAAAGGTGTCATTGTTTAAATCAATCTATTAATTAAAATTTATATAGATCAGCTTTTTTTTTGTAAATTATAGAAGTGAATTTAATGCGTTTTAGTGGTAAGCCCCCCATAATGACTTTTCAAATTTTGAAAACATTGGACAAAGGGATGTAAGAAACCAATAAAAGATAAAGAATTACTGCTAAACAAGATTTAAAAAAAGTAATTTTAAAGCCTTTGGTCATTTTAAAGAACTTCTTTTGATTTTCACCAGTAGTATAATATAAGGAGAATCGGGCTCAAGACCCTAAAAAAAACCTCCAAAAAAAGACCACCCTGACTGAGAAATCGTTTAATTTGACCAATGGCACCTTTTAAATCGTCTAAAAAGACCACTACAGCTGAGAAATTGTTTAATTTGACCTTTGAAACCTTTGAAACTCATACCATTGGCGAAATTACATTTTATAGTTCTCGTTTCGGAATTTTCCAACCCGAGGAATATTAAAATATAATTGAGCCGGATTCTTCCTATATTTACAATACTTTAGTCGTTAATTTTTTTCAATATTCAATATTTTAGTTTTTTCAATATTTTAAATTTTTCAATATTAAATATTGAAATATTTTAAAATGATTTCTCGGGTGGTTAGAAATTGGTTGGCTTGAAAGTGCTTATATGGATTATTGACAAGAATTAAAAATGGGAATATTTAAATTTTTAAAAAAATAAAAAATTGGTAATTGACAAGTATTAAAAATGCGAAAAATTTAATTTGATGATTTTTAAAATTAGGAATTGGAAAAAATAAATTGACTGGAGCAGAGGTCTTCAACAGACTTCGTCCGCTAACGACTACCACAAGTGGAGGTCTGCTAATGTTTCCAATTAATAATTTATAATTTTTTGTATTATATAAAAATTTTTTTAAAAATTAAGAGTACTCTGAAAATGTCAAATATTTCTTCTGATACGGATTCTTCTTCAAGTGAAATGATTCGAATTGCTCAAGAAAATAAATGTGATGAATCTAATAAAGTGTTTCAAAATATTCAAGCTTTGAAATCTCATTACAAAAGTCGATTACATTTAATAAAAGTAAATGGGTTAAAGACTGTAAAAAATGTGGTAATAGATTTTTAAATTCTGATTACAAAGTACATTATAAAGCATCTAAAGGTGTTGCGAAAAAAAACGAGAAAGATTACTAGTTAATAATAAAGAATTTGAAGAATTGGAAAAGAAACAACAAGAATTATTCGAACAAGAAATTCAACAACATGGATTTTCTGCAGTTTGTTCAACTGTAAAAATTGGAACACCCCGAGATTCAAAATGTGGAGTTAAAGAATATATTTTATTCAACAAGGATAAAATTTTTCAAGAAATAAATATTGCAATGGAAAAATTTAAACATGTAAAATTTCGTGTTGATTTGTACATTTCATACAATAGACTTCAAATTCGTGACAATCCATTAACAATTGCAGCAATGTCACCATTTTTCTATTTATTCTCCAAACCTCGAGATGATACAATAAATAAAATTTACAAAAATTTAGAAAAAGAAGTTGTAACAAAATCAAATTATATTTCTGGAAGTGACATGACTTTATTTTCATTTAATTTTATTGAAATTGATTTTTGGAAAACAATTCCATTCCAACCATAAGTTTATATCCCGACATCTGAAATTATGAAAAGTAAATATATTATCAATGTTAAAAATGCTGATAATAAATGTTTTCAATGGGCAATTCTTTCAGCTTTACATCCTCAAAAAACTCATGCTCAACAAGTTTCAAAATATAGAAAATACGAAAATGATTACATTTGGGATGTTAGTGATGTTAAAGGTGAATGTTTAGAAATTACAGATTATTTTCTAGATCGACATGTTGAAAAATTTGAAAAATTAAACAAGCTAAGAATAAATATTTACCATCAACCAAATCCAGAATCTAGAAATATTTTTCCATTATACATTTCTGAAATGGATAATCCAGAAACTATTAATTTATTAATAATCAAAGGTAAAAAATTTCAACAACAAGATATTTATCATTATGTTTGGATTAAAAATTTTCAAGGGTTTATAAAAACTCAGTTTCCAAATTCTCATAATAAAGATTTACATGTTTGTGAAAGATGTTTCAATCTTACAACAACACAAAAATGAAATTTAAACATGCAAGACTTTGTTTAGAAAATAAACCAGCAAAGATTAAAATGCCAAATACTAAAAATAATAAATTATTCTTTTATCAATGGTCAAAATTATTAAAACCACTAGCTATAATTTATGGAGATTTTGAATCTATAAATGACCCAATGAATGTTGTTGAACAAATAGAAAAAAAATTACAACAAGAAAATTATGAAAATTATAATTATATTTTTAATGAATTCGAAACCGAAATTGACAAGAAAAAGAATTTCATGATAAATTTTTCACATAAAATTCCATCAGCTTATAGACTTTATTTAAAAAGTAATTATCCCGAAATAATTGAATCTCGAGAATATTCATTTCAAGGTGATAATGTTTTGAATGATTTTCGAAATAGAATTAATAATCTTGAACATGAATTTCATCAAATTTTAAAAAATACAAAATTTTCCACTAGTCATGTCTGAAGAACAAGAATTCAAGATTTTGGTCAATCAAGTCAACTTGATCATCATACATGTTCTTACATAAATATTTAAGTCCTACAACTTGAGTTGCATAATTTTTACCCATTTCAGCTTGTGTTGCCAATGTTTGCATTGAATAATTTACAAGACGTTCTCTCGCTTCTTCCAAAACAGTTGAATTTATAAAAATTTAAAATTTTTTATTTCTAAATTTGTATATTTGTAAATTTGTAAATTTGTATATTTGTAAATTTGTATATTTGTAAATTTTATATATTTTTACGAATTTATATTTCCTTTTCCCATCGTGTAATTTTTTACCTGATCAATTGTAATTTCACTTTTTAATCTTTGTTTTCACCTTCTGATATTTCTTCAACATCAGATTGAATATTATTTGTTGGTATTCCGCCAGGGGCAGTCGCTTGCGCTCCACCACCTTGAACATCTTCATCATCATCAAATTCACATGCATGATCTTGATATTGTTTTGTTGAATTAAATTTTTCATTACAATTTGAACATTTGTAATATTTCACTTGATTAGTTTTATTTTTTTCTTTATTTGAATTTTTAATATTGGAACTTTTAATATTTTAATATTTTTCTATTTTAGATTCTTCTTCATTTTCTTCCTGGCCGGAGGCCTCTGACCAGATTGGATGAGGAATTCTTCTTCTTCTTCTTCTTCTTCTAGTTGGAACTTTATGTCTATAAGTTGAAGGAAGTTCTAAATCAAGTCTAATTCTTTCCATTGTAGAGACTGAAGTTCCAATCAATTTACATATTTTTGGTTGAGTTAGATGAGGATTTTCACTTTTTATTTTTGTAAATTGAACAATTTTATTTTTTAATAAAAACAAATTTAATTTATCGGTATCAACATCACTGATTTTATTCATTTTTGCTAGAAAATTGCCCATTGATTCCGATTTCTTCATTTTGTTTTGATTCCATTTCGTCTGATTTTGTCAGTGACCAGAAATGATTATTAATGACGAAATCTGACGAAATATATTTAAATAATTTTAAATTGTACCGAAATACATTGAAATATTTAAAAAATTTAATCTTTAAAAATGGATCGTAAGCGACTGTCACAAGTGGATTACTATTCAGATTCTGACAATTCAAATTCAGATTCAGAAAATTCTTTCAACATATTTCAGTATAACGAAAATTCTGAAAATGAAAATTCAGAAAATGAAACGTCAGTGACTGCCGCAAGCGCAGACCTCCGGTCGACCATTTCTGGAAATAGAAAATGTAATAAATGTAAAGTGATTAAAAATTAAAATGAATTTTACTCGAGAAAATATACATGTAAAGATTGTTACATTTGCAACAAGGAAATTTCAAAATCCAACATGTCAAAACATTTAAAAATACATGGTAAAATAAAACAGAAAAAAACAAAACGAGAATGTAATTTTTGTCATGAAAATAAAAAGATTGAAGAATTTTATTTTAAAAAGAGTACTTGTAAAAAATGTACATCTAAAAAAATTTAAATACAAAGAATGTAAAAAAAGTTTATCTTTGAGAAGTTTAATTCAACATGTAAGAAAATTTCATTTATAATACGAATGAAATACGATCAACTACGAATAAAATACGAGTCAAGTAATTTTAATGCGACTAATTTTAAATATTGAACTGAAGTAATTTTAATTCGACTAGTTTAGATTTTTCAATTTCATTTTGTATTCATTTTTTATTTTTTTAGTCATTTCTTCAAATATTTTGAATATTTAATTTTTAAAATGTTTTCATAAATTTCATTTATTATTTTATTGCTTTCTTCAATTTCTTGACTTGTTAAAATTTCATCTTCTAGTGCTTTGACTTGATACAAGTATAATTTATTAATTCCAACAGATAGTTCTTCACATACTTCTCGGTAAATTTTTTTCTTTTTAGATATTAAACCAATTGAAATTCCTTCACCTAAACAAACTAACAAAACATTTCCACCACTAAATATTGAGGACATTAGAATTGAAACAAATGGTGCAATTCCAATTAAATTTTTACCAGAAAATACTGTATCTTGATTTTATTTTTTTATAATGAATTAATTTCTCTTCAAGTTTTTTCTTTTCCAATAAAAATTCATTTACTCTATTATCCTGATAGGAAGCGACAGGTCGAACAAGTGGTGCACTAGGAGACAAACGACCAACCTCATTTATATTCGGATATATTTTTTTAACATGAATTGGTTTAATTTTTTCTTATGGTTTTTCTTCTTGACCATAAATTTCTATTTGTTCTAGTTTATCCAAATCTATTTTTGGAGACCTTTGGTCAACGACTTCATTTGTTTAGACCTCAGGTTACCGAAATTGTTTATTTCTTCATATTCCATTTTAAAATTGAATTATTTAAGATTTTTTAGTTTTTTTTGGTCATAATTTTCATCCAATAAATAATCTTTGATTTGACTAAAATTATAAAATCTTTTCCAATTTTTATCGATGGGTTTTCCTATCGAAGACATTTCAAAACCATGAATTATTTCAAAAACGGTCAATGCCTTACTTATATTATCTAAATATTCTTCATGTCTAAATCTATCTCGAACATAAATAAAAAAATCATAAATTGTTATATTATTTTCTAACCATAAACACCAAAAATTAAACTGTCTCCAATAACCATTAATTATAATAATAAATTTTTCTGAATCTAAATGTGTTTCATTCCAACAACATGGTAAAAGTGTTATCAATGTTTTATTTTCAAAACTAAATTTTTGTCTAGAAATATCTATATCACCAGTAAGAACCATGATAGTAGGATGTTTTTTTTTACGACAAAGGACATTTTTCCTTTTTTTTGTTGAAATTTTTGCATAATCATCCTTGATTATAAACCGACCATTAGGAACTATTTTCATTTCAATTTCACAATAGAAAAAAAAATTCTCAGTTCTTTCTATTTTCTATCCACTAATTTTCTAAGATTAATCAAAGCAATATTTGTTTTTGTTAAATTTGTAACCAATCGAGTCAAATAGTTTATTGTTTCTTCTTGAAATTTTTTAAATTCCATTTTTCCAATTTCTAAATCTATTCAACTAATATTTGTATTTATTGTATTAATCTGTTTATTATATTCGATCTCTAAAATTATAATATATCTTTTTACAAAATCTTCAACAAATTTTTTACAAACAGCATTATTTTCATTTTTTGGAATTGGAAGATTTGAAATAATATTGTTATTCATGTCCAATTCTCCTCTCATTCTATCACCATTTTCATTTAAATATTTACTTTCTACACTTTCATAAAATCATTTACATTAAATCCCAGTGTTCCACCACCAATATTTAAAGGAGCATAATAAATTTTTAAAATTTTATTATAACAAATTTAAAACAATTTCTTTAAAAGATTGCCCAGTAACTAATTTTAACAATACAAAAATACAAAGTTGACCACATATTTTTGTATTTTCTTTTTTTAACTTCTAATGTGTTGTAAATATAACCATTGGTTAAATATAATTTCATTTCTTGAATTGGAATAATTCAATACGAATCAAAATAAATTTAAAATTTTTTAGAACAAAGAACCCAATGAGATCCATTTTTTTTTGTTGTTTGAAGATTAAAAATAATATTATCTGAATGTAAATAATTTTTAATTCCATCTCTCATTATTATTTTAAATTTAAGATATAAATCTTTTAAAATATCACTTATATAAAAATTAGTTGTAGTATCTCGACCATATTTATCTAGAAATTTATTCAATTCACCTTCAGTAGGTACCATTTTTAAAGAATTGAATTATACTTGTCGGAGATGCAAACAAAAAGAATATTTTCACTATTAAAATTTATTAAATTATCATCTTGATCAACAATTTTAAAACTTATAGTTGAAATAATTTTTGATGTTAATGCAAAATATATTGGAACAAACATTCTTTCTATAATTCTATATCCATGAGAAACAAGTCCATATGGAAAACTATAAATAGAATTTTTTCTTTTTCCATTACAATATGTTCCTTGAAAAAATCACATATTAAATTTACAGATGTTATTTTTGAAATGTTTACAATCTTTTCACTAATAAATAATACATCTTCAGTTGTATTATTTTCATAAATTTGTTTTGTAAATCCTAAAAAAATACCAAATTTTTTATCCAGAAATGAAACACTATATCCTTTTTAACCAACATTTCTACTCGAGCTATTGCTATGTTTAATGAAAAAGTAACAATATTTCCTTCACAATATCTCTTTTTAATCAATTCAATTATTAATATAAATAAAACATCTAATTCATTTGCTCCAGGTGGAATTGTTATCACACCATATCCACCAGCAACACCAACAGTATTTGGTTTTTTAATTCCAAATACATTGTTGTCTTTTGTAATGTTGTAAACTGTATTCCATGTTGTAAACCGTAATATTCCAATTTCATAATTATAATTATAATTCTAAAGGTGTTTGAAAATCAGCATAAAATTATGATTCTTTGGAATCAAAAACTAATTGTGTTAAATATTTTGTTGATAAAAGATTAAACATTTTTTCTAAACTTTGTTCCATTTTAAAATAAAAAATTTAAAATTTTTAAAATATTTAATTGGAGACATCCACAAACCCTGAACTTCTTTTGGTTCCTTTTTTATTTCAGGTTTCTCTAATTCATAAGGTATATCTAATAAATCCGCTATTACATAATAATCGGGAGTTCCAGGAACTAAAGTTACATGTTTTGGTAATGCATTATATTCTTCAGGAGTCTAGAATTCATTCGGACCATATTCAATTGAAAAATATTGTGGTACTTTTGCTTTTTCTATTTCTACTTTTAGTTTTTCTATTGTTGACTCGAAGTCTTCATCATCACTCAATATAAAATTAAAATGTTTTTTCAATTTATTCATAACTATTTTAAACATATTTTTTTAATATTTTTTTATAATATATTTGTCATCTTTCCACTACCTATTTCAATATTTAATTCGTTTTCAACTAGAATACAACAATAACATTTTCCTTTAAATCCATCATCTTTTTCCATTTCTATTGTTACATTTACTCGATTAAGTGCTAATTTATCGTCTTGGTCACTAACATCAACACAAAATATGGTATATAAATTCATAAAATCTATTAAATTTAATTGTGGTTCAACTGAAAATTCGTTACACATTAAAGTATAACTTTCATACAACATCATGTTATCATTTTTTGCTTTATCAAACGTTATTGGTTTTATCGGATAATAACTTTTATTTAATTGTACACTTAGGGATTTTAATTGTTTATAATCATCAATTGCTTGTAAAAATTTTGAATTATTTGTTGTATAAATAATTGTTAAATCTTTTACTCCAAGTATTTAATGTTAATGGTTTCCATGAAAATGTACTTCCACATATTTGACCACGTTTATTATAAAAATTATCATCAGTCATGGTAAATTGTAATAATGAACTCATTTCACCATGAAATCTTATTTATTCAACTTTTGTTGATCCTAAAGTTATTGAAATTTGATTAAATAAATTTGGAAACCAATTATTATGCATAATTTTTAAATTTTATAATTTATAAGAATCTTGTAATTTAGAATATTTAAGAAATTTTCTTTTGTCAATTAATTTTTTTTCCAACAATCTTGACAAAATTTCGTTTATATGATTTTCGCAATTGTTGTTTCCTGCTTTTCTTACTGCTAAATATTTTAGTTCATAAAATAATCTAATAGAATTATCAGATAAAAAATAAAATTCATTTGGATTTTTCATGGAATCTTGAACATTTTCCATAAAACCTTCACTAACTTTTTTCTTTCTTTTTTCATCTATTTTCTTCAACACACTTTGTTTTTCTTCGTATTCTGGTAAACTATTTTTTAGTGATTGTATTTTTTTATAATAACTATTTGATGAAATATGTTCAACATCTTCTGTTAATTTTAAATGTTTCAATATCATTCATTGGAACTTTTAGTTCCCCTTCCGAATTAAATGCATTTCCTTCAAATATTTTTTTCAATCCATCAGTAAAAATTTTTTTCTCATTATTATTTGATGTCATGTATATGTTATTTTCGTTTTTTCATTATTAATAGTTCTTTATTATTAATAATTCTTTATTATTAATAGATAATATGGTTGCTTCTTTTTCAGAAACATTTGTAGCAATAATATGTGGTGTGATTGATTTATTGCCTTTTAAAACATCATGATTTTTATTTAATTCTAGTTTTATTGGTTTAATTTCTTTTGTGTCTTGTTTAATTTGTGTTGATTGATCTTTGGTTTCCATATCCAAAGGCTTCATGCCGGCTTCGTCTGGGAAAAGTTTTTCATCTGAAACTTGAAAAGGTTCATCCCATGTCAATTCTTTTCTAGGTTCTTTAAAAATATTTATTTGGCCAGGTTTATTTTGATTTGTAATTAATTCATTTTTTGTTTCTTTGATGAAATCGATTATTGGTTTTTCAATTTTCAGCCATAAAATTAAAATTTTGATTATAAAGTTTTCTTGATATTAAATTATCATTCCAAATATTTCTTTGAATAGTTAATAATTTACAATCTTGAATATATTTATCAAGATTAAAATTGTTTACATTTCTGCTCATTTTTTATTCAAGAAAATTCAGTAATCTTGAGATTAAAAAATTCTCAAAGAAACTATTTTCTCTCATACTTGCTCTTTTTCCTTGTCTAGTGCAATATATTTATATTTTTTAGATAGATGATTTTCAAAACCATGAAATTCTTCCTTATCCATAACACAACTTAAAGATCATGAAATATACAATCTCGATCTCTTTTACCCAATTCAAAAAAATATGTAGAAATTAGAATTGACACGAATATTTTTAGATGGCAATTCATTTTGAGCCAAATAAATCACATTACAATTATTATGTCTACCTCGAACAAAAAAGGATTCCATAGTTTCTTGATTTTTCATGTTTATACAATCATCAAAAATTATTAAATCTTTCTTTTTACGATCTAATTTATTACATGGAATTATTTCAGGATATTTGTTACTCATTGTTACAGTTATTTTTACTTCGGCATTAGTTTCTGACATAGAAGCCGCCCTTGATTCTTCAACAAGTGTCTGACAAAAATCTTTAATTATTATATCATTTGGAATTAAATCTTGATTTTTAAATATTCCAGCACTGATAAACCTGAATTAAATCCACGAAAAATTATTTACACTTCAGGTTGATCAATTGTTTTGGAAAAAATTATCAAATTATTATAATATATAAAATTTTGAGCCAATAAGATTTTTAATAACAAAACTGATTTACCAGAACCAGAACTTCCAATTATTAACATTCTAAAGAATTTGGTAAAATTGAATTATGATTAAATTTTACAATATTTTTATTCCAAGTTGGTGTAATTTCATTTTCACTTTCACTCGACGACATTTTTAATATTTTAAAAATTACTAATTTGTCAAATGTTTATAAGGAGAAAGATAAATTCCTGTTCCCTTACCTTGTACTTTCATATTTTGATTTTTTAAATTTTTCAAAATTTGTTTTATTTCTTCACTGCGATTTGAACTCTTTTTATTAATACATTTTAAAAAATCACAAATTGACGAACCTTGATATGGATTTAAATAAATTCCTGCACCAGAAGTTGGTTTTATTTCTGTTGTATCAGTTGATTTTTTAATTTTTCTTTTCGAACATCAGCCAATTGTCCTTCTTTCATATCTTTAATACTATTAGTTAAATCACCTGCTGCTCCTGATACAACTCCAATTCCTCCAAAAATTAAAGGTAATAATACAGCAAGTGGAAGTATTCCACCAGAATGTTCTTTTTCTTTTATTTCTGCTATTTTTCTTTTACCAATGTATATTTTTTCACCATTATATTTAACAGATGCAGGTTTGTTTGTTTCTATTATATTTCTTATTTTCTCTTGAATTTTTCATCATCAACCATTTTTTAATACAATCTATTAAAAAATAGTTTTCTGAAGTTCATTTTGATAAAATTTACCTAGCATTTCTTCACCAGTCAAGTCTTTAATTTCACAAGTTATTGGTTTTGTATTATTAATTTTCGAAATGATAAAAATTTCTTTGGACCATTTATGTGTTGAACCTTTTTCAAATTTATTTTTCCATTTGAATATTCTAACTCGATCACCAATATAAAATTTTTGTTTTTCTTGTAAATTTTGATTAGCATTATTATTTTCATGGGTAATTTCTCTTATTAAATCAAGATTCTCGCTTGCTTCTCTTGGTGAAACTCCTATTGTTCTATGAATTTTATTATTATATTTATTAATTAATTCCGGTAATACATTTATCCAAATTCTATTTCCTTGTTCTGTAAATTTTTTATAAATCCAATTTTTCAATGTTTTATTAAATCTTTCAATTATAGGATTATGTGAACCATAATTTGTTTGTTTGTTTTACTTTGTTTGTTTTACTAATTTCCTTGTTGCAAATTTTACAAGTAAATGTTGTATATGTTGTAAATGTTGTATCAATTTATTTTTTAAAATTTAAAATTTTTAATACTTGTCAATTTCCAATTTTTTATTTTTTTTAAAATTTAAAGGTTCACATTTTTAATACTTGTCAATAATCCATATAAGCACTTTCAAGCCAACCAATTTCTAACCACCCGAGAAATCATTTTAAAATATTTCAATATTTAATATTGAAAAATTTAAAATATTGAAAAAACTAAAATATTGAATATTGAAAAAAATTAACGACTAAAGTAGTGTAAATATAGGGAGAATCCGGCTCAATTATATTTTAATATTCCTCGGGTTGGAAAATTCCGAAACGAGAACTATAAAATGTAATTTCGCCAATGGTATGAGTTTCAAATGTTTCAAAGGTCAAATTAAACAATTTTTTCAGTCAGGGTGGTCCTTTTTTGGCGGTTTGTTTTAGGGTCTTGAGCCGGATTCTCCCTATATTTACACTACTTTGATATTCAAAAACATCGATATCTTTACTGATTCAGAGTCAAAAAAACTTTTTTTAATGTCATTGGTCAACTTTTTACATAGTTTAAATTCTACAATTTCATTTATATTTTATATTTAATGTTTTTTCATATTTTTAGGAAATTATGATATAATAACTGCAATATCTACCATTTCCTTGGACGGAAAAACATGAATGTCATTAATTATTTTCTAAACTAAAGGAAGCACCAAAGATAAACCAAGGAGATACTGTATCTGTCAACAATACTGACATGTTGAACTTGTTAACACATAGCCTTGGCCCACGACATAAAATATCAAAAACGGAACATTTTAATTTAGTTAGGTAAACCAAACATAACAACACTATATCAATCTTTCAATGTATTATTGAATGTATTACTTTATATCCCAAGGCACTATGCAGGGTAATTCAAAAGCGTTCAACCATGAAATCGTTTCAAAACGGTTTGCTAAATAATTTATTGTGCTAACCAATTTATTGTCAAAACATACACAAAATGCAAAATTATCTCCAAAGAAAGGTTTGCAGTCGAGAATTTACACGCGTCAATGCGTTCAATGTTTAAAAATTTCAATCCACTCGATTTTTTGTGACGGCCAACTATTTCTTACTAGGAAAATCGCGGAAAGATTTTTACCACAGGCCTTTTAAATGTGTTCAAAAAGCAAAAATGACCTCAGCGGGTTTGATCAATTCTAAATTGGCAATGTGGACAATGTTGCTGAATTTTGAATGCAAGATTTACTGACGTATTGGATGAATAGGACAAAGCTGTTATCAATAAAAAGGGTCACATCCAAAGATCGAGTCCTAATATATGGTTTTAACTGAATTAAACAAAGAGAGCTTATGAAAAATAGGATTCAATGAAGACTATTAATTTGTTAGAGCTTGTAGAGTTCTACGGATTATAGCTATAGGATAGTTTGACTTTGATAGTTTTGCTTAATATTATTTTAATTAAAATCTTATTGGTGACCGAATAAATAAATGAATGCATAAAATAAAAAAAATATTATTTTTTAATTTTTTTTTATTTTTAAGATTTTTGTTTATTACACCTAGCTTTCTTACAGTAGTAGATTTATTTGAGATGCTGCCAACTATTTTCAAACTTTCGAAGATTATTCTCCCCTTTAAAATAATGCCTAGAGAAAACTATATCTGTTTATAAAATAGATTTAAAAATTTAATCGTTAATCATGAAAATAATTTATATATTTATTAAAAGAAAACGCCAATAAAAACCTCTTTTGTACAATATATTTCGACAGTTTGACTGCCATCTTCAGGCACAAAAAATGAATTAAAAATATCTCTGTACTCGAGTTCTAGAGCATTGTCGATTGAAGAGTTTGACCAATATTAGTTAGCACAATATAGGCTGTAAAAGTTAAATAGGAATGTCTGATTTTACAATTCTGGTGAAAAGTTTTAATAATTATTGGGAACTCTAGATATGTGAAGCACTGCTTATAAGGTCATTGGATTCAAAGATTAATGTACAAATTACTATGACTACGAATGTTTTTAAATAGTTTGAGTATGTTAAATCATATTTGTGTATTGTTTTTCAAAAAATCTTTTAAATTTTAATATGATTAAAATAATTTAATTTAATTTATAAAATATTACATTATTATTTTAAAATCATAATATAGATAAAATATTATAATATTTATATCAAAAAAGTTTTTAAAAATTAGTTAAAAGTATTTAAAATCTTTAAGTGTTTATTAATTAGAAAATTAAATTAATAAAAAAACTAATTTGTTTAAATTATAAGTTAATTCATAATATTTTTAGTTTACTTTTTGTGCCTGAAGATGACAGTCAAACTGTCGAAATATATCGTACGATGAGTTTTTTATTGGCTTTTTCTTTTAATTAAATCGTTGCCAAATTTATTTAAATATTTATTTATATATCTATAAAAATTTGTTTTATTTTTGTATGTTGTTCAAATATTTATTAGTTTCCTCTTAATAATTATTTTCTTTCTTCATTTCTATTTTTTGAAGGTAAATTTATTAATTCTTTTCAAAATATGTTTTTGTATATATTACCTATATTATCTGCTAGAAGTTTAAGCTTACATTTCACCTAAGGTTTAAAGATCATTAACAAATTATTTTGTTTACAACAACAAAACTAATTTTTGTTTGAATACACTAATATCATCAACAAGTAAGTGGATCTAGAAAATTTACAGACAAAAAGCCCCATTTAATAAGTTAAAGGAAATAAATGTTATTATAAATAATTTGGCTAATATTTCCTTAATCTTTGTTAAATAGTTCAATGTTTAATTGGATAAAAAGACAGTTTTCCATTGAGCTCTGGGGGACCAGAATAAATAGAACACGAAATCCCAGTATTTTCTAATAGATAAAACCGATGTCATGTTAATTAATTACACAAAAAAAGTATTTTGCTGAAAAGAAATTTCAAATTTTCTAAAAAGATTTTAAGATTTTAATTGACTTCTTTGCTTTCTCTGCGTTGATATGGAAACTAGACTGCTAAAATTTCTTTTTATTTAATGGAGTTTGAAAAATTTAATTTTAAAAACGCTTACTTCTTTCTTGGAAAAGTTAATAGATATTTTAAGTAAGGAAAGCTTGGGAAAATTTATTTATCATAATGTAATTATTTGTTTATATTTCAAATATAAAAGTAATTAACCTGTTTTCAATCAATAAAATCTATTTATTATATAAAAATGAAATCAATAAGTTTATGTTATAGAAACACACAAACTTACAGTGTGTTGAATTTTAATCATTCAATGAATAAACTCATTTATTATAGAAAGTAAGAAAGTGACATAAAAAATTAACTGGACACATAAATGCATCGCATAGTAGATATTTATGTAAACCTTTGATATGTGGAATTATTTATATTATTATTATTATTATTATTATTATTATTATTATTATTATTATTATTATAGTTGGCATCGCTTATAATAAAAAGTATTTTGATCTAAAAAAGATTTTTCAGAGATTAAAAATATAAAATTTAGATTTCCATTTAAAAATGATGCGTGCACTAATTAAATATATTACAAGGTAAGTCAATTATGTTAAAATTTAATTTTCAACAAAAATTTAAAATAATATAATTGCTCTTATATTATCAAATAAATTTTCTTTTGAAATTCTTTAATTATAATATTCATTTTTGTGGTAAGTTTTATCAAAATTTGTTTTGTGAACATCAAAATAATTTGCTTAAGCTAAGTGGTTCTCAAAGTGTGGGTCACGGACCAGCGTAAATAGGGTCACCAAAAATAGACATCCAACATATTCATGTGATGAATCGTCTAAATTATGCTTAAATATCTACTTTTCATAAAAATATATAAATAAAATTTTTAAATTTTTTCCTTGATTTTTAACAAAGGCTTAAAAGTTTTATTTGAAATTTATAATCGTTTCTAGTGGAAAATTGGTTACAAAGTTTGCTTTAGTAATGAAATTAAATTTTTTAAGCAAATAAACACATATGTTTGTGTGAAAATATGATTTTCATTAAGCAAAAATATAAATAAAGTATTGCAAATGAATTTTATATTATTTTAAATATTCATCGGTTTGTAATTCCAAAGCTATAGAAAGGCCAGGTGAGCATAAACTTCACGAAATAGGGGGTGCTGATAATAGAACAAAAGGTAAAAAACAGACTCATCTGTTTTACATCATTAGTATTTAAAATATGTTGGTTCTTAGAGTGACATTAAATGAATTTACTAGGTAATGTAATTATTTGGTGATATTAATTTCAAATGTTCAGTTTTATATTGGGAAATTAGATTTTTTTTATTAAATAAATTTTTAAAAGCATTCTAAGGTTGTTAGAAGATTCAAACAGACAAGAAATTCGAGAGCGAAAGGTTTGTTAAATTTTATTTTTGATTGAATAGTCTCAACTGTGACATAAAAGTTATGTATTTAATTTTTAATTATTCTTTTTTATTTATATACCTATTTATATTTCATAGAAGGATTGTTTATAATGATGATTGTTTAAAATTGGTGAATCAACAGCGTAGATGTGAGAGCTTAATCAGTTCTCTCTTATATTCAAGCCAATTTGGTTGTTTTGCCCAATTTTCGTTGACTGCTTTTGATTTTATGTGAATAAATTGATGTGTTCTTAGTATTTTCCCAATTAATGTTTATTTTTGTAGGAGTGCCAATAAAATTATAAAATTATTGTTACTAAATTTGTTACACATAATGCTTGCTGATTTATCATTTACAAATATATTTTTTTCAATTAAGAAAGCATTAAAAAGTTTGAACATCGGTATCTATGAAATTTTATAAATATTGTCACAGAAAATTACAAAATAATATCTATTTTCCGAAATCAATTTATTCATTTTTTATTATTTTGCTTATTCTTTATATTTTATTTTTACAATTTCTTATTTATCCATTTACATAGTTGAAATATTTTTAGACATTTAAAATAATTATAATAATTAAAACAAAAAACGTTAAAATGAATTCATCAAAACAGCATTTAAGTCTTCAAAATAGATTGAAAATATAAATAAATAAATCATCAAAGTATATTTAAATGACCACTTTGATATTATAATTGTAACTGTTAACCGGATAAGATAGAGCTAAAACTAAAATCTGAAAATTGAACAATAAAAGCCTTTCTTTTAATTTCCTGTATTTTCATATTAACTTTTCAGCTTTTCAAATCATTTTCACTTTAAAAGCTTGAATTAGTTTAAACAAACAATATTTATTTGAATTTTCAATATCATAATGTTTAGCACGTGGCTTACAAAGGTTTATTTAAATTTCTTGTTAAATAATAAAAATATTAACCTACAGCATTTATAAAATAAATATAAAGAAAACTTTAAATTAAAATGAAATTAATTTTAATATGAAAAAAAATTTTTCTTACGGTATTTTTTTATTTATAAGCTTATTTGTGATACATTTTGCGTGTTTAAATTTTTCAAAAAAATACATTAAAAATTAAAATATTAAAACAATTTGTTTTTCAATTTTACCTTTTAATTATGAGTTCATGAATGCCAATGTAACAGTCAAACGACATTTTTCAAAAAACAATTTAAAGAGTAAATATATGCTTCATGGTTCTTTCTGGTTATCAAAAAAAATGTCTTATAAAACGTTGGAATATTCTTAAAGATATCAATAGTTTTTGTTTGTGTTGATTTGATATATCAAATTAAATTAGTCTTAAAAGAAAAAACAATGAGACAAATCTTTAGACATCCTCTAAATTTCAGAGGAAATAACTCTTTTCCAGTAA